>JAADKA010000005.1:1200000-1511419 GCA_009982855.1 Lizonia empirigonia | reverse complement strand
TGGAACCTCGGACTTTCATCGGTGCTCTAGGAACCTCTGGAAGTTTCTCGAACCTAGCACCACGCGATACATAAACTCAGCACAAGCGTAGTGTAGTTTTCTCCATCGAATTCATTACTGTTTTACCTTGCACTTATGGTTAATCCATTGCACCCTTACAAGCACATAGTAGGCTTAGCTGACGTAGCGTGCTTCCCTTCATTGATACTGTCCAGTATTTGCCCGTCGGGCCGTCCCCCATGTCTGGAGGAACACATCGTCGTACAAGCCGTCGGTCCTCGGTTTGGAACCCCGTTCGCGCAGATGAAGCTTGCTGAGATCGCTAGTCAATTGTTTGAGACTGATGGTATAGAACTCGCACTGGCGCCAAGCGAAGCCTTCATGAACGTTGAGCTCAGGATGCGCTGTTGATCCGTGGGCGGAGAGGAACGCTGCTTGGGGTCTTTGAACGCACACGGGTGCTGACGCAGATATTGCGTGAGCCCCTTGCGCAGTTCCTTGGAAACGCCGTGCTTCCTGTCTAGGTGGGTGGTGACCTGCGAACTTGCTGTGGCAAGTGCGTATTTGCACTTGCGACATACAATCGGGTGCCAAAAGTCTGTTCGCGTTGACGCATGGACCACCACAACCACATTTGATTACCAACTTCAAAGCAGTATAACTCTCTACTACATAGACCAAATAAGACAATTAGGGTTGCAAATTAATCGCATTACGCTTAGTATCTAGTCTGGTAGCCCTTTGCACGTCGCACAGCGTCTAGGCGTCGTGGCATAGACCTAATAAGGCGTTTGATCAGTGCGTCAGGTATAGCAGCCCATGCCTCAATCAACCCCAATTCGAACGCCTCCCACTCAGCTAGAGAGTCTCCCATATAGTCAAATTCAGGATGCAGCTCATGGAGCTTCTTTTTAAGTGCCCACCACATGTGTTCAATAGGGTTAAGGTCAGGTGAGTATGGTGGCCATTTGATCGTAGCAACACCATGAACCTCTAGCCACTCCTTCGAGACCTGGGAAGTGTGGATAGGTGCGTTATCCTGCATAAACCACTCGCCTGGCCTGTAGCTGTCCTGGAGACCTTCCTCAAGTGCTCGTATGTAGCTCTGAGCTGTGTATCCATTGCGTTTGGCTGATGTGTCGCGATTCATAATTACTAGACGACTACGCCTTGCTCGGCCACCTGGAGTCATCCATATTGAGCCCCATACCATACGAGCAGGTTGGCGAGCAGTGGTGACCTCCTCAACCATCTCGTGCGACCATTTATCCTCAGGTAGTCGCCATACCCAGGGCGTGTTGTGGCCAGATCCACGAGCAACGCTGCACTCGTCACTGAACCTGATAGTACGCCTCCCAAAATCAAACCCCAGCCATTCATTAGTAAGATTGAGGCGTTCCGCAGCTGTGTTCTTGTTAATTTTTGGCCTACGTCTCGCTCTGAACTTGCGGTATCCCTCGTCAGCCATTGCGCGCTGCACAGTACGCTTAGAAACGCTGGGGTAGGTAGTATTGGCGTCCCACAGTCCAGCCTCCTCCATAAGCTTGTGGTACTCAATACCTGGGTTTTTCCGAGCAATCCGTAGCAGCCGGCGATGGTCTCTACTAGTCAATGTAGGTGGCCGGCCTGTCCGAGGCTGCGTTGTGGTGCTGCAGCTGGTTGTCCATCGGAGTACTGTTTTCTGTACGCACCGCTGCGAGCAGTCCAGCGCGTCAGCAACTTCGCTTGTCGACACACCAGCCTCAACCTGGGCTAAGCAGTATATCCGTTGGGCTTCTGATAATTCACCTCCGCGCACTCGATTTGATGAAATTTCAGTGCTAAAAGCTCTCATATTGATGTAGTCGTGTGTAGTTGAAGAAGATACCCCTCTTTAGAGTTCGCGTTGTTGAAATGGTCTGTGGCACAACGCGCGAACAGACTAAAGTCCTAGTACAGTACCAGAGCTCCACTCTCGCTGTCCACGTATAGATCGCAGCGCGCCAGAAGGGTTGATCTGGAGTCACGGTTCATAATAACGGGGAATGGAAACACGGCAACACGGCGAGCAAGCAAAAGATATGGACTCGCAACAACAGGACAAAAGGGGATGAGCTGTAGCAGGAGGAGCGATGTGATGCTATATAAAGGAGTTCTTGTCAGTGTAGGGGCAAGTGTGACGAACGCGTGCACGGCATTTTTCGGAAATTTGACAAAGGTTATCGGGAGCACGGACGGAGATTGGGAAGTTTGATCAAAGTTCCAGCAAGCATTAGCCCAGTAACCCTACCCTGACTTGCGTCCGGACCCGACGCAACTCCATTTCCTCGACTTGCGTCCCGGCCTGAACCCAACTCTGCTGCATAGCTTCTATAAAATCGTGAACGGAAAATTCTTTCATTTACTACCACTACTCCCACGACTCCTACTCAGCCAACAGCCGCGTAATCAAACAAAATTCCTTTACCAAGTTGTTGCTCTCCCACGTTGTCCAACGGCTGCTTCTTCCCTAAATATTCGATTAACATCCTACCCGGTCCTGCATCGTCCACCCCAAACTCCGCTAATCGGGCCTGCCATCGCGCGTTTGCCTCCGCGTAACCGAATACTATGCCTGTTAATCCTGCGCTCAATACCCCGCTGTATTGACAAGTCCCTCCCTCTACCCTTCGATACTTCCCTTTCTCGTTCGCTTCCCAGCTGTTGCAAATTTCCTGCCGCACGCCACCACACGGGAAACAACCCGAAAACATGTTGAACCGAACCTGGTCATCTATCTTCTGTACCATCTCCTTCGCTGTTTTGCTTTCTGCCCTCCAACACTGCCGTATGTCGTGTCCGCTCTGTGGATCGCCTGCTCCCTCGCAAATCCCGCACCGATTCGCCACCACGCCAAACTGCCTGCGCACCCACTCCACATCGGCAAACTCCTGCTGCCTATGCTCAGTCAACGTCTGCCACGGCCCCGGCGCGCCTGCTCCTGCTGTTGAAACACCCGCCGCATCTCTTCCCGCTCCGCTTTGACAACGTCCATTTCTTCTCCATCGTTACCGGCGTCGTCTGTCTCGCTCTCTTCTTCTGTTTCTTCTTGGACCACCTCCTCCGACTGCCCATCTATCCCTCGGCACACGTCGCACATCTCCTCGTTTGTCCTCCTCTCTACACCCTGCTCGATTCCCATCAAATACCCGTCCAACACCTCCCTCCTGCAGCCAGCCGCCCCGCTCTCGCCACCTTCAATATATTCCCTCACCAACTGCCGCTCGGCTTCTGTCTCGTTGTCGTCGGTGCGTTGTTTCCCATCCTGGACGATCAAAATCGCCTCGCTTCGGCAACCCGTCCCGGCCTGCCCTGCCGCTCTCCTGTGCGTAATCCAACATGGTGAACGGCCAATCCACGTGAATGATGCACCGTACATCCGCCATGTCCACGCCCATCCCCAACGCGCTCGTTGCCACGATCACGCGCTGCTTGCGTGCCATCAAAGTCCGCTAACATGCTCGCCTTGCCCACGGCATCCGCGTGATACGCGTGACACTCCAATTGCTCTGCCAACGCCTTCACCTTCGGCTTCGAATTGCCGTACACGATGAGCTTGCCTGTCCTGTACTTCCGCATTTTCTGCCGCACCGTCTTGACGACCATCGACTCGACGTCCTTCTTCTTCGCGGACCGGCTGATCTTGATGGTCTGATACGCCACAATTCGTCCTTGTGGTCGGTTGTCTGAACATCTTGACCTGCCCTCGCTGGTAATGCATCCGTCGATACAGCTCGTCTTCTTCGGTCGGCGGCAACGTTGCTGTCAACAGCACCATCTGCGTCTCGGCTGCTGCCAGCCTGCGAGCTGTTGCATCTGCTTGCGGAATGTGTATCGACGGGGCTCTCGCCGGCAATGATCGCCTCGATGGCCTCCTTCTGCACGCCTCTGAACTTTGCTTTGTTGCCCTTCATTCGCTGGAGTTGCGCTGCCGGGTCCATCTTCCTCAGCCGCTCCAGCCTCTCTATCCTCGCCTCGTTGGCCTCGCTCTCGAACGGCGCCTTCTTCCGCTTCTTGACGTCTGCCACTGCGTCTACGGCAGACTGGAAACCCAAAAACCGGTGCCAATCGGTGCTTGAGTTGCGGAACAACTGCCGCCTGTCTGCTGTGGCGCCTGCCATCTCCATGATCCCGCGCGCGTATACCATGCCGGCTACGTGCGCGCTGTGGCCGGCCTGCTCGTCCTGGATGGTGGCGAGCATATTCTCCTCCTTCCACTCCTCGTTGTCTTCGCCCAGTCCTCGACGTTGGCCCACGACTTGGCCATCTCCTCGCCCACCCGCGCCCACGCCGCCTCGCCCTCTGTGGGGACGGGTTACGGACCGCTGTCTGGGTTGTGACGCACCTCAAAGTACTGTGATCCGTGCCGGCTGCCGAAAAGTCGCTGGCAGTGTACGCGCTGGCAGTGTACGCGCTTGCAGCCGTCTTCCATCTGGGCTTGCAACGCCCCTGCCCGAGTTTGGCTGGGGCGTCCTTGCCTTTTTCCCTGCGACTGTCTCGGACTCGCAGCGTGATGCTCTATTCCGCCCGCACAGCGCAGGCTGGCTGATTCCGGCCGAGACGAGTGTCTGCAAGCCTGTCTTTGTCGCCCACTCCGTGCTGTCGGCGATATGGCTGTTGAAGGAGACGCTCGCCGAGGACGCGCTGCCTGCTGATGCTTGGGCCCGGCTGGTCTCTGCAGCGCAGCATCTTGCCAGCAGCCCGAGCGACGGCTTCCAGAAGGAACCCCCTTCAGCGCAGCGGCCCCGCGATTCCCCACCACCGTCGACAAAGCGTGCTGCTGCATCCAGCTCAGCCCGGCCGTTCAAGCGCCTCCGACAAGCCACCGAAACATACGTCAGTTTGCAACAAAATCAACCTTTGACTATATAGAAAATTTCTTATCATCTATCTTGTCTATCTACATCGCTGCTTCTTTCTGCCGCTCACTGTCTTTCCTTCCTCGTCAGAAATCTCAAACAATAAAGGCCGCTTGCGGCAGGGCACGTAAGCGCGAAATCCAAGGAAACTATGCCATTCGCGACTGACTGTCCGATATTCAGCTCTTCTTGCTTCTACAGCTCCTGGGGCCTCCTCTAATCCCGAGCGTATAAGGTTCCTGCAATCCACGTTGTATGGCTTGCTTGATCGTTCGATTTCTTTTCTTCGATCCCATAGTCTCGCTTGAAGCCACCGCACTTCAGGTATATACGAGATATAGCAATGGCTACGTGTCTGTAGTAAGTAATATTCAAGTGCGTCTGCAAGTGAATCCGCGCCTCCTCTTTCAACACGTTCGTCAACCGGGTACTCTCCCAACTCCCATCGCCTTTAGACCATAAGAACGGTGATGAGGGTGCTTTGTTTCCCCAGACAAGAAGGTCTAATTTCGTGCAGAACGGCAGGATGAACCACAGGTAGTAAACAACAAGTTCACTAACTTCCCTAGGTAAATGACGGTGAATGATCTTTGTAGATCCAATGATATTGTACCCCTTGTGATACGCGGTTACTGTACTAACCAGACCGTCCTCGATAAAAATGCTTCGATGGTGCCCGTTCACTGTATTACAGTGACGCAAGCTAAGGATCTCTGTGCCACGAGCAGGCTGACCTGCGGTGATGTGGATGAGGAGCAGAAGCCGTTCGAGAAACGAATCGATCTTCGAGATGTACTTCTTTGCCGCTGCCACTTTCCACAGAACCTTGGAATTCTTCTTACGCAATCCGACGAATTCAGCTCGTAGCGCGTCGGTTTCTAAGACGCGATCAAGCATCCATCGTTTTCCTTCTGGCAAGATATCCTTGTTCCGAGGGTCTTTGCAGAAGCTCCATCCCTTAGTAATCTCCGTTGGGTCGTCTTTCAGATTGCGCAATTCAAAGGCAGGTATTACGTCTTCTCGCTTCTCTTCGCCATGTATCAAGAAGAGTTGCTCTAACTCAGACTGCGCCAGCGCCACTTGTGCTGTAACAAATCTCTTAAGGTCGGCCATATTCAACTCAAGCTGTTTGTACGTCAATTTCTTATGGTCTTCAGACCAATGTATGTAGCCTAGGCTGGTGGAGCTGTTCCTGATTTTCTTGCCATATGCTCGTAATCGGAGCACCCAATTAAATGGAGACCGACTTCCATGGATCATGAAACGCTCCCGCATCTCGTCTAGTACATCCGCCGGATGCTCAATTTCTCCGTCTTCTACCATCATGACCGACATCTGGATGACGAGCATCTGTGAAATTTTGACAAACGCGGACAAGTACGACGTGAAAGAAGATGCGTCTCGAAGGATCTTTTTCTCAGGATCCACCACTAACGCGGCAGGGAATCCAACAGCTGTACTCTCAAAAAGATCCCCTTTCAGCGTATGGTCGAGTATAGAGATGCAAAACCGGAGACAAGCTCGGTCGAGCCGAGCTTCTCTCGGTTTTCGGACGGCCTTGGAGCTTTGATCGTCACCTTCTCTTTTCTCTCGACTCTGCTCAAGCCCAAGAAGCTCCTCGCCAACAGCTATCATCTCATCGAGATGCCCCAGCTGGCGAGTTGTTAGACGATGGGCGAGCGCGATATGATTCTCTGGTTGTATGGTACGGTATGCGAAACAGATAAGTCTTTTGAAGACCTGCTTGTAGTTCCGATACGTCGAATCGCGCAGTTTGATCATCAGTGGCCGATCGAAAGCTCTTCTTCGCTGAATGAAACTGTTGATCCGCGCCTGATCGAATACATTGACTTTGTCGTTCCGTATCGAACTATGTGCTTCCTCGACGACGCGATCAAGGCTGTCTTGAAATTCGACTAGAACTGGCTCCGACGCTGGGTTAGCGGGGCTTGCTAGTAGGGCAACTTCAGCAAACGAATGGCCCTGGAGATATTTGGGCCAACGCGTCATCTCGAGCCACGGTGAGACTTCAGTCAGCGCAGCGTTGTCCAATATCCTGTCCTCGAGTACGATCGTCTCCTGGTTCCCCTGCTCTAGTGCCTCGTCAATCTGGGCGCGTATGTACTCTGCCTCGGATAAGTTCGCGGCCATTCTCTGACGCCTTTTTATGTCTTCATCCTCTTTGGCTTCAGCAGGAGAAACAACTGCAAAGAACTGACTTCTAGACCCTCGCACGAAGAGACGCTGGCACGACACTTGGTGCCACTGAGGCGCAGTCGCCGCGGCAGCCCTGGATGGACGTCCTTTGACACGCTTAAGCTCAGTGTGCTGAGTCCGGAAATGCTTCTCTTTGGTTGCCTTGGACGTGCAGATGTAGCGACACTGATGAAAAAAGAAGTGGCTGGTTGTAATTTCCCGTTTCTCGCCTGCGGTTGTGGGCTACTATACTGTTGTAGAGAGGCCCTGCAGCAAGCAACGGCGCGACCTGTAAGTGCCACAGTAGCAAAATTCAAGTGCAATTGCAATTGTAGCAACATCTCACAATCATTTCGACGCAGCGTGCAGGAGCTTGTGCTGGAGCGTAAGCGTAGGAAGACTTTGCGGGCGCGTAGAAGTTTGTTGAGGCGAGGCGTTAGCGCAAGCACGGTCCCAGCTCAGTGGAAGCGAGCGAATCAGCAGTCAAGAAAACCGACTGAGGGTACAGTCGACATGGCCATGTAGCTCTAGAAAGCACCTGCTTCCTTCTTCGCGGGTTTCTCTTCTTCGAGCTTGAGTACCGTTTCTAGCGCAACGTTAGGATTAACGTACGCCCATAGATCGTTCCGCTGCGCGCTATCTTTGCGCAGGAAGATCCACTTCTGCCAATCTGACGGTTGATCGAGAATCACCGTCGTCTTCGTGATCAGAAGATCACTCATAGTCGTAGCCATGGCGGTAGCGTACGACGACTGCTGTTGTTAAGATAGACTTCTACTGTTAGACTGATTATAACAGTATATCTTGACTAAAGCGGGATGTGAATGCAGTCGATTAACGGCAAGCCGGGCTCATAACTGTAACGGTAGGAACGAGGAAGAGGGGGACTGCATTGTCTGAGTAGCTATGAAGGAGGGCAGCTATCTATATGATTGTGGGATCATGGGATTGTGGTAGCGAGAGCAGTACCGAACTTGTACCAGAGTAGGTCTTAGCGAGGCCCAAACCGTTACATCTAACATTCTGACTGACCCAAAAGTCTTCGAGGCCATGTCGTCACCCGCGAACACAAACGACCGTGTAGATGCAGCAGCCCTGCTCTCAAACATCCCCTTGAACATATCTATTGGCTACAAACGTTGTTGCGTCGTGTCAGTCACATCAAGCGTCTGCACACAGCTCCCATGCGACGTGTTGTCGCCTATCAACTTGGACGATTTGCACGAATCAGGTCCAGAATTGCACCGGTTACTCATTGCCATTGGGAGTATACTGTCTGGGATCAATCCTAACCCGGTACCAATCATGCTTGGTGTTGGCGTTGCGCTGTTAGCTACGCTCGTGGTAATCACAAATGTCTTCATCCCAAGCGGCGCACGCGTCGCACTGAGAAGCCGAGAAAAGACCGCTTTCGCGTTGGCAACGGCACTGGGAGTCTCTGCATGTGCGGTCATAGCAGCAACTGCTAGTTTCACGATTTGGAGTACAAGGAGAATCCGCTCTGTGGGTGCTACTTTCGTCGTGCAGAAGGGAGACCTGGACGAGGCTTGCTTAATCATCCTTATTGGCAGCATTGCCACTTTCATGGTCACCACTGTCCTCTCATTGACATGACAGTAAATAAATAGTTAAATTGAGTGGGTGTTATCTTGACTTCGATACTGTTGGCTTGGTTTTGCGCACGTCTTCTCGAGGTCGGCGTTGCGAGTGCATGTTGACCTCTGGCGCTAACGTCCCCCATGCGGTATATCCTCAGACTGTATGATCGGGTTGAGTTCCAATGGTTCTTGTCATAGTGTGCTCGCTTACACGATTGACCTTCGATGCGCGAAAACTCTGTGTTTGTCCCTTCGTGTCAATTCAGGAACCAAGATTGATGCCTTTTTCGAGCAGATGGTATGACACGGCTGTGCTTTGTGCCGCAAAACCTCCGTTGACAGGGGCAGACCATCCTTCATCGGGCGCCATCATCGAGTCTTGGAAGTCTCCTGAGTATAGTAAAAGGTCTCGCGGGCGGACAAAGTTTTCTCGGACTCGCACATCCAGGCCTAAAGGTGTGGACTCCTGCAGATGTTGACTGCCATCGGTCAGTGTGGCCACCGGCGAGCTGGTGATTGCCCGCAGCAGCAGGGTGAACTCCTCGATCCGAGATTGAAGGAGCTGACACTGTGTGATGAGTCGTTCGACCTCTAAGCCTGTGTCTCGAGCGGGATCCATTGGAATAAACTTGGGGAGGCAACAGGAAGACTAACGCATACAGATCTGTGTTTTAACGATCCTTTTCAATGTAATATCCCTTAAAGAACATTGCTAGGGCTGCTGATATTTCCCTCCACACTCAGACAGCGTCCGTTAACAGCCAAGGCCTTGCCAGTAGTCATTGCGAATTACTCTTATGCTTTAACCTACCTCTAGTCTCATAGAGGGCCGTGCATAGTAATTATGCCTGCCACTAACGTCAAACCATGAGACTGCTAAACTTGCAAAGCATCTACAAATTGTCGAAGTGGATATATTATCCAATCAACACGCTGCAGGAATGATTGATTGTTTTTGCAGTTTCAACACAATTACTACTAACGTACTCTACAAGCGAGCCGGTCACCCAAGCGAGCCGGTCACTTTTGCCAAGACCACGTCAAACTTTACTCTACCTACAATGTCTCAACGCAATAACACAAAAAAGCCTTTAAACGAGGCAGATATACAGCTTGCCTTACAGGCTATTCAACAAGACGCGACACTCTCCCAGCGACGCGCTGCAGCAATCTACAACGTGTCTCAAAGCACCCTTAGTGACCGACTTGCTGGAACTACTTCACGACGCGATTGCAAGCCCAACATGACTAAACTAGCTAGTACTGAGGAGGAGGTGATAGTCCAGCATGTATTGAAGCTAGACGACCGAGGATACTCGCCCCGGTTTGCTGATGTGGAGGATATGGCCAATTCTCTGCTTGCGGAGCGCCACCAGACCCCTGTTGGCAAGAACTGGGCTGCCAACTTTGTCAAACGTCGGCCAGAGCTCAAAATCAAGTTCAATCGCAAGTATGACTACAAGAGAGCCCTGTGTGAGGATCCTAAGGTTATTGGGGACTGGTTCCAGTTGGTAGAGAATACCAAAGCCAAGTATGGTATCCTAGATGAAGACACCCACAACTTTGACGAGTCTGGCTTTATGATGGGCGTTATATCAACAGGAGCTGTTGTCACAGGCTCTGAGCGTCGAGGGAGACCAAAGACAGTACAGCAGGGCGACCGAGAGTGGACCAGCGTCATCCAGGGTGTCAACGCGAAGGGCTCGTCTATCCCACCCTTCATCATCTTCTCTGGCAAGTACCACCTCTCTGCCTGGTACAAGGAGCCTAGTATACCTGACGACTGGGTTCTCAATGTCTCTGACAACGGCTGGACCAACAACGAGCTTGGAGTCAAGTGGTTGAAGCACTTTGATGAGCACACAAAGGCGCGCACTGTTGGCAGCCATCGGCTGCTCATTCTGGACGGCCACGAGAGCCACAACTCAGTTGAATTCCACCAATACTCTGAGGAGCACAAGATTATCACTCTGTGTATGCCTCCACACTCGTCGCACCTGCTGCAGCCACTTGATGTAGGGTGTTTTGCCCCGTTGAAGAAGGCCTATGGCCGCCAAGCCGAGCGGCTGATGCGGAGCAAGATCACTCGCATCACCAAACTTGAGTTCTTGCCGTGCTTCAAAGCGGCTTTTGACGCCTCAATCACAGAGAGCAACATCCAGGGAGGATTCAGAGGTGCCGGCCTGGTCCCACTTGACCCAGAGGCTGTGATATCGAAGCTTGAAGTACGGCTGCGCACGCCAACGCCACCTACTGTGGACAACAGTACGTGGGAGTCTAAAACACCAAGCAACACTCTGGAATTTGGGTCTCAATCGAAGCTGATTCGAGAGAAGATTGAGAGACACGCTGATAGCTCACCAACGTCAATGGTTGACGCCCTTAATCAGCTCACCAAAGGCGCAGAGCTGATGGCGCATTCACTGGTTTTGGTGCGCAACCAGGTCGCTGACCTACAGGTAGCCAACGAGGCCGCCACACGTCGTAAATCGCACAAAAGAAAGCAAATCCAGCGTAATGGGACACTAACGTTTGGTGAGGGAGTGCGGCTGACTACTCTAAAGGAGTTTGAGGCCCGTAGTGATGGGAAGAAGGCAAAGAAGAGGTCGCGTGTTGATAGGAGCACTCAGTCTTCAAGGCGCTGTGGCACATGTGGCGAGACAGGGCACAACGCGCGAACATGCAGTAAAGATGCGCAGATTACTGTAGATTAGTGCAATATACTGTGCAGTGTGATATATTGTTGTTGTGTGCTGTAATACTGCAAAGTAGTTGTGGTGTTGGTGTAGTCTTGGCAAAAGTGACCGGCTCGCTTGGGTGACCGGCTCGCTTGTGGAGTACGTTACTTTAAAATAAGTAACGTACTCCACGGGTGAGCGGATCATACGAGTGAGCGGATCACTCTGCCAAGACCACACCAAATCTCTACCCTATCATAGCCTGTATTGGCCCACGTTGGCCTTGTATACAGTAGTACAGCACATAATATTATTTAATAACGCTTTCTACAGGCTTTTTACACGTGCGCGAGTTATGCCCTACCTCATGGCACCGTGTACAGCGTCTTTGGGTTGCCTCACCCCCTTTAACACCTGCTCGCTTCCTTGCCTTCTTACCATCACCACGCGCCCCAAACTCTGTCAGAGTTGTTAACCGAAGGCCTTCCTCTGCTGTTAGAACTCCCTCCTGCTGTAACCGCTTTCTTTTGTGTGATTTACGTTGTGATGCAGCCTCATTTGCCGCTCGAAGCTCAGCATTCTCCTTCTGGGCCAACACTAGCTTATGCGCTACTACAGCTGCGCCTTTGGCAAGCTTTTCAAAGGCCTCAACCATTGAAGTTGGTGAGCTGCCCATATGCCTTTGAATCCTCTGTCGAACCAGCGTTGATTGCGACCCTATTTGCAGGGTATTGTTTGGGGTTTGGGACTGCCAGGGCTCATCTTCCACAGTAGGTAGCGGTGGAGTACGTAGGCGGACATCAAGGCCCATTATGACCCGTTCTGGGTCAAAGGGAACCAATCCAGCGCCTCGGAACCCTCCTTGGATATTACTAGGAGTAAATGACTCCTTGTAGGCGCCTATAAAGCATGGCAGGAACTCGGTTTTAGTGATATGCGTGATTCTGCTGCGCATGAGATCCTCAGCTTGGCGCCCATACGCCTTCTTCAAAGAGGCAAAACAACCTACATCAAGTGGCTGCAAGAGGTGTGATGAGTGTGGAGGCATACACAGTGTGATAATATTTGCTTCCTTGCAGTATTGTTGGAAGTTAAGGGAGTTGTGGCTCTCATGGCCGTCAATAAGGACCAGCCGGTACCCTCCTCGGGTGCGCCTCTTTGTATGGGCATTAAAGTGCTCTAACCACTGGAGTCCAAGCTTGTTGGTAGTCCATCCGTTCTCAGAGACTCCAATAACCCAGTCCTGAGGCAGATTGTCCTCTTTGTACCAGGCAGAGAGGTGGTATCGGCCTTTAAAGATGACGAAGGGCGGAATGGCCCATCCAGTGCCATTAATGCCCTGTATGACTGTTGTCCACTCCCAATTGCCCTGCTGGACTGCCTTTGGCCGTCCTCGACGCTCTGAGCCTGTAACAACTGCTCCTGTTGATATCTAGCCCATCATAAAGCCAGTCTCATCAAAGTTGTACGTGTCGTCATCCTGGATGCCATACTTGGCTTTGGTATTCTCTACAAGGCGGAACCAGCCTTGTATGATCTCTGGATCCTCACAGAGGGCTCGCTTGTAGTCATACTTGCGATTAAACTTAACTTTGAGCTCAGGGCGGCGCCTAACGAACGTACTGGCCCAGTTTACGCCAACATGGCCCATATTGCGCTCTTTGCGCAAAGAATTAGCCATGTCAGCCACAGCAGCCAGCCGAGGGCCGAACCCTCTGGCATCTAGCTCAAGTATGTGCTGAGTGACCACATCCTCCTCAGTCTGGTCCAGGTTCCTTGATTTTGGCGTACAATCGGCTTGTGTAGTTCGTCCTGTGTATCGAGCATGTAGTGTGCTGTAAGGCGCGTTATACTGTACTAGGACTTTAGTCTGTTCGCGCGTGTGCACAGACCATTTCAACAACGCGAACTCTAAAGAGGGGTATCTTCTTCAACTACACACGACTACATCAATATGAGAGCTTTTAGCACTAAAATTTCATCAAATCGAGTGCGCGGAGGTGAATTATCAGAAGCCCAACGGATATACTGCTTAGCCCAGGTTGAGGCTGGTGTGTCGACAAGCGAAGTTGCTGACGCGCTGGACTGCTCGCAGCGGTGCGTACAGAAAACAGTACTCCGATGGACAACCAGCTGCAGCACCACAACGCAGCCTCGGACAGGCCGGCCACCTACATTGACTAGTAGAGACCATCGCCGGCTGCTACGGATTGCTCGGAAAAACCCAGGTATTGAGTACCACAAGCTTATGGAGGAGGCTGGACTGTGGGACGCCAATACTACCTACCCCAGCGTTTCTAAGCGTACTGTGCAGCGCGCAATGGCTGACGAGGGATACCGCAAGTTCAGAGCGAGACGTAGGCCAAAAATCAACAAGAACACAGCTGCGGAACGCCTCAATCTTACTAATGAATGGCTGGGGTTTGATTTTGGGAGGCGTACTATCAGGTTCAGTGACGAGTGCAGCGTTGCTCGTGGATCTGGCCACAACACGCCCTGGGTATGGCGACTACCTGAGGATAAATGGTCGCACGAGATGGTTGAGGAGGTCACCACTGCTCGCCAACCTGCTCGTATGGTATGGGGCTCAATATGGATGACTCCAGGTGGCCGAGCAAGGCGTAGTCGTCTAGTAATTATGAATCGCGACACATCAGCCAAACGCAATGGATACACAGCTCAGAGCTACATACGAGCACTTGAGGAAGGTCTCCAGGACAGCTACAGGCCAGGCGAGTGGTTTATGCAGGATTACGCACCTATCCACACTTCCCAGGTCTCGAAGGAGTGGCTAGAGGTTCATGGTGTTGCTACGATCAAATGGCCACCATACTCACCTGACCTTAACCCTATTGAACACATGTGGTGGGCACTTAAAAAGAAGCTCCATGAGCTGCATCCTGAATTTGACTATATGGGAGACTCTCTAGCTGAGTGGGAGGCGTTCGAATTGGGGTTGATTGAGGCATGGGCTGCTATACCTGACGCACTGATCAAACGCCTTATTAGGTCTATGCCACGACGCCTAGACGCTGTGCGACGTGCAAAGGGCTACCAGACTAGATACTAAGCGTAATGCGATTAATTTGCAACCCTAATTGTCTTATTTGGTCTATGTAATAGAGAGTTATACTGCTTTGAAGTTGGTAATCAAATGTGGTTGTGGTGGTCCATGCGTCAACGCGAACAGACTTTTGGCACCCGATTGTATATAGCTGCAGCGCGTCGCAGTGTGAGCGTCGCATCTTGTTTGATTGCCTGGAGCGCGAGCTGTATAGCAGCTTCTTTAAAGGGCTTAGATCTGTGTTGTTGTTGAGGCATCGCGTGGTAAGGTGGAGGTTTGGTGTGGTCTTGGCAGAGTGATCCGCTCACTCGTATGATCCGCTCACCCGTGGAGTACGTTAGTGGCTTTTTTAAGGTTAACGACGTGCACTAGCAAGCTTGTGCTGCGACGCCAGCCGATCCGGGTGACGCTCGTCCAGCGTAGTCTCTTTAATCTTGACGACGTGCTTTAGCAGCTCCACTGCCTCTCTTGTCTGTCCGTTAGCCCGATATGCACCGGCAAGCTCGTGCTGCGACGCCAGCCGATCCGGGTGACGCTCGTCCAGCGTAATCTCTTGGATCTTGACGACGTGCTCCAGCAGCTCCACTGCCTCTCTTGTCTGTCCGTTAGCCCGATATGCACCGGCAAGCTCGTGCTGCGACGCCAGCCGAGACGGGTGACGCTCGTCCAGCGTAGTCTCTTTAATCTTGACGACGTGCTCCAGCAGCTCCACTGCCTCTCTTGTCTGCCCGTTGGCTCCGTATGCACCGGCAAGCTCGTGCTGCGACGCCAGCCGAGACGGGTGACGCTCGTCCAGCGTAGTCTCTTGGATCTTGACGACGTGCTCTAGCAGCTCCACTGCCTCTCTTGTCTGTCCGTTAGCCCGATATGCACCGGCAAGCACGTGCTGCGACGCCAGCCGATCCGGGTGACGCTCGTCCAGCGTAGTCTCTCGGATCTTGACGACGTGCTCCAGCAGCTCCACTGCCTCTCTTGTCTGCCCGTTGGCTCCGTATGCAATAGCAAGCGCATGCTGCGACGCCAGCCGAGACGGGTGACGCTCGTCCAGCGTAGTCTCTTGGATCTTGACGACGTGCTCCAGCAGCTCCACTGCCTCTCTTGTCTGCCCGTTGGCTCCGTATGCAATAGCAAGCGCATGCTGCGACGCCAGCCGATCCGGGTGACGCTCGTCCAGCGTAGTCTCTTTAATCTTGACGACGTGCTCCAGCAGCTCCACTGCCTCTCTTGTCTGCCCGTTGGCTCCGTATGCACCGGCAAGCTCGTGCTGCGACGCCAGCCGAGACGGGTGACGCTCGTCCAGCGTAGTCTCTTGGATCTTGACGACGTGCTCCAGCAGCTCCACTGCCTCTCTTGTCTGTCCGTTAGCCCGATATGCACCGGCAAGCTCGTGCTGCGACGCCAGCCGATCCGGGTGACGCTCGTCCAGCGTAATCTCTTCGATCTTGACGACGTGCTCCAGCAGCTCCACTGCCTCTCTTGTCTGTCCGTTAGCCCGATATGCACCGGCAAGCTCGTGCTGCGACGCCAGCCGAGACGGGTGACGCTCGTCCAGCGTAGTCTCTTTAATCTTGACGACGTGCTCCAGCAGCTCCACTGCCTCTCTTGTCTGCCCGTTGGCTCCGTATGCACCGGCAAGCTCGTGCTGCGACGCCAGCCGAGACGGGTGACGCTCGTCCAGCGTAGTCTCTTGGATCTTGACGACGTGCTCCAGCAGCTCCACTGCCTCTCTTGTCTGCCCGTTGGCTCCGTATGCAATAGCAAGCGCATGCTGCGACGCCAGCCGATCCGGGTGACGCTCGTCCAGCGTAGTCTCTTTAATCTTGACGACGTGCTTTAGCAGCTCCACTGCCTCTCTTGTCTGTCCGTTAGCCCGATATGCACCGGCAAGCTCGTGCTGCGACGCCAGCCGAGACGGGTGACGCTCGTCCAGCGTAGTCTCTTTAATCTTGACGACGTGCTCCAGCAGCTCCACTGCCTCTCTTGTCTGCCCGTTGGCTCCGTATGCACCGGCAAGCTCGTGCTGCGACGCCAGCCGAGACGGGTGACGCTCGTCCAGCGTAGTCTCTTGGATCTTGACGACGTGCTCCAGCAGCTCCACTGCCTCTCTTGTCTGTCCGTTAGCCCGATATGCACCGGCAAGCACGTGCTGCGACGCCAGCCGATCCGGGTGACGCTCGTCCAGCGTAGTCTCTCGGATCTTGACGACGTGCTCCAGCAGCTCCACTGCCTCTCTTGTCTGCCCGTTGGCTCCGTATGCAATAGCAAGCGCATGCTGCGACGCCAGCCGAGACGGGTGACGCTCGTCCAGCGTAGTCTCTTGGATCTTGACGACGTGCTCCAGCAGCTCCACTGCCTCTCTTGTCTGCCCGTTGGCTCCGTATGCACCGGCAAGCTCGTGCTGCGACGCCAGCCGAGACGGGTGACGCTCGTCCAGCGTAGTCTCTCGGATCTTGACGACGTGCTCCAGCAGCTCCACTGCCTCTCTTGTCTGTCCGTTAGCCCGATATGCACCGGCAAGCACGTGCTGCGACGCCAGCCGATCCGGGTGACGCTCGTCCAGCGTAGTCTCTCGGATCTTGACGACGTGCTCCAGCAGCTTCACCGCCTCCCGCGCGTGGCCCATGTACCCCAGGTTCCTTGCCGCCAGCTCCCATATCGGCACATGCTCCGTCGTTGGATCTGATGGTCTGATGTGCAGCGCCTGACAGATGTCGCTGAGCAGCTGCTCGAGCCTGGCGTCCTCCCTCATCGTGTTCAGCGTCCAGCCACACTGCAGCAAAACGGCTAGCACCGCTATCTGCGGTCCACACGAGAGCATCGTCTGCACGCTGGGCGAAAGCAAGGACTGCACATGCGGCCGCAGCTCCCTCTCTCGCACCTGCCACAGGTTTGTCTGTCCGTGTGACAACGCAAGCACGCATCCTGCAGTCGCCCACGCCTGCCGCTGCCGCTCCTTCTCCAGCCGGTCCTTGGCCCACGCGTGTGCCAGCGGGTGCATCGACAGCCCACTGCTGCCCTCACCCAGCGCATTCCTCGTCACCAGCGACAGCGATACCAGACGCGCGCTGGCTTTCTTGAGGCGGTAGTCGTCCCACTCGTCCGCCTCCGTATCGACAAACTTGGGCAGCTGCACAACGTGCCATCGTCCGAGGTCACCCATCTTGTCTGGCTTGTCTCTTCCATCTGTCTCAGCAAGCACATCTTTGAGCAAGCGACAAGCGCCTCGCCATGCGTCGTCAAACACCTCAAGCGGAAGCACACCCGAGTGCAGCATGCACAGCACCGCAAGCAGGTTAAGCGCATCCCGTCCGTCCTGTCTGCCAGAACGCTCAAGAGCATCCGCAGACGCCTCAAACGTAGCGTACACGTCCCGATACCGCGACTGCTCCTGCTCTGGATGGTGCTCAAGCAGCCGCTTGCGATGCTGGCAATACCTGCTCGGGTACTCGGCCAGCTGACAGAACCCTTCGGCTACGTACGCGCCGGCCTGGATCAGCGCAAGCGTATGCGACCCCAGCAGACGCACGACCTCCTGCACCTGCGCCTGCGTCTCGCGCGACTGCCACGCCTCTTCCGGCACTCGAGCAGCCTTGAGCAGCAGCTGCGTCGAGTGCTCTGCGTCCAGGCCCTTGAGCGCCTCTGCAGGCACCGTGCTGTACTGGCTGCACTGCGGGTTGCGCGACGTCACGATGACCGCGCCCTGCGCCCCAGACGGTATGTAGCACGCGTAGTCAAAGTCGACGCCGTCGGCGTTGTCCAGGACCAGCAGCCAGCGCTTCTTGGTGTTGGCGAGCGCCCCGCGCGCCTCGTCCACGCTCTCCGCAGCCGATCCGAGCGCCTTCGCGACTGCCAGAAAGTCGTTCTTGGCGGTCGACTCGCTGCCCACGTCCACCCAGAAGACGCCCCAGAAGCTGTTGCTTGTCAGCCAAACGCTCGTTTACTCGTCTATCCATCTGCTCGTCTCCCTCAAGAACGGCAGCATGCAGGGCCAACCCACTCTTCTCGCACCAGCTCTGCGACCTTGAGGCACACCTCGCTCTTGCCCATGCCGCCTATGCCAGTGATGACCACTCGCGTCTGCTTCGTCACGTCTGGACCATTGTTGCGCAGAGCGCTCTGCATCCGCTCTACGACCTCGCTGCGCCCAGTGAACAGGCTGTTGACCGCCCGCGGCACCATCCAGTGCACGTTGCCGGCCGGGCTAGCGTCTGTGAACCAAGATTGTCAGTTGCTAATTACATTAAACGTAGCACCTGTCCAGCTGCTTACCTTTGCTGCGGTGCCGGTCCGCTACTACTGAAGCGCTGTCCTTAACCATTCTTTGCAGCTCAGGCAGGAGCAGCATAAAGTTCCTGTCGTCTATGCTGCTGAACTTGTTCAGCCCAGAGTGGTCGGCGTCCATGTACATCAGCTTCTGGCCAACGAGCGTAGCAGATTGCGTGCTCACAAACTGCTTGTGCTTAGTGGACAGAAGTCACAGAAACACAGCCGGGTTAACACACCTGTCTGCTTACAGGCCCGTACTCAGCCTCCCTGTTCTCGTAGAAGCACGTCATGTCATACTCGCCGTAGCTGCGCCAGAAGTCGATCGACAGGGCGTGTAGACTAGGACTGTCTTTTTGCAGCGTCTTCAGCAGCGTGTACCTGTGGCCCTCAGCCTCCTGCAGCCGGATGAGCTTCGCCAGCCACTGCGCGTATGCTGCCTCTCCGCTGCCCTGGAACGGCGTGCCCAGGAAGACGATGCCTGCGATAGAGAGACGAAGATCGGTGTAGCGGGGTCCATAGACAGCAATAGCAAGCGCCTAGCCTAGGTCAATAAATGCTTCTTGTGTGCACTCTCGCTGCTGTGCTCTTTACCTGCTGAATAACAAGCCCTCCAAGGCTGTGGCCAATTAGGACGAGCGGCCTCTGTTGTTCCTGTTGTGCGTGTTAGACAAAGAGCTGGAGCTAACCTAGCCCGTGTGAGGATCGCAGTGCGCAACCACCTACACTCGCGCTCTGCCGATGCTGGAGCAGCACCTCCAGCATCTGCTGCCCGCACTCGCGCAGGCTCGTGTTCACCTGCCGGTCTCTCCAGTCCGACCCGTAGCTGTACGTCGCAACCCGCGCGTTGCTGAACGCTGGCGCTAGGAGGTCCCGCGGCCACATCACCTCCGTCGTGGTACAGCCTCCATGATCGTCCGGCGATCTTCCCTTCTTCCTAAACAGCCGGCTGAACATCTTGACTCTTGTCTTCCCCTTCGTCTTCTGCTTTGCATCCTGGGCTGGGACCTTCCTGACCCAGGTGTAGAACGGATGCGCGCCTAGTCCTTGGACGGCCACTATGCTTTCGCGCGGTCAGCAGGGCCGGCACGTGGGCCTTCTAGGTCGTCGCGCGCTTACTCGACATCGTGGGGAGCGTCAGGCGTTGGCGCACCAGACCAGAAGGTGAGCCCGCTGGCGTTGGTGTCGCCGTGCGCTGTGGGCATGTTTACACTCACTTGCAGGCGCAGCGCCCTTCGTTCAAGTAAGGTAGGTATGGCAGCGTGATAGAGCTTCGTGTGATGGACAAGGCAGCACAGCAAGGAGCGATGGGAACCAGCGTCTGGCGGCTGCAGCTGCACCTGCAGCAGCGCTCAGCCGTGCAAGCATGGCCCGCTGTGTTCTGCTGCGTGTGCTAAGCACTGCGCCTCTTTGCCTGCTCTGTTATCACAGTCACATGATGCATGCAGCTGTAGGCGTTAGCAGCAGAGCACTAGTAGGGCACTTGCAGCATTTGGTTATGGGTTGTCTGCAAAACACCTGTTGCATCTGGTTAGCGCGCGGGGAAAGGCTTGGGATGACGACGATATCTTCTGCTCACCAAAATCTCATACAAATGAGATATTAAGCTCGTTCTGAGCCCTATGAATGGTTCTAATTGATATTAAGGCTTCAATTTGGGCCTATCGCGACTTTTCTTGGTGTTGTGATGCCTTTGACGCGCTCACAGAAGCCCTCCGCCGACGCGGCAGCCACGCAGGACTCGGCAGCTTCACTACCCACACAATCTACTAGTAAACGTCAGCGGAAGCGTCCTACACCGTTTGAACAGGGGGAAAATCATTCACTGTCTACAGCTCGCAATAAGCGACCGAAGAAGCGCGCGCGCCGAAAGCAAGCCTCCCAAGGCAGCAGAAGCCAGCCAGTTTGCCGCCGAGGCGCAGGCGGGCGATATAGTGTACGGGGAAGAAGCGATCACCAGCCAAGGCGTAGAGGATGAGGATATTGAGCCTGGAGAAACGGATGATCCGTGCCCGGAGGATGAGGAAGCTGTCGCTGCTGGTGCTGGTGCTGTCAGCGATGAAGAAGTCTCTTGGGAAGATTTTGAAGCTGTTGCAAGTGTGAGGTACCGCGCTTGCCTAGTTGATCTTACCAGGCATCCGCTGGTGGCTTCTGACAGCTTTATGGGTATCAAAGTAGACGAAATGGTGCTGCTAGACGTGTGGGGATGGGTGGATGATGTGGTGACAGATCTGGCTCCAAGAAAGGTCAGCGTTACGAGCCTGACTGTAGTGGTGTACCCGAATAAACAGCTAAAAAGTGAGCGACGGCAGAAGACAATAAAGCGTGATGGGTACCTGGCTTGGGGAGCATTCAAGCAACTTGCCAAGCAGTTAGACTTCGAATCGAGCGACGCTCTCAACGTCGACTTTGACCTAGTGTTAAGTGAGCAGAAAGAGCAGGTACAGCAGGTACAGCCGCCGCGCGTTCGAGCTGCTACTGCGACGATGCTGCAGGAGAGAGCTCTGCCTGGTGTTGTGGCGACAGAGCAAGCCGCCAGTCCAATGGTACTCGCTATCATTGATCGATGGCGCTGTGAGAACAGGCACTGTAAGAACTGGTTAAAGACGTGTTGGGTACCGCAGCTAAGTACTCCGCCGCGCTTTAATAACCACCATGCTGTGTTGAGCCGGCAGCTGTCAAACTGGGCAGAAGATGTTGCAGAAGGTGTAACGGTTCTGGACTGTAACGTGCCCGTGCGCAGTGTGCCCGGATTCACAGTGTGCCCTGCAGAACACCAACGCGCGATAACTCCACGACTATGGCTCCGATTGATGAGGCGATCGAGCATCTAAAATCGCGAGGTTCAGAAGAACAATTTACATTGAAGGAAATTGCTGAAAACCATGGCGTTGACCGGTCAACTCTGGGGCGGCGATGGAGAGGCGTGACAGGGCCTAGGGATGCTGGGCATGCCAGCAGGCAAGCTCTCAACCCAGAACAGGAGTTAGAGCTTGTAAGATATATCACTAAGCTTACTAAGCAAGGCCTACCTCCTACGAGGGAGATGATCAGGGATTTCTCATCAGAAGTAGCCCGTCAGCAGCTCAGCGAGAGCTGGGTTACTCGCTTCATCAACCGGCACGAGATCCATCTCATCTCAAAGTGGACCACCGCCATGGATCGTACGCGCCACCTGGTTGATTCTGAGTCAAAATAACGTCTCTACTTGGAGCTACTGCATCAAAAGATCGCT
Source organism: Lizonia empirigonia (assembly GCA_009982855.1). Classification (NCBI taxonomy): domain Eukaryota; kingdom Fungi; phylum Ascomycota; class Dothideomycetes; family Pseudoperisporiaceae; genus Lizonia; species Lizonia empirigonia. Next base: position 1,489,508 of record JAADKA010000005.1, on the reverse strand, counting down.
GAATATCACCTTGAGGCTCGAGATATATACAATATGGATGAGAAGGGCTTCTTGATTGGCTTGATAGGCAGAAGCAAGAGAATATTCAGCAGGCGTCAATGGGAGAAGAAAGAGGTTCGAGCATCTCTCCAGGATGGATCACGCGAGTTTCTGACACTCCTAGCCTGCTGTTACGCCGATGGGAGCTCGCTGCCTCCAAGCCTCATATACGCAGCTGCAAAAGGAGCTATACAATCAAGTTGGGTAGAGGATATCAAGGCAGGAGAAGATGAGGTCTTTGTCTCATCATCTCCAACAGGCTGGTCAAACGATAACATAGGCCTAGCTTGGCTTGAGCAGGTGTTTGATCGCTGTACAAAGCAACGACCAGGTAGATGGAGATTACTTATCCTTGATGGCCATGGATCTCATGTCACGATGGAGTTTATCGACTACTATGATCGCCATAGGATCCTTCTCATGGTCCTTCCACCCCATTCAACTCACACGCTCCAGCCGCTCGATGTAGTGCTGTTCAAGCCAGTCTCTCAAGCCTACTCCAACGAGCTCACCAACCATCTCCACAAGGCTCAAGGCCTTATTCCAATCAAGAAAGGGGACTTTTTCCCACTCTTCTGGAGCGCCTGGATATCCTCCTTCACGGAGAGCCTCGTATTGAAGGCCTTGGAAGCTACTGGGATCTGGCCGATGGATGCCAACGTTATCCTTCGTAGATTTGCCAGCACGCCAGAAGCTGAGAGAAGCTCATCATCAGGGCTCTCTGACAATGATTGGAGAAAGATGGATCGATTAGTTCGAGCTGTTGTAAAGGATACCGAACAGACTGAGTCAAAAAAGCTGCGTTCAAGCGTTCACCATCTCTCCGTGCAGAATGAGCTTTTAAAGCATGAGAATGAGGGCTTAAAGGAGGCTCTTCAACACAAAAAGAAGCACAAGAAGAAGGGCAAAGCTCTTGACCTTCAACAGCGCCAGGAGTATCACGGTAGCGCCGTCCACTGGTCTCCTCGCAAGCTGCGTGAAGCTCGAGCTAGAGAAGTAGTACGGGAGCGAGATGAGATGGAGAAACTCCAAAAAGCACGGGCCAAAAAGTAGCGCGAGGAGGCTCAACTGTAGCGTCAAGTTGAGCTCCAGGAGAAGCGTGTGGAAAGGCAGAGGCTCAAGGACGTCAGGGAGCAGGAGAGAGCTGAGAAAGCAGCTGAACGCGCGCGCAAAGTTGAAGCTCAACACCAAAAAAAATCTATGCAACAAGCTCAACAACGCAAGCGTAAAGCCTCACGAGTAGTCTTACCAAGTAACAAGCGTCAAAAACGCGCTGGCGCTGCTCACGCTGGTGTTCAAGCTGGAGATGAGCTATCTGCTACTCCAGCCAAAGTCACATCACGTGGCGGCAACGTCAATCTCCCACAAAAATATAGATAGTACAAGTTGATTGCAAGCATCTAATTACTACAAAACTATATTTCTATCAATATTAAGCTATTGCGTGGCGCTGTACAGCCTCATTTTGAGATTGGGCATGTGGTGTTCTGCGGGGCACACTGTGAATCCGGGCACACTGCGCACGGGCACGTTAGGGTACACAGTCGCACTTCAAGCTTTGATATTACAGCCTCTAGGTCAAGTGGGACTAGGCCAGCGCCTCTAAATCCTCCCTAGATGTTGCTATCTGTGATTGAGGCGTCAATAGCTGCTTTGAAGCATGGCAAGAACTTAAGTTTAGTAATGCGAGTAATCTTGCTCCGCATCAGCCGCTTAGCTTGGCGGCCATAGGCCTTCTTCATTGGGGCAAAACACCCCACGTCAAGCGGCTGTAGCAGGTGCGACGAGTGTGGAGGCATACACAGAGTGATAATCTTCTGTTCTTCGCAGTACTGGTGGAAATTAACTAAGTTGTGGCTCTCGTGGCCGTCTAGAACGAGCAGTCGGTAGCTGCCAACAGTGCGCGCCTTTGTGTGCTCATCAAAGTGCTTCAGCCACTTGACTCCAAGCTCATTGTTTGTCCAGCCGTTCTCAGAGACATTGAGAACCCAGTCGTCAGGTATACTAGGCTCTTTGTACCAGGCAGAGAGGTGGTGCTTGCCAGAGAAGATAGTCAAGGGTGGGATAGACCAGCCCTTCGCGTTGATGCCCTAGATGATACTGGTCCACTCTCGGTCGCCCTGCTGCACTGTCTTTAGCCTTCCTCGACGCTCAGAGCCTGTGACAACAGCTCCTGTTGATATAACGCCCATCATAAAGCCAGACTCATCAAAGTTGTAGGTGTCTTCATCCAAGATACCATACTTGGCTTTAGTATTCTCTACTAGGCGGAACCAGTCTCCTATCACCTTAGGGTCTTCACACAGGGCTCTCTTGTAGTCGTACTTTCGATTAAACTTGACTTTGAGCTCCGGCCGACGCTTAACAAAGGTGCCAGCCCAGTTCTTGCCAACAGGTGGCTGGTGGCGCTCAGCAAGCAGAGAATTGGCCATATCCTCCACATCAGCAAGCCGGGGCGAGTATCCTCGCTCGTCTAGCTTCAATACATGATGGACAATCACCTCCTATTCAGTGCTTGTCAGCTTCATTGATTTGGGCTTCCAATCGCGTCGTGGGGAGCCTCCAGCAAGTCGATCACTAAGGGTGCTTTGAGAGACTTGGTAGATAGCTGCAGCACGTCGCTAAGAGAGCGTCGCGTCTTGTTGAATAGCCTGGAGGGCAAGCTGTATATGTGCTTCGTTTGAGGGCTTTGTTGCGTTATTTTGTTAAGGCATTGTAGGTAGAGTAAAGTTTAACGTGGTCTTGGCAAAAGTGACCGGCATACCCAGGTGACCGGTATACCCGTGAGGTACGTTATACAGGATAGATTACCTTATTAGCAAAGTAGACATTTTTTTGCTAGAGTGGTGTAAGTAATAACTTTAGATGTGTGAACACGTGAAGATGTTGTTTTGAGGGGGTCCGCCAAGCAATGAGGTCATCGTGATGAACTATTGAGCGACTTTGAGTTGTGGCTCGAGAGTATTGAACAGCGCACTGGGAATGTTCTGTGGCTGTTGTTTGATGAAGATAAAGAATGTTGCTCTCATGCATCATGTTAAATCCATGATCCATGGATGCATGTTGTCTTCAGCGCTAGCCACTTTGGACGCAGGTCAGCGAGACAGGCAGGAATTCTGAGAGCTGCAGGAACTGCACGAAGGCAATTTCTAGAGTCTCTTGCATAACGTACTCCACAAGCGAGCCGGTCACCCAAGCGAGCCGGTCACTCAATTTTACACCAAAAATTAAGATTTTTGCACCTTAATAACTCTACAACCAGATAATAGAATTGTCTAAAACTTGAAATACTATGCTGCATCTACGTAAAGATCAATTCTATAGAAGCGCTAGGATCCTGTATCAGTCGCACCGGAGTTATTAAACAAAAATCAAAATACAGGGATTTTTTAGCGTACTTTCTAATAACTCTACACACGTTAAGGATAGAGCTTAGATCTCCAGGGCAACTGATCTTGACATAGGTAAAGCATAGCATTTTGATTTTTAGACAATTCTATCATCTGGTTGTGGAGTTATGAAGGTGCAAAAATCTCAATTTTTGGTGTAAAATTAAGTGACCGGCTCGCTTGGGTGACCGGCTCGCTTGTGGAGTACGTTACCGTTGATTTTCCAAGACCGTGCTTTTCAGCCTGCCGAATGATTTTCCCATGACGAGCACGTTGTGGAAAAGCCTGCAAGGGTCTGACGAGTCTAACGTCACACGGCTGAGCTTCATTACCTTAACAAAGCCCGAGCTCCAGCTCTTCCCCATCCGAACAACACAAGCTTCCTACAAACTCAATTGTAACAACAAAACACCTCTCCATCTTCAATTAACCTCTACACATTTTCCACATCACAATGGGTTGGTTCAGCAGTGACGAGAAGAGCGCCGCGGCGACTCACCCCATCAACCCCGACATTACCACATCACGCCTCTCCGGTGCAGAGCAAGATCGCTACGGCGAGCACTTTTCCCAGATAGGACAACAGGCTGGTGAGAAAATCAGGGAGGGTATCCACGACATCACACATGCCCGGGGCAGCGGCGCAGAGCAGGATCGCTTCGGCCAGCATCTCGGTGTAGGCCAGTCAGGCTACAACGCCGCCAAGTCAGAGGCACAGGCCGGCTACAATAAGGCGAAGGCGGAGGCACAGTCTGGCTACGACAAGGCCAAGTCGGCAGCAGAGAGGGCCCTGTACGCCAAGGGCAATGGTGCTGAACAGGAGCGCTACGGCGCCCACTTCGGCGGCCTTTTTGACCCCGTCAGGGCGTCAGCTCTGAGCATCATCAGCTCGGGAGGTGACACCAGCAAGGCGGACTACCACTGGCTGGGTCACGACGGCCGCGAGAGGGCCAAGTTCCTCGCTGCACAGAAGGGCACAACCGGATCCGAGCAGGTACGGAAAGCACGAATCATTACTGTTGATGCATTCTAACATTACACAGGACCGTTACGGCGCTCATCTCACTGGCTTTGGCCAGGCAGCTGCTCAGTCTATTAAGGATGAGTGGAACAAGCTGAAGAGGTAGACCGGCGACTATACACCATTGGCAAAGACTGAAACGACTACGAATATGTACAACAATATCATTGTTTGATGACTCTTCATGGTTCTGTCTGGCAGGAAACTCTCCTATTTCTTAATCCGTCGAAAACTAATGAGGTGGACGCAGCAGTATTTTCATGCTACAAAGCGACTGACTCCGTCCCCATCACCACCATTTCCACACGACGAGCGAAATTACGCCCTCGCGCAGGCAGCGAACGAGCGACGTCCTCTGCTGGAAGTCATCACTATTCTCAGCGTGTTTGCTACCGCGCTTTCCCCAAATTGAAAACCCCAGCAAGTGACCCATAAAGCTGCTCCACTCACGGGAGGCTTCGCGTAGACGCTGTCTCCTGTGTCATTATTCCCAACTGGAGCTTCGAGACAGGCTTGTGCTGAAGGTGTTTGAAAGTCGTTAGAGGTGCGGTGCTTGCCCATGATGGAATTAGCCGTTGCAGGAGAAGCCTCTGCTGTTGGCCTTGGCTCGATTGCCCGGCTTGAGAGTCTACGATTTTCATGATTTTCATTACACCCTTTTTTGGCACGAGAATCCTTGTTTGTCTGGACTTAGACAGGATCTCCCCAAGACGCGCATCAACTACATCTGGAGTATACACCGAATCAGGAAAAAGCAGCAGATCTTCCTTGCTTGACGTGTTGCTATGGATAGACCCCTCTGCCTCAACCTGGGAAGCAGAGCTGTCTTGGTTGCGAAAATATGGCGATGCTGCGTCTGCTCGATAACTATCAGTGATTAACAAACCTTCAACGTCTGCTCCAAGCCAGCGTCCCATTGGGTCAGGGCGGGTATATACTGAGGCGGGAAGAAGCCTTAGTGTCAGCGCATCGTCTGCTTTTTGGTCATCATTGCCCTGTACCGTGTCTGGTGGTGTGTACACCGAAGATGGGAGGATTGGCATGTTTGCACTGTCTGAGCCCTGGCTGCCACTGGAGTCCGCCTGGTCCGGTGGTGTGTACACCGAAGAGGGAAGAAGCAGTAGTTCGTCCTCGTCAGAGTTCTGGGGGCTACCTCGCATTGAAGCGGACTTGTAGTGTAATGATGGAGCATTTTCGGATCTTGAAGCAAAGCGGGCGCGGCCTTTCCCAGGCTTTGGCAATTGCTTTGACCTCGTTGCTGCATACACATACGCAAAATCGATAACCCTCACACCGTCTTCGATAACCGCTAGCCCTTGAAAGGACTGATTTGGTTCGTTTGCGACTTCATCTGGACGCTGCTCTATGTTGTTCGCTTCCACAACGAGAAGCTTACTGCGAGAGGTTGTTTCCAAGTCAGCCAAAGACTCAGGGCAATCAGGGATATGCTCAGTCGGGATCAGCATCTCTTGTGCATTCGACCGTGAGAAATTCCTCGCTGTAGGCAACGAATGTCCATTCGCGGACACCTCGGATGCTGCATCGAAACTGCTGGCACGCGGTACTTGCTTTGTCGCAACAAGCTTGTACGCAAAGTCGATGACTTGAACACCATCGAGTCCTGCTGAATTCATGTCCTCGCTTAGAACTTTCACAGCTTCTTCGTCGGCTGGCGATGGAAAGTCCAGCTCACCGTCGAATAATGCATCAAGACGAGAGGTATACTTGGGAGTGCAAAGCACGGGAGCGATACTTTGTTGATCAGCCTCCAAAGTCGTATTACAGTCTTCAAAATCGGCGGTTGGATTCGAATCACTGAGAGCCCCGCCAGCTTCACGGAAAGGTATTCCAGATGTTGTCGTATCTTGCGCTGGAGTGCTTACTGCACTGGCCGCGCAATACTCTCCATTTTGCACACCAATACGCATCTTTGGAGCAGCTGCTACAGAGGAAATATGAGAATCGAGTGATTCGGGACGATGCCGACGAACTCGATAACGTGGGGGCGCGCTTCGGATTCGTGTGGTTGGAGACGGTTGTTCTTCCATGCTGGAGGTGTAAACGAGTGGAGAGCGAGTGAAGAGTGGGGGAAGCGGAATCAAGTAATGAGAGATCGCAGTGGTGAAACGGGCTGTCGTTGCTGACATACTCAGGCTCATGCGAAGACAGTGAAAGTATCGTATTTGATCCATCTGGGCTGAGTCCTAGACCATTTCACTAGCGTATGAAGAGTGCTGCTTCATCGGAGATGCGATTCACATGAGGGTTTCATCACGGGCGACGTCTGCGACCAGCCTAAGAAATTCCACATACGGAGAGTGACTGTAACAGTGTGAAAGACCCCGGGACGGGAGACCCAGAGTGGCCATATTTTCAGTGTTGACGAGTCGAGGCCTTTCACAATGCCTCATGGTCGATGATCGATCCGCGAAGCCTTTCACCGTGAACACCCGGGCAGGATGGGAATAATCAAATATGATTCGGACCCAGTAATCATGCCCCAACACACTGTTTAAAAGTATCAACCCCCATACAGTGTTTCCGAGTACCTTTTCTTACAGCATTACTGGTACTTCGTCACAATGGCATTCAAGAGCCCTTTACCACGAACTCAAAAACCTTCATCGATACATCCACTGCTCCGAATGCGCTCGGAGAGTCAATTGGCGGCCGCTACAGAGCGTACCCTCCCTCGTCTACGATCAATGGGTCAGCTCTCTTCACCACCGGACTGGCCTCTTCCCCCGATCCCCCCACGCTCGCCATTACGCCCGAAACGCCGCACATCTGGCCTACCGACGTCAGGAAATCGCAGTGTAGACAAGCACTCACAATTCTATCCCTCAGACAGCAGCTCATCCTCCGGATTGCGCTACAGCCAAGATGGAGACTGGGAACCCCATCTCGGTTCCTACCGCAACACAACCCTCACCCAAGACGCCCCAGACCAACCTAGCACCTCATCCACACTCCACCCCACCCCAAGACAAACACCCACCCTCTCCGATCTAAGCCGGGTCCTGCACCTGCGCGGGCGCCTGCAGGAAATGGGCTGCACATTCACTCCCGCCGGCGCCCTGCTAACCTACGGCAACCCTCCCCTGCGCTCCGATCTCGAGCAAATGCTGCGCCTGGGCGCCTGGTACGACGAGCAGTGGAATCTGTTTTTCGATGGCACTGCACCCGCACACGAGGCGCACTGTGCGCTCTGGCCTGACCTTGCACTCCTCAAGAGAATGCTGCAGAATGAGGGTGTCGTTTTCGATGCGCAGCATAGGCGCTGCGCGGATGGTGATGCAGACCCTAAACTCGTCCGCCTGGGTGATTACTATGATGGACTGCGCGATGAGTGGCGTAGCAAGATGATGCGGGATTCGCATTCCAAGCAGCGCAGTGCAGTACAGGATGGTGCTGCGACGCCGACGAATCTCGGCTGGGCCTTTGTGTATGGTGGAGGTGAAGACGATGAAGAGCGTAGGAGGATCCGGAGTAGTACGCGAAGCAGCCGTCTGACGATGGTCGTTGAGGAGCAGATAGGTAGCGCACCGGACTCTGTGGTTCGGGATGGGGTGGACACTGCAGTGCGTACGCATGCTCATGGCTCTACGACTACGGACTCGTGCGGCGTGACGGATGAAATGGGAGACGAGGAGCGGGGTTGTGCAGAGAGGCAGCTGGGTGAGGGGGTGTTAGGTGGGAGCGCGGAGACGAACGAGGAGACGATGAAGACGAAGAAAGAGACCAAAGGAATCACGTCAAACTCGAACAAGCATCCAAAGCCCACCAAACCCAAAAGCCTACGAAGATTCCTGCGAACAATCTTCAACCTTAAAAAAGCCCGCAAAACCCATTAATCTCAGCCTTACAATCAATCCCATCAACCTCATCATCAGCCACAAAAGCAGAAATTTATATTTCACTAACAGCAGTGCGTCAAGTCTTCACATCGCATTCTACAAGCAGAAGAGTCCTATACCTGCATGCGCACAATCTACCAAGAAGGTCTTGTCAAGCTAATGGCCCACCAGGCGCTGAAGTCCGGCGTGGGCAACAGTTAGGAAGGGACGGAATGAGTGTGTTGGGAAGTTGTAGATGTATGTATTTGTGTAAGGTGGAGTGGTGAATCTTCAAGGTGAATAATAGTTATAGATAGTATTCACGAAAAAAGGGCAGTGGGTAATAAACAACAGAGTGTAGTGTGCTGTGTGTGTGAAGGTAAGATGCAAGGAAGTTAAAGTACCGTGTCCGTGCACTCAATGCGCGGATTCACTCAATGCGCGCCGAACACCATTTCACTCAACCAAAAATGAAGCTATTAAGCCACCAAAAAAAGCTAATATCACAGGATTCTGTAGTTTAGTACTATAGCAATGCTTGCGATCAATTTGTGCTACTTATATTTACTTGGAAGTGTGACGTTGCGGCTGCGGCGGGTGGTGACGGGTGGGGGAGCTGAGGGTACCTCTGCGGCTCTATCACCACCCACATCATCCCTATCACGTTTCTGACGCCTGATTGGCTGGATATGGCCTTTTGAGGCCTTCCTCTTTCCCTTTTGGGATAATTGTATAGCTTTTTCTGCGTCACGGGCTTCTTTTTGACGCTGTTTTTCAGCTGCCTGTTCAGCCTTGGCAGCTACTCTCTCCTCTCTCTCTCTCTCGCGCAGCACGCTTCTCCTGAGCTTCTCTCTCTCTCTTAAGCTTCTGAGCGTGCCTCTGCTCCTTCACCATCAACTTTATGTGCTCTTCTTCTCTCTTTTCATGTCGTTTGACTCTTAAATGGTGGCGAGCTTCCCTCATCTTCTTAGGGGAGTACCAAGCAGCTCCCCCGTGGTCACGGTGAAGGTCTAGAGTACTACTCTTCTTCTTATACTTCTTCTGAGTCTTCAGTACCTCCTTGAGGCCTGAATTTTCGTGGTGGAGTAGTGAGTTTTTGATTGTCAAGTGGTGGAGAGACCATCTGATCTTTTTGGTATCTCTACTGCCTTCATCCTTGGTGATACCACGTACCAGAGTATCTATTTTCAACCAATCGTCGCCGGAGTATACTGAAGTACTGCTATCGTCACTGTGGGAGCTCTCAGGGGTATCCTTCTTGAATCGGCGGAGGATGACGTTGGCTCGGAGGGATGAGATACCCGTGACTTCAAAGGACCTGACTATCAACTCAGGAGTAAAAGTAGCTATCCACGCCTTCCAGAATAGAGGAAAGAAGTCACTCTTTTTGATAGATGATAGTCCTTGGCCGTTGTGGAGGTGAGTTGTGAGTGCTTTTGAGTAGGCTGTTGAGAGAGGTTTGAACATCACCACATTCAAGTGGCTGAAGTGTGTGAGTTGAGTGAGCAGGAAAAACAGCCAGGAGTATCTGATTCTGATCACAATACTCTAAAAAATCCCACAAGAGGTGAGAAGCGTGACCGTCAAGGATAAGTAGTCGCCATTTTCTTCGTGCTTTGGTCTTGGTGAAGCGATCAAATACTTGTTCAAGCCAGGCAAGGCCTATATCGTTGGTAGTCCACCCTGAGGGAGATGAGGAAACAAGTACTGAGTGTTCCCCTGACCGTATTTCCTCTACCCAGCTCTCCTGGATAGTGCTGTTGGCTGAATCGTAGATGAGGCCTGGCGGCAGAGCTGATCCATTGGCGCATATACAAGCCAGGATAGTCAACCATGATCGATTACCATCCTGAGTAGATGCTCTGATCTCCTTCTTCTCCCACATTCGTCTGCTGAACACGTGCTTTGTTCTGGCAGTCACTCCGATCATAAAGCCCTTCTCATCCATATTGTAGATATCCTCACTCCTGATACCATATTCGGCGATCTTATCGCGTAACATGTTGAAGTATAGCTCATATTTGGTATATGAGTCAGAGTTGTGACGCACAGTATCCATACCCGTTGAGTATTTGGAGATCAGATCAATAGAATGCCGGTTGATAAACCTGGTAACCCAGCTCTCACTGACGGGATTTTGAGCTGCTTTTGACGCGAAATTCTAAATCATCTCTCGTGTAGGTGGTAAGGATCGACGATTAAGCTCCTCAATATACTTGATAAGCTCTATTTCTTGTTGTGGGTTGAGCTTCCGTCGGTTGGCGATGCGGGTAGTGATTGGCGTTGTAATTGCCTTGTGCCGACGCGTCAAAGTTGACCGCACAACACCATACTTTTTGGCAATATCAGTATAGCAGATCTTTTCGCCAGGCTTTAATCTATCTATCTCTCGAAGGGCTGCCTCTAGCAACATCGTGGCGTTGAGTTATGGTGGTGTGAAGTTTGACGCGTTTCGTATTCGGCGCGCATTGAGTGAATCCGCGCATTGAGTGCACGGACACGGTACTACACTAACCAGCCGCGCGCCCTACACCACCAACTCGCCCACCTTAGGCATCTCACCCGCCCTGCGCCTTCCCAGCTCAAACGCCAAAACCGTGTGATCTGTGAAATACATTAACAACCTCCACCTGCGACTGCCAGACTTGCCGCCCCCCGCCATCTTCTCTTCTGACGTCCAACCCTCATCCAGGGTATCCAGCATGCCCTGCACGGGCCCGGCCGCCACACCAACCAGCTGCGTGCCCTACACCACTAACTCGCCCACCTCAGGCGTCTCACCCGCTCTGCGCCTTCCCAGCTCAAACGCCAAAACCGTATGATCCGTGAAATACATCAACAACCTCCACCAACGACTGCCAGGCTTGCCGCCCCCCGCCATCCCCTCTTCCGACGCTGAACCCTCATCCAGGGCATCCAGCATGCCCTGCACGGGCCCGGCCGCCACACCAACCAGCCGCGTGCCCTCGACGTCGCAGACCGTGTTGTCGGCGTCGTTGGCGAATGGGAGAATGTATTCGAGGTGGAAGCTGTATGAGGGGTTGGCTGCGGGATTGGAGTTTTGTTTTGTCAGGCTGAAGATGCCGGCGCGGCCGTTGGGGGAGGCGATGATGAAGACGCCGAGGTCGGGGATTTGCGTCGTGTAGCAGTGCCGGTCGTGCGAGCCGGGGATGAATGGCCATGGGGTGCCGGGTTCGGCGGGGTGGAGCGGTCGTTGCATCACGGCGACTGGGTCGGAGTAGTCGCCACTGGGGTCGAGGGGGCGTTGGTACAGATATACGTCTTCTTTTGTGACGACGAGTAGGGGCGAGGTGATTTGAGGCTGTTGGCGTTAGTTGGAGGTTGCTTCCGTCTATGGCGTCTCTACAAACCTGTATTTCGAAATACCCTGGGTTTGTAGACACTTCACAGTATGCTCGCATTGGTTGAATTGCATGGGCAAAAGCAATGTGAGCTTGAGCGGTGGATGGGACGAACATCTCATCATCCAAATCGCTATCACTGTCTTCCAATATGATGGTCGGTGCATGTTGGCCTGGAGGCTGGAACCACACCCCAAAGGCATTGATAGCGTTGCTGGCTACTGGAGGTGGCGGTGTAGTTCCAAGCGCAGAGAAGCCGGTCTCGTGCATCGCGTCTGAGGACACACCTTCGGCGTTAGCATGGCCGCCGAGCGTCTCTTGTGATGGCACATCTGTGATGGAATCTTCATCGTGAGCATTGAGCTCGGCCTCCGTCTGCTCTGGCTGTTCCATGCCACTATCTGCTGGCATCGGTGAAGGATAAGTATTGCTGTCGCCAGAAACATTGGACTCAGTCTCTGACACGTTCATCTCACTCGACTCCCCGTCAGGCGCGGCGTCATTTGGCGGAATCACAACCGCAGGATATACCATCTTTCGCGGCTTGATCTTGAATCGTCCCTTATCTTTATTAACGACCTGAAAACAGGGTGCAAGGTGCTGGAAGTCCCATGCCGCATCTTCGGCTGCCGTTCGTTCGTACGCAGTGCTCGCGTCTAGAAACATGGTGCTCCAGACCGCATGAGGGCAGTTGCTAGGTCGAAGACAGTCGCACACTCCAGGAGCAAAAAACCTCGGGGCTTTGGCGGGATCCCTCACACTCGCGCAGAATCCGAGCTTGATGACTCGAACAGGCTCCCATGGCTGGTGTAAGTCCCATATCGATGCTTCACCATTGATCGAGCTACTCGAAAGCCATCGTCCTGCTGGATCGTCGCCACTGTTGTTGAACGAGACTGCAGGGATATTGTGACGTGCACAGAGAGTGATGACATGGTCTTGTCGACGTGGGGATGGAAAATCCGCTGGGTCTTCTTCATCAGGACAGCCCTCTATGTCAGAGTCGGAGGAGCCGCACGACTCGCTCGAAGACCCAGTCTCTTGCGCCAACGCGTAAGCAATAACAGTAACCTTGTGGGTGTTCGCGCTGATAGCGATCATCCGTGCTTCGCGGTGAATTGCCAGACCCCAAGCGCTCTCGCCGACGTTGCGGTGCAGGAACGTTCTCACCGAATCTTCAATCTTCAACTCCTGATCATCGTCTGAGCTCTCCGCTCGCTTGTCAAGAACGCGCTGGATCTCCTCCGTACGGTACCCAACCACGTCGCCGTCATCGCAGGTGATGAGAATGATTTCGTCCTGGCCAAGATAGTCGACGTGCAGCCTCGTGATGGAATGCGGGTCTTCAGGGTCGATGCCAGGCTGGAGGTCAGGCGAGGATGTGGGCGGGTGTAGAATCAACTCTGGTTCGCCTGGTATCCACTGGTCCGGAAACGTGGGCTGATACACGTAGATGATATCACTACATGCTACGAAATAAAAATTGTGGCTTCGAGACAGAGCAGTCAGGTCACAACGCCATGCTTTGATCTTTGGCCGATCATGGCGATCGGGGAACTGCTAGGTCAGTGTCTTCGTTGCGCGTTGTTTTTGATGATTGGCAGGCAAACTGTAGTCGCAAGAGTGGGCGATCAACTCACCCTTTTGTATCCCAGCTGTACACTCGTCGCCGTACACAAGATGTGTTTCGACATGCTGCGTCCACATCGCTGTGACTTTGGGTAGCTGCGTCTCCGTATACTGTCTCTCACGAGGCTTGGTGAGGTGACGTTGGTTAGCGCCAAACATTACTTCCTCATTGGGTACACCACGTGCTGCTACCTTCACCCCAGGATTACTATAGGCGTGGAGGCAGTACGCAAAGCGGGCATCTTGTGTGGTAGATATCCTCACATTATTTGCAAATCTCACGCACGTTCACATGCAATTGTCAATTGTCAAAGACTCATGCATTATACCGGTCTATAGCGGAAGGATGCCGTAATTCTATAATCATGGACTAACAAAAAAGCAAGAACGCTTCAGCATAAGCCAACGCTTTTGCAAATGAGCAAATACTTTGCTTCAGATCCAGTGTAACTCCAGCGAATTTGTGTCTGCTAGATCGAGCGACCGAACGCTGTCTAGTGCTTCGCAGTAACCTTGTCGCCGGTAAGCTTCTCGACAGCTTCCTTTGCACTGTGCAGATGTTAGTCAGATTTGACGATGAAGTTTTGCAGGAGAACATACACATCGCCGAGAGCAACCATGCAGACTGTCTGCCAGATGCCGAGACCGATTCTGGGGGTGACACCGCGGTAGAGACCCTTGAGGCCGTTGTTGGAGTAGATGTACTTCGCCGCCGATGCCACGTTCAGGTTCTTGGGGCGGTTGGGGTCGGCCGTCTTGGACTGGAGCTCCACGCGAATAACCTCAATGGGCTGGTTCCACGCGCTCAAACCACCACCAATGGCAGACGCGAGGATCTTCTCCATGACGTTCAGCTTCTCGCCGCCCTCCTTGCCGGTAACCCTTCGGATACCAGTCTCAGCAACACGGGATAGACCGAAGCGGGATCCCCAGTTGGTGACCTGGCGCACGGCGACGGCGTTGACACCGCGGTTGATACCCCGGATACCCTCGGCGCGCCAGATGCCCATGAATGTCTCCATGGTGGTCGGGGGCTTGCCGCCGGCAGCTGCGACCTTGTGTTTTGTGATCTCGACCGTCTTCATGCAGGTGCAGAAGCCCATGGTGGCATAGGCCTGCGCAAGACCACCAGCCATGCCGCCTGATATGCCAGCAACGAAGTCGGCGGCGCCGAACGACTTGGCGTAGTACTCGGCCTCGGACGCGACGAAGAGGAGGACGGCGCCCTTGGTGGAGGCCTCGATCCAGGCCCATGGAATGAGGCCCTGGTAGACTGTGCACGACCGTGTCAGCGCGCGCGCCCAGCATCAGCAGCGCGAATCGACTTACAGCCAGTAACTCCACCGCGTCCCCAGATGCGGGTAATGGCGCCCGACATGCCCTCGGACCTATTGGCAGCCATGGTGGTCTTGACAACCTCCAAAGGCTATGCGCGGCACTGTCAGCTCTCTGCGCTCCTCGGGGCGCGTGTTTGGCGGCTCTCGTACCTGTCCCAGAGTCGTTACTTCGAACAAGTTGAGACCAGCACCCACTGCGCTGACATTAGCACGCTACACATGGCTGCAATTGCTTGCACTCACGCAACAGGTTGCTGAACTTGACCGGCTTCTTCTCGAGCCTGGGCGGCCCGTCGGCCATGGTGGGCACGCCGGTGGGAGGTGTGGAGCTCATCTCTGGGCTGTCTTATCGAAGGTATTGGGCCGGACCAAGGCTGCAGGGTGCTTCGTCGCGAGAGTGAGTGTGTGAGGAACGTAGAGAAAGGAGACACATAAAAGTGATGGGGACGCTGCTCAAGCTCTCAGGTGGTCGGACCACTTGTAGGAGCCCTGAAGCTACCGCCATGTCGGGGGAACCTTGGCGGGCTCCGAGCTGCGGCTCGAAATGGTGAGGCTTGCGACGAATCAAGACGCACACCATGCATGTTTGCGAAGCTCAAGGTTGTGATGCCGCTCGCGTGCAGCCTTGTGCTGGACCTCCAGCCTGGAACACACCGCAGTCTTCTCGTACACACAGAGCGAGGCCACGTTGTGCTCCCGCCGCTGCTGGAGCTGTTCGGCCATGGTTGAAGGGGACCTCGGGAGCCAGCCCGTGCATGTGCACCTCAACAAGATCCGCGCTCCGGCTCCCCCAACATTTCTTACCGCCTTTGGTCTCCATACCAGGACTCCGGCAAACATGATCTTCTTCACTGAATTCTGGGCTGCAGTTGACTGTGCTAACGGGACTCCCGCTCGTAGCGGGAGTCACGGCCGCGGATCTCGAAAATCACACGTTCGCCAGTAGCCGCGGCATTTGGAACTAGCACAGATTGATCGTAGGACGTGATATTGCAGCAAGTCGTTTACTAAAAGGTATACTGAAGCAGAGACATCCAAGGCTATGATGCGTGCTAAGACACCGAATGCACCCAATCTTTATCCCTACAATCCCAATCTAAATAGTACACAGGGGTCATTGACGTGTCAAAAACTCCTCATATCGCTCCGTGACGGCTGCGCTATTCGTTACACTATATTTACAACTTGGCGCCGACCAGCTTGGCGTAAGCCTCGGTGGAGAACGACTTGGGGCGCTCGATGGGGGCACCGACGGCGCGGTCGATGATGAGCTGGGGAAGCACACCGAGAGCGCGCGACACACCGAAGAGGACGGTGTAGTAGTTCTGCTCGGTGAGGCCGTAGTACTGGAGCAGGACACCAGAGTGGGCGTCGACGTTGGGGTAGGGGTTCTTGGTCTTGCCGTGCTCGGTGAGGACGCCAGGGGCGATCTTGTAGACCTGGCTGACGAGCTTGAACATGGGGTCGTCGGGCAGGTGCTTCTGGGCGAACTCGCGCTGGGAGACGTAGCGGGGGTCAGTCTTGCGGAGGACGGCGTGGCCGTAACCGGGGACGACCTGGCCGGCCTTGAGGGTGGACCAGAGGTAGTCCTTGATGGCCTCGTCGCTGAGGTCGTTGCCAATGGCCTTCTTCATCTTCTGGAGCCAGACGAGGACTTCCTGGTTGGCCAGTCCGTGGAGAGGACCAGCAAGACCGTTCAGACCGGCAGCCAGGGAGAGGTAGGGGGAGGAGAGAGCGGAACCGACCAGGTGGGTGGTGTGGGCGGAGACGTTGCCACCCTCGTGGTCAGTGTGGATGGTCAGGTACAGACGCATCAGCTCAACAAAGTCGGCGTTGTCGGCGAAACCGAGCTGGTTGGCCAAGTTGAACGAGTAGTCCTTGTCCTTCTGGACGGGGGCGACCTTGCCGTCCTTGTAGACGTTGCGGAAGATCTTGGCGGCAATGGTGGGCAACTTCGCAATGAGGTCCATCGAGTCCTCAAAGGTGTGCTCCCAGTACTGCGACTTGTGCATGCCCTTGGCGTAGGCCTTGGCAAAGTTGGACTCGTGCTCGAGAGCAGTGACGGCAATGGAGAACTGGGCCATGGGGTGGAGGTCGCTGGGGCAGCGGTCGATGAGCTCCTCGACGAACTTGGGGATGTCGGAGCGGGCGGCCCACTCGGCGGACAGTTCGCGAACCTGCTGCTCAGAGGGCACCTCACCGGTCAGGAGGAGCCAGAAAAGACCCTCGGGGAGAGGCTCCTGGCCGCCGGGGGCCTTGGGGAGCAGCTGCTGGCACTCGGGGATGGTCTTGCCGCGGAAACGGATGCCCTCCTCAGAGTCGAGGACGGAGCCCTGCGTGGTGTCAGTCTGTCGTCATGCTGCCCATGGCGGGTGTTATGCGCGTACCTCCCAGACGAGCGACTTGATGCCGCGGGCGCCACCGTAGACCTGGTCGAGGGTGACCTCGCCAATGACCTTGTTGCCGTGCTCCCTGTGATGCAATGTCAATGGCTGCTGCGAATGACGGCCATCGCGGCGCTGGACACGTTGGGCACATACTTGCGGAGCTTCTTGATCTTCTCGATCTCGCCGGGCAGCTTGGCGGCGAACGTCTCCTTCAGCGACTGCAATTGAGCGGTTAGCGATGGAAGCGCGGCAGGCGGTGCATGCTCGGTGCGGCGCATACCTGGGTCTTGCTGGAGTAGGCGCGGAGGCCGGTGAAGGCAGACGACCGCACGGGGGCGGCGGCGCGGAGAGCGCTCTGGCTCAGACGGAGTGCGGAGGCCATTGTTGGTGATGAAGTGTGGAGGATGGGCTACACGTCAGGAAGGCGGAGGATGGCGGGTGGGAAGAGTTTAAAAAGCTGTCAGCCGCCCGAGCGCCCTAACCAGCAACGGATCGGCCTACGCTTCGGCATTCCATCATCGTTTGGACACCAACAGACATTCGACATGCTATGGTCCCACGTGCATCTCCTATCTGCTTCTGCTGCAAGTCTGCATCTCGGAGCTGCAAAGACGGCTCCTCACCAGCTGGACGGCTTGGATTTGTTGGTGCTACGCAATGCGCCCAACAATTGGACGCCTGCTCGTTTCGCACGCCTGTTGCACCAACATGCAGGCAGCCTCTGTGCTGTAACCGCTTGCAGTGCTGCTCCGCGAGGGAGATGCATGATGCATGTATTACCGTCCATGGGTTTCGGTGAAGAGCGTCTTGTGTCCGCATGATAGCAGCTCCATGTCCTCCTCATAGCCGAGCTTGCTGGCCTGAGCAGTACCAATCACGAAAACCATTCTCGCAACGTCAGAAGCACCATGCTGGCCTAGCAAGCCTTCTCCCGAGGTCAGCGCGGGTGAAAGCATGGCATACGTCGTGTGCACGTGCACGGCTTAGCGCAGCTTCTTCAAACTCGGCACGGGCAGGCGCATTCCTCGCTCTCACCACGCCTGCGCGCTTGACATAGACCAGCAACCGCGCCTGCGACCCTTCCACTGCTTTTCTGATTCTCTGGTAGCTGCGACTGTCTCACTGTCGCGCGTAAAAACAGCGCAACACTGCTCTCACCGCGTGGTCGCGTTCTGGAGGAATAGTACCCGCATCTGCTCTCCCCCAGCTCTCCTCAAGACCAGCGCTCGCCCACCGGACTGCTTGGACCAGTTGCTACTTTGCGCTCGCTCTATCAACTGCTCGTTCGTCTTATTCTCGCCGTACAACGTAGATTGTTTCACTACGGATTTAAGCCCGCGGTATCGAGTACAGTCTGCGTGTTCGCCATCTCGGCGCTCCTGCCACACTCTGCGTCTTCCCTGCTCACACTCTTGTCGAGAATTTCCTTTTCTCTCATCAGTCTGATCTGATACACTAAACATAAGCATGGCAGCGATGCACGAGCTGGAGTCGCTGTTGCAGTCTCTCCAGACACTGAAGGCGCCCGGCGTAACTCCCACCAAGGTGAAGGCCATCACGGCAATCTGTGTAGAGAACATTCAGGTATGCTGGCTGCTGAGTCCTTTCTGACGCATGTCGTCCTCCCCCTCGGCCTTTACTAAGTTCTTGCTCTCACCTCTAGTCCGATTCGATCATCATCCAAAAGATACTCCAGCAGTTTCAAAACAGCCCTGCCACACACAAGCTCGGGGTACTGTACGTCGTAGATTCCGTCACCCGCCAATGGGTAGAGAAAGCCAAGACTGCTGGACAAGCAGTCTCTAGGAATGCCGCTCCCGGAACATATGCCGCCGGGGTGCAGAACATGACAAATATCCTGCCAGCTGTGCTGAACGACCTCGTTCAACATGCACCAGACCACCAGAAGGAGAAGATCACAAAACTGCTAGACATTTGGCAACGTGGACAGACGTTTCCCTTAGATATGCTTGCGGCATTCAAGCAGCAGGTGAACCGTGGCCAGCAAAGTAGGTGTTTGCCCACTCATATCCGGTTTCCTTGCCTGACAAGTCGTCGTACAGATGCGCAGACAGCGCCAAAGAGTCCACCAAAGAGTAACGGCTCCGGGCCAGCCACTCGTGCTCAGACTAACACACAACCAACAGCTGCTCCCATGCCTCCTTCAATAGTTGCACAGAACCCCCAGGATCCCGCTGCGCTACTTGCAGCCTTTGCCGGCTTTGGGCAACAAACAGGCCAGACTAACACATCTCCACCTGGACTTCCCTTCTTGCAGAACATGGTGCCACCGCCACCACCCCCCGGATTTGTGCCTCCGCCACCCTCAGCAGCAAGCGTACAGCCTGCAATGCCGCCCCCACCGGCTGGTATGAATGATTTGGCCAACCAGATACTAAAGGCTATGAGTGCAGGCTCAATTGCGCCAGATCAGGCTATACAAGTACTAAATGCTCTGGCGGTAGCACAGAATGGAGGGGCATCAATGCCCCCTGCGCAGCCTTCAATGGCTTTTCATGAGCAACCGCCTACGCAGCCTGCTGTACAGAACGGTGCTCAACCACAGCGTTATGAGCAGAACGACACTAAGATGCGGGATCGAAGTAGATCGCCTGACTATCACCGTCGTGCTTCTCCCAATCGTAGAACGCCACCCAACCGCCGAGAAAGTCCCGTGTACGGTTCTTACGACCCCAATACTGTTGGTGATGGTAGTGCGTCCGGCCGCGCAGATCGCAATGAGCGTGGTCGTGGTCGCGGTAAGGCCCGAGGAGGCCGTAATGATCGTAATGAGTATCGCCAGCGAACGCCGCCTGCGCAGCGGCCACAGCCAAGTCCGCCTAAAAATGTATATGGTCAGTCGCGCTATATCGAATGGGACCAAAGCCTGCCTCGCAACAACATCAGGGTATTGAGTCGCACATTGTTTGTAGGCGGTGCAGGCGGGACCGAAGGTGAGATCCGAGCCATCTTCAGCCGTTTCGGTAGAGTTCAGACATGCATTGTGAATCAAGACAAGCGACATGCTTTTGTCAAGATGTTGACACGGCCCGATGCTGTTGCCGCCAAAGAAGGAATGGACAATCTGCAAGATCCTGTTGCCCAGTCGAAGGCGCGCCAGGTATGTAGCATGGACTCGGGTGCGGTACTCGCTGATGTTTCTAGACACGATGGGGAGTTGGCTTCGGCCCACGAGACTGCAGTGACTACAGCAATGGAATTAGTGTGATTCCGATTTCACGACTCACCGATGCTGACCGCAAGTGGGCTCTGACAGCAGAGCACGGTGGCACAGGCGGTCGGCCACTCGAAGGAGGCATGGTTCTTGAAGAGCCTGACATTGAGATCGGCGCGGGCGTATCTTCGAAAGGTACGTGGTGGTGGGGAGCATGAGCCTGGTAAACTTGCTAACACGATGCAGCAATCAGCAGACGCGTGCCAACAGACAGAGGACGGGGCGGCCGCGGTGGGTTTGGCCGTGGTGGCTTCGACAACGGACAGCCAAAGATGCGCAAGCAAGAGCAACGGCCCGCTCACGATCCACGCCATGTGTCGCCACGCGCCGAGCAAGGCGTAGCAGTGCCGCCTGCAGTCCCTGGATTTGGATTCCAATTACCCGGTTTCCAAGCTCGGTGACGACGAAGTACGCCCACACTCCAGCATCGATGAGACTGGCAACAGAAGTAGATGTTTCAGCCATGTGCACGTCGATTCTGGGTGATTACATACGTTTTGTTTCTCACGTTTAGACGCTCGTGTCCAGGTCCGTCGGGCGACTGGTACGCCCCTGGTGTGCATTTGCACAGCGCGGCGTTGGGGAGCAAGGGTATCATGGCGGAGTAAGGGTGTCATGGCGGTTGTAAGAGAGCAGATATGGCTTCGGCCCCGTATTCTGGGTTTTATGCATTGTATTGTATGATTACGGTAAAGTGGGGGTTTCGGGCTGCATACTTTGGATCTCTGGGAGAGGATCGGTGGTAGGGTTGATCGAATTAAAAGTATTAGCATTTTGCTTTTTGAGGTTGTGGGTGCTGGTGATTGTGGGTTTTTGGTGTTTAGGGGGGGGTTGCTTGAGGCTAGGTAGGTGTAGGGCTTGGTTAAGTGTTTGTGTGGGTGTTTGTATAGGTGTTTGTGTGGGTGTTTGTATAGGTGTTTGTGTGGGTGTTTGTATAGGTGTTTGTGTGGGTGTTTGTGTAGGTGTTTGTGTGGGTGTTTGTGTGGGTGTTTGTATAGGTGTTTGTGTGGGTGTTTGTGTGGGTGTTTGTGTGGGTGTTTGTGTGGGTGTTTGTGTGGGTGTTTGTGTGGGTGTGTTTGTGTGGGTGTTTGTGTAGGTGTTTGTGTGGGTGTTTGTGTAGGTGTTTGTGTGGGTGTTTGTGTAGGTGTTTGTGTGGGTGTTTGTGTAGGTGTTTGTGTGGGTGTTTGTGTGGGTGTTTGTGTAGGTGTTTGTGTAGAGTGTTCGTCTTGACTGCTCGTCTTGACTTTCTCGGCGCTGGGTGTTTCAGTCACCACCTAGAACCTAGTTGTCGTCCCAAGTCAGCTTGAACCGGCCCGGGGCATTCTCATAGCTCTTCAGCATCTCCACGACCTCCTCGGCACTCACAGCCTCCTTGATAATCCCCGCATTCGTCGCACTAACAAAGCCACTGCGCACCGCATTCTGCACCCACTCAATCAGCCCCGTCCAGTAGCCCTCGACATTGTACACCACAACCGGCATACTATGAATCCCTAGCTGGTTCCACGTCGTAACCTCCATCAGCTCCTCAAACGTCCCGTACCCGCCGCTCAGCGCAACGAAGCCGCCACCGGGCCCGCCCGCAATCACCTCGCGCGCCATCATCTGCTTGCGCGTGTGCATGTCCTTGACCACCGTCGTGCGCCCGTACTCGGCTTCAGAGATGCTGTGCTGCGCTGCCGAGGCCGAGGCGTGAGCTTGCTCGTACTGGACCAGTGGCGCGGGGATGATGCCGTGCACGCTGCTGGGTCCGCTGAGCGAGACGAGCGTTCGGGCTACTTCGCCCATGAGTCCGACCGTGCCGCCGCCGTAGACGAGGTGTGTGTTGTGAGCGTGCAGTTGCCGGGCTAGGGCGCGCGCGGCTTCGAGGTGCGCGGGCGAGGTGCCGGAGGACGCGCCGCAGCTGGGGGTGGATTAGTGGGGGGTGGGAGGGGGAGGGGAGGGGGAGGGGAGGGGGAGGGGAGGGGGAGGGGAGGAGGCGTACAAGACGCAGACGACGGGCTGCTTGGGGACGGTGCCATTGGCGTCGCTGGCGGGGGTGGGGGTGCTGGCCATGGTGGAGTTGGGCTGTGCGGTGTGGGCGTGGAGGAGGGTTTATAGCAGCTGGGAGGTACGGCGAGGGAGGGGTGCCCTTGCGGCGGGGATGTGCATGCAGTACAGACGAGAGGCTGAGAATGTGGCCGGAGAGTGAAGCGTCAGTGAGTGAAGGGAGGGCTAGTGGCTGTATGTCGTGCGCCCTCGTCAGTGCAGTGCCAGCGCATGGCGGAGGGGATTTGCTCGCCGACTCATAGCTTCAGCATCCAATGCCACCGCCGGCGCGTCGTTTCGTCACCTGCCGTCAGCCGCGGCCTCGTTGGCTGGACCCTGGACGCGACGAGCTAGCCCGCGCGTAGAGCTGGCCTTGGCATCTGATGGCGTGGGCCGATGGGATTCTTTGCACTGTGACGTCCCCTCCCATCGCCAACGAGTCCGTGTGCCGCTTCGTCAAGACCGGAATCCCAGGTTCCCAGCACACTCGCCATCATGCCCGAAGTTCAGCAGGCAGCGGGCCAGCCGGAGGCGGGGCAAAGTGTACGTCCCCACGCCGCTCCAGACAGCCGCTGACCCCCCCCCCCGGCGCAATGCATTGCTGACACGACGATGCACTGCAGTTCCTCAAGACGGCGGCCCAGAGCATTGGCATGTTCCTGCTCATCCAGGGAGGCATGAAGTACTTCCTCAAGGCCCCCGCCCCCGTGCCCCAGGCCGGCCAGCCGCACCAGGTCGCGTCCGGCGGCGGCGGCGCGGCCGTCTCGATCCCCTCGTGGGAGAACCGCCCGCTCCAGCTCAACGATGGCGCCGAGTACAGCCGCGTGCCCTGGAACATTGCGCCCATGTGGCTCCCCGGCCAGGAGCTCGACATCTCCATGTACATCTCGCCCTCGGTCGCCATGCCCGCCCTCAAGTCCATGCCCCGCGACGCCCTGCTCATCGACGAGAAGAAGTTCGTCTACGGCGACTACAAGCAGAACAGGGAGATTCAGATCGAGTTTACTGTCCCCACCGAGGTCCAGCACAATGCCTCGCTGCTCGCACACTTTTACGTTGCCAAGAGCGGCGCCGTCATGGACCCCACGCAGGCGGGCTACGACCCTGCGCAGGCCTACCACTTCATCCGTCCGCTGACGCAGTACCAGCCCAAGAAGAAGATTGCCAAGACGAGGAACCTGCTCAGCGACATGCCGGAGAAGGACGCCGTTGAGACGGAGGAGGAGAAGAAGGCCGGCAGGGTCGTCGGCAACTACTACCACCCCAACTTCACCATCTCCATGATCCCCGACTCGGGTGTCCTCAACTACCCCCAGATGCAGCCCGGGCCGAGGAAGTATGTGCAGCTCGAGGCGACCGGCCAGCGCGACGCCACGGGCCAGCACGGCTGGTACTATCCCATTCTCTACACCAACACTTTCTGGCAGCTTAAGAAGCACATGATCGAGCTCAACGACACCATCAAGACGCTGCCGCTGAATGTCAACTTGAACAACCTGGCCAATTGGAAGTTCAACCTGTACGCCTCGGTCGATGAGAATCTGCGCTCGCAGCAGGCCGCAGCTGCGTCTGGCCAGTCTACTCCGGGCGGCGGCGACGGTTCCGAGATGGAGATGTTCAAAGAGATTCTCATCGACAGCAACTCGTACCTGCTCGGCATCACTGCCGTTGTCTCTGTCCTCCACATGATCTTTGAGATGCTGGCCTTCAAGAACGACGTCCAGCATTGGCGCAAGAAGAAGGACAACGTCGGCACGTCTGTCCGCACCATCATCGCCAACGTCTTCATGCAAACCGTCATCTTCCTGTACCTCCTCGACAACAACGAGAACACGTCCTGGATGATCCTCTTCGGGCAGGGAATGGGCATCGCCATCGAGGCCTGGAAGATCACCAAGACGGCAAACATCCGCGTCCGCCCCACCGCCCCCGGCTCTCTCCTCCCCTACACCATCGTCCTTGAGGACAAGCACGTCGCCTCGGAGATTGAGAAGAAGACGGAAGAGTACGACCAAATCGCCTTCAAGTACCTGTACATGGTCGCCGTCCCGCTGCTCGTCGCCTACGCCATCTACTCGCTCATGTACGACACGCACAAGAGCTGGTATTCGTTCATCATCACTACGCTCGTCGGCTCCGTCTACGCCTACGGCTTCCTAATGATGGTGCCCAGCCTGTACATCAACTACCGGCTGCAGTCGGTCGCGCACCTGCCCGGCCGCGCCATGACGTACAAATTCCTCAACACCTTCATCGACGACCTGTTCGCCTTCACCATCAAAATGCCCACCCTGCACCGCCTCGCCACCCTGCGCGACGACGTCATCTTCTTCGTCTACCTCTTCCAGACCTGGAAGTACAAGGTCGACTACACCCGCGTCAACGAGTTCGGCCAGGGCGGCGACGACGAGGAAGTCGAGGAGAAGGATGCGAATCGGCCCCTCCAGGCCCACCCGGACGGTGATAAGAGTCCCAAGACTCCCAAGGCGGTGCAGCAGGCCCAGACCAAGGTGGAGGTGGAGGGTGCGGCCAAGGCGTCGGGTGCGCAGAAGCAGAGCGCGAAGCGCAGGAAGTAGGTGTGATGGACGCGGGATTGCTGCTGTGTGGTGTTGGGGCGGTGGAGTGTGCAGTGTATGTATATCCTGTGTGCATAGCCTAATTATCCTAGATGCGGTGTGATGCAGACATGTAATAACATGTCTAGCAACATGTGCTTTTGATTACTACTGCAAGCACCGAGGCGATCGGCCTGGACGCGTTTTTGTGGCATTTGAATACGTTGTTTGGATTTAAGAGTCATGGTACTGTTGGTACGTACCTAGGTAGGTACATGTCTTGTGCGGAATCGGGAATCGGGAACAGGAAACTCGCATACTTTTCAAGCGTCTGCCGGGCTTAAGAGGAACACTGTGGCGTACCCAATGAATGTGTTTCGCCTGTGTACTCAGTACCTGTGCGCTAGTTACAACTCGTCTCGCGCCCAATAGGTGACACATGCGTGTGGAGAGATCGTCGGGTAAGGCGGCCATGGTAAGCGCGCTGACAAATGCAGCGATGGACCACCTGTTTGCGTAGCGTGACGCGATTTTGAATTGATGGGAATGTGTTCATTTAACTTTGGGGAGAGATTGGTGTAGTGCATGGCGTATGTGTAAGGTGGTAATGGAGAGATGGGAAGAAGTTGATGTTAGAGGTTGGGTATGTGGTGTCGGTGCGGTAGGATGTGTCACGCCTTGCAATTGAGGGCAACTTGTAAGCCGCGTTGGTACTTTGGGTCATGTCATATATCGATCAATTGGAGTGGTAAGACATGTGATAGTAAGGACACTAACATGTAGCAATATTTAACCTGTTCTAGGTCAAACTGCTAATCTCGACCGTGACCAACTTGAATAAACAGTTGCTACCGCTCCCGATTATCATACCATGGCGCACATCCAAGATCAGAAATTCCAAGCCCTCGGGTTCCAGAAATCGTCCTCCAGCAAGCGTGTGGTTGCGTACCATAAAGATCTTGACACAGCTGGCGCTGATAATCCGATTCTTGTGCTTCTACACGGATATCCGAATAGTGCATACTTGTACAATTTCTGCCTTTCAATATCAACCTGTACTAATTGGTTAGGTGGCGCCATGTTGTTCCCCTACTACCTGACAAGCCACTCTTCGTCCCAGACCTGCCCGGCTACGGAAACAGCGCAGCGCCAACGCAACACGCCAAAGTCAGCGTCGGCAACCTAATTCTCGAAGCCCTACGCGAACTTACCAATCCCCCAAACCCGCCAAAGATACCCACCTCCTCTCTCCCCCTAGTCGCTTGGTGTAGCGGTCAAACACCTGGCTGAGGTGACCTGCCTGCCTAGGCGGCACAAACCTTGTTAGTTTGAATCTAGCAGCGATTAAAACCACTGTGTAGAGACCCACAGCTCGCTTAAACAAGCAAGCACCTGCTAGGAAGAAGGCAACTGCACTACTTATTTAAGTTTCTTAAAGGTTTTTTCCTTACAAGGTTTTTACTCTAAAAAATTACAAGGCATATATACTATAAAAACTAAAGGACTAATGTAATCTACCATCGAGTGAAACAACCCATCGAGTGAAACAAAAAGACTTGGCACGACCAACTCTACAACTTCAAACCTCAATATCATCACTATTAAAAAGTAAACCTACATACGCTGTACTTGCATTAGATTCAGAATATGTTTCTGTATCCCTTTTACATGTTCGCGCGTTATGTCCAGTCCCACCACAGTTCCCACAGCGCCGGACACCTGGTTGCGCTCTTTCTTGATAACTACTACTGCGAGTCTTCTTTGACCGCTCAGCAGCCACAGACACCTCAGCAGCTACCTGCGCTGCTGCCTCACCATACTCAAGAGTCCCGCCATGCTGGAGGCGCTTGCGTTTACGCGCTTTCCTCTTAGTTATGACTGCTAGTTGCTCTTCAAGCTCAGAAATCCGGGCAGCTTGAAGCGCGTTTTGGTGCAGCATTAGCTCACCACCTTTAATAAGCTGAGAAAAGCCAGCCTGGGCTGTAACAGGTGATCGAGTAAAGGAGTTGCTTATAAGCTTTGACTGAGATCCAAACTCGTGCGTATTGCCTGGTGTCTTTGACTGCCATGGTGTCTCCTGTGGTGGGGGTGCTGGTGGGGTACGCAGCCGTACTTCAAGGCGATCTAACACCACCTGCGCGTTGATAGGGACTAGTCCAGACGCCTCAAAGGCCTTTTCACAGTTTGCCTTTGTAAACACGTCAAAGAACGCGTCTCTAAAGGCTGGTAGGAAGCCTTCCTTGTCAATGTGGAAGACGCGTCGGCGTGCCAAGTCTCTGACGCGTTGAGAGTACTTGCGCTTCAACGGCGAGAAGCAGACCACGTCAAGCGGCTGGAGGATGTGCGATGAGTGAGGTGGCATACAGAGAGTGAGGATCTTATGTTCAAGGCAGTAGTCCTTGAAATCCTGGTTGAGGTGGCTCTCATGGCCGTCCAATATGAGCAGCCGGTACACCCCCACCTGGCGCGTCTTTGTATGCGCGTCAAAGTGCTTCAACCACTCTAGACCAAGCGCGTTGTTTGTCCAGCCGTTCTCAGAGACTGAGAGCTTCAAGCTGTGCGGTATATCTGTCTCCTCGTACCACGCAGAGATGTGGACGCGTCCTTTGTAGATGATGAAAGGCGGGGTCGCATACCCAGCAGCGCAGATGCTCTGGATGACTGTAACCCACTCGCGGTCGCCTGGCTGAACAAGCTCAGGCCTTGTACGTCTCTCAGAGCCTGTGACGACTTTCATAGAGCCAATCACGCCCATCTGGAAGCCAGTCTCGTCGAAGTTGTGCACGTCGTCGTCGTGGATGCCGTACGTAGCTTTGGTGTCCTCTACCAGCTTAAACCACGCGCCAATTATCTCTGGATCCTCCTGCAGTATCCTCTGCCTATCCTTGGCTCGGTTGAAGGCCATCTTAAGCTTATCTGAGCGCGTTACAAATCTCTCAGCCCAGTGCTTGCCTACAGGCTCTCCACTACGCACACCCAGTACTTTATCTGCCATATCTGCCACCTCGCACAGCCGGGGTGCAAATCCTCGTGAATCAAGGTCAAGAATGTATTGGATAATTGTCTGCTCTTCAGTTGTAGTAAGCTTGTGTCGGGCGTTACGAGTTTCTGAGCGATGTGTGATTCCGTTGAATCGACGAGCTAAGGTTGTGTGAGGTACGTTAAACGCCTGCGCAGCGCGTCGGAGGCTCTTAAATTGATAGTTAGTATAGGCAGAAAGCGCAAGTTGGATTCTGCCTTCTTTGTTAGATAATTGCGCGTCTTGTTGTTGAGACATTTCGCGTTGATGAGGGAGTAGGTAGTCTTGGCAGAAACTGTTTCACTCGATGGGTTGTTTCACTCGATGGTAGATTACGTTATAGTATAGAAGGAAGAGAGTACAAGGGCAAGCTCTTAGGAGGCATAATATTATAAGGATTTCCTTAACTAGCAAAGGAATGCTCACAACGCGCATCTTACTGCGCCACTCTTACTAAGAAATTGCTTTCTATAGTAGTGTTAACACGTAATTCTATAGCTTAGCACGTCTAAAGATACCCCACGGGAGGTTAAGTTCACCACTCCAAGAGACGTTAAATAATACAATACAATGCAATGCTCCCTCCCCCTCATCCTCATCGGCCACGACCGCGGCGCAAGAATAGCGCACCACCTGCACCTCGCACACCTCACCACCCCACCCCCCAGCTTCCACATCACCAGCCTCGCCCTCCTCGACATCATCCCCACGCTCTCCCAATGGTCCACCGGCGCCTCCACCGCCAGCGCAACAGCCTGGTTCCACTGGGCCGGCAGCAACGCGCCCGGACGCGCGAAGATGGCGGCCGACGACGCGATGGCGGTGTATGCTGCGTTTTTCGACCGCAACGAGGTCGTGCTGGCCACGACGCGCGACTACGAGGCGGGCGCGATGCTGGATCTGGAGTTTGAGGCTGCCGCCGTGGAGCGAGGCTATGCGATTCGAGTGCCGCTGCTGCTGGTGTATAGTAAGGAGTTTCTGCCCAAGAGGGCGCGGCTGCCGGTACGTGAGGTGTGGAGTTGGCCGTGGAGTGCTGGGGGCGATTTGCTTGCGGAGTGTGCGATTGGGGACGGGGTGGAGCATTTTGTGCCTGAGGAGGCGCCTGAGGAGACTGCGAAGGTGTTGGGGGAGTGGTTGGTGAGGTTGTGATTTGGTGGGCTTGTTGAGTGTGTGGAAAGGGGAGATTGGTGATTGTGGGGGTTTACTTTGAAATTCGCAGCCAAATCGTGAGAGTCGACTGTTGGGTGGTGATTTGTTGATAGTAGAGATTTTGACGGTGGGCGTGTCAATAGAGAAGATGTCAACATTAACTACACGAACAGTGAGTATACTAAAAGTGATTGTCAACAGTGCCTCCTCCAACACTAGCTACTTCAAACAGTAACTCTGGTTGTAGATATGTGGACCGCTGTAGTTACACTATAGACCTACCATTTGAACTCACTCATCCACAAAATACGAATATACGCTAAATTGACGCTGAAACTCTATTCTAAAGGTCTAGCAATTCTAACCTTCTCTAGATCCCAGTCTATAAGGGCTAAAATCAACCTTCGGTCGTCGGGGTGAATACAAATAGTTCGTTCTCCAACGAGCCATTCAACCCAGTAGCCACCTTTTCATATACCGTATACAGTATACTACTGCTAAACGCCAGCCTCCCCACTCGACTCGTACTCCCACTCCACAACCCACTCCATCCCGCCTGCTGCACCACACTCCTCAACGCTGCCACCGTGCCCTCACCTCGTGCACTCTGCGCCTGCGTCTTCACCGTATCAAACGGCTGCGTCACATACACCGTCACAACCCCCGCCAGCGCGCCCGTAGCAAACGCCGTAGCCGCATTCTGCGGTACGTCCCAGCGGCGCGAGAGCTCCCTCATGGCATTATACGACCCCATCTTGACACCCTGCGTACTACTCTGCTTGACCACCGTCGGCACCAAGCCCCTGTACATCTCCCGCAAGCTCTGCCCACCCACAACAACACCACATGCACTCCCTCCCCTGACCCGCCGCCTCGCATCATCAATAAGAAGAGTCTTCATCCGCTCCGTCGGCGTCCCAGCAACCACACTCTCCGTCATCCCCGCCAGCGCACCAGCCACCACGCCGCGCGCAGGCGCAAGCGCACCAGCATCGTCCGCCAGCAGGCTGCGGTAGTACGAAAACGACGCAAATCGGATGCTGACCTTACATGCAGTGCCCAGCACGAGCGCCGCGCATCCCGTGTAGATGGCGCGCAGGCCCTCGGTTTGGGCCACGTGCGTCAGCACGGAAATCGGGTTGTGGTGCTGCCCTCGGACTAGGTGCAGCTGCACGCGGGTTTTGGCGTATTCGAAGGGGTAGGTTGCGAGGGCTTCGGTGCTGCCTGCTATCGCGCTGGAGATGAGGAGGATGGGGGTGGAGGTCTTGGGTTTTGCGGTGGTGGATTGGATGGGCTTTTGGGGAGTGCGTGAAAGGGGTCTTGGTATGTTGAAGGCTGATGGGATTTGAGCGGCGGCCATGGTGTGCGGGCGGTTGCTAGCGCTGAGTGCTCATGGAGTGTGACTATGGGTGTGTTCAGAGTGGTATGACTATGAAATTTGGAGAGTCGTCCTCATTCGATCTTTCGAGGCAAGTAGAATCAAGCTGTTGGATCTGTGAGAGCCTTGTGTACGAAATGTCCGAGACTCGACTGATAGTCTCAGATGTATATATATTCTCCAAATGACGAGAACGTCAGTCCAGCGAGCGGTTAGGCGTCAACGGCCGAGGCTGAGATTCGGCCATCACTACGAAACTGAAACTTGATACTTGATGCTATGCACTGCATTCCTCCGACATGTGCAAAACCATTATGACTCTGATGGTGGATGTGATGGTTCC
Organism: Lizonia empirigonia; assembly: GCA_009982855.1. NCBI lineage: Eukaryota > Fungi > Ascomycota > Dothideomycetes > Pseudoperisporiaceae > Lizonia > Lizonia empirigonia. Next base: position 1,458,801 of record JAADKA010000005.1, on the reverse strand, counting down.
GTGTTGCGCCGTGTCGCGTGAAAGGGAGGTTAGGGTCGCGAGGTTTGACGGCAAATTGAGCCGAGCTCCGAGTTCCCGCGGGAAGCCCGGACAGTCGAACCAGTAACCTAAAGAGCATGGCGCTCCTCAAACCATCTCTCTTCCTTCCCGCGGCAACGTGTCACATTCTGGATTGCTTTACCTCGTCGCCACGGCTTCTGAATTGTAATCTCTCGATTACACATGAACGGCAGCAGTATCTCGACCGGCGAGGCTCCCGCCGTAAACCGGGTGCGGAAGCGGGCACCGGAGGCGTGTACCTTCTGCCGTCGACGCAAGGCGCGTAGCTATCCACACGTGACCGCGTCGCTGGCTGACTGTAGCAGATCAAGTGCAGCACCGAAAGGCCTTCATGTGCAAATTGTAAGACCCATGGCATGACTTGCAATTATGAGCCCATCGACGATGCTGTTCGTGCACGAACTAGTCGCCCAAGCAAAGTGCCACGGAGAGAGAAAGCGTCAGAGCAGGTCGCAGCAACACCGGCGCTTAGAGCGAAATCAGTTTCTGAAGACAACTCTCCTCGCCCCGTCGTAGAATCGTCAAGTCGGGCCAACAATGTGTCTCGTATTGTTGTCTCTTCGAATGGCATGCCCAGCTACCATGGCCGCACAAGCACGCTATTTGAAGAGAGCTATCATGACCGGTCCACCCCAGAAGCCAACTCGAGGATGCCCGAGGAGTGGGTAGAAAAGGGACTGATTGCCGAGGCTGCGTGTCAACGCCAGCTTGAGGATGTCAATTTTCGTCTTGGTAAACTCGACTTCGACGGCGTGGAGCCCGAACTAGGCCAGCATCTGTTATCATTACATTGGAACCGACAGCATCATTCGTTCCTCATCACGTACAGGCCTGCTTTCATGCGAGATATGGCGTGCAAAGGTCCCAACTTCTCTAAACTCCTTCTGAACGCGATCTTCTTCAGTGCATCCAAGTTCAGCCCACGCCGCGAGCTCCGACGGGACGCTGATGATGTGCGGACTGCTGGTTGGCAGTTCCGTGAACGAGTCCGCGGTCTACTAGGCGGGGCCTTGGATAAGAGCGACATCACTACTATTCAGGCATTGCTGATCATGTGCAACTCTCTGTTTGCATTGGGCGATGAACGCAGCGCTGCTTGGCTGTACGCTGGTCTAGCGTTCCGCATGATTGTTGACTTGGGCATCCATGTAGACAAGGCAGGTCTCACCACCCATCGCAAATTCTCAGACGAAGACCTCGAGATTAGAAGACGCGTGTTCTGGGCTGCCTTCGGTAAGCTTAATTGATTTTCTTGCGCTTACGTTCTGACCACATTGCAGTCGTCGACAAGATTCAAAGCCTTTATCAAGGCCGGCCAGTCACCATCAAAGAGTCGGACACTTTGGTACCTATCAAGTTCTTGGATACCTACGAGGAGCTTGAGCATTGGACTCCTTTGGCCTATCTCACACAGCCGAGTGTACCCTATTCTGGGTCACCAGCCTACAGCATCTCCACCTTCAAGCACTTGTGTCAGCTTTCACTGATCTTGAGCGACATTCTAAGCACCATATATACGGAGAGAAGTTCTGACAAAAGCTCAGCCGAGCTATCCACGAAGCTGGAAAGTATACATGCAACATTACAGGCCTGGTATCGAGACTTGCCAGAACACCTTGCTGATCTGAGTAAACTGCCGGCGACTCCACCGCCACATGTGCTGAGCCTGCTGTAAGTGTCGTGGCTCACACCGTCTCGCCATCGAGCTAACTAAAACAGCGCCATGTACCATGTGCTCATGATTCTCTTGCACCATCCATTCGTTGCGGATGGCCATCTCTACAATACATCTCGCAGCATCTCGGTGAACTCGTTGAAGTACTGCGCCACAGCAGCGAACGACATCGTGCATCTTGTGCGAGTGTTTGACAAAGCATTCAGTGTGCGAAGAGCACCGTATCTCATATCGTATGCAACTTACGTTGCTGCAACCATACATGCGCGCATTGCAGCAAAGCGCGGCCCAGGATCTGATGCTCATAGCAGTCTCGCGGCCTGTCTGGCTGTCTTCCAGGAGAACCAGGAGACCAACCCAGCCGTCAGACGCGCTAACGCCCTTGTGCAGAATCTGATGAAGAGACTGGGGGTGCGCATGCACAGCATTGATGAATGTCGAATCCATAAAGACACCAGTGGTGCTAACCTGCGGCAATCTCCGGAATCAACCACCAACACATCCACCGGACCTGGACCAAGCTTGCAAGGCCTCGATATCGACGGAATCATCCAAAGCTTTGTCCGCGAGCAGGAGAATGCGCAGATGACACAGACAGGCACGCCCGACCACAGTGCGACGAATACCGCAGTCCACACACCAATGGCCCCACCACGAGCTCCTGCTACGCCTGGGGATATCATCGATGCTGGCAGCCACGATGTGAGCTCCCTCAACTACGACTACAATGGCGCGTGGCTCACTCCGGGCCAGCATCAGATGTATGGAGATTCCTCGGTGCCTGTGGACGACTTGTACTATGGGTTCAATAGCGCCGCTCTGGATAGCTTTCCTATCACGCCGTTTTTGGAGTGGAACACGATGTGACGACTTGTTGAGGACCTCACGACGCCGAACGATGCCATCCTGAGATTTATAAGATCACGTGCCGCCGTTTCTTGGTCGCACAACGTATCATCTCGTCAGCGCCCCAGTGGAGAGCCGGAGTCATCATGATCAAACCGGAGTCACCATGATCGAACCAGAGTCACCATAATCAAACCGGAGTCACCATAATCAAACCGGAGTCACCATAATCAAACCAGAGTTACTATGATCGAACTCGAGTCACTATAATTGAACTGGAGTCACCATGATCAAAGACGACGGATTTTCGTGCGTGAATCGCACTAGAAATCTAACATTATCATATTAGATTGCCGGTCTATCGCCCCCCTAGCATCATGATCCACGGAACTATCTGCAATATCAACAAGCGAAAGTCAGGGTCCCCTAGGCAAGAGACTGAAATCAGCCTCGACGAAACTTGCAGATACTGGGAAGAGGTACAATCTTGGTTCCAAATCAAAGGCGCGCGCACGCCGAGGCCATGGAATGAAGAGCCCACGGAAGAGTTCCACCTACATAGCACACGCGAAATCCGACAGCGATCACAGAAATTTGGATCTTCAGTGCGGTTTGAAACGTCGGTCATCAAAAACCCCAGCGGTAGTCAGACACTCTGCTTCGAAGGAACGATATTTCCAATATCTGTTCAGCGGCTCTAGAGCTTAGGCCCGCCTCTGAAGCCCAGGCACAAATCCCTTGGATTATTTCCTCAACGACGTCAGTCAAAGTTTTAGACATAGTCTTGGCGATCGAGTGAGCTGTGACGGACACGCAACATCGTATGCTGTCGATGGGATGCCGAGAATGTCACAATCTTTGACTTGACCGCTCACTGTCAAGCGGAATAGCTTGGGATGAATCATGTCGATTGGTCTATCTATCGCGAACGGCAGCCTATATAAGGCTTGCCGGATAAGAGCAAACATATAAACAAAGATCAGATGGAACAAAGATGGGATGGAACAATGGGGCAAACAGCAATCAGCTGTACAGACCGGAAGCTTCCCGGCTCCTTACCGGGGCTCCGGCTGACACTCACAAGAAGTCGGGCTGATAGGTCTGCGGGTGCTATAGTGCGCAGCGCGATTGGCATGTCGGTTCTGTTGACTATAAAGTCAGTATGAAACCCACTCAAGCCTGTCGTCCGTTAGCATAAATTGTCTCTTGACAGCCACAAAGTGAAAGTCATCACCGTGGAATTTCTCCCTATGGTGTCATTTGAGGTTGATGTGCTCGGAATTACCACGGGAAAGCGCTACGACGACCTCTTTGAAGTCGATCAACTACTGGTTCTGAGCCTTCCCTCAGGCTAAATGCTTGGAAAAAAAGCTTTAACGTGGTTCACCAGCGAGCGGACCACCCCACCGAGTGGGCCAGCAAACCACACCAAAGCGCCTACGCAGCGACGTAGCGCAACACCACAACAAATTACTGTACTGTACATAATAGCGTAATATTATTCAGAAGCGTCGCTATCATCTACGTCTTCTATTTCTACCTTGCAGGTGCGGGAGTTATGCCCAACCTCGCTGCAACGGCCGCAGCGTCTCTCTGCGCGCACCCTCTTCGCAGGCGTCTCGCCCTCTTCACGACTACCACCCTCCTTTTCAGCAATCAGGTCAGATACCTCACCAACTGTAAGAGTCTCCTCTGCGCGTATATACCGCCTTTTACGGGTTTTGCGCTTTGTAAGCGTATCAACAGCGTCTCGAAGGCGGCCTATTTCCTCCTGCACCAACACCATATTATAAGCTATCTGCTGAGCGCCTTTACTTAGCTGCTTGACCTGCTCATCTAATGAATTTGCTGGAGACCCCTGATAGTTTTGTATGCGATTTCGAATTAGCGTAGATTGCGCCTCTATCTCGCGGGCGTTGCGCGGTGTTTGCGCCTCCCAGGCGACAGTGCCTGGTGTAGGTGGCGTTGGCGTACGTAGCTGCACATCCAGCTTCGATAACACAACGTCAGGGTCATACGGGGCTAGCCCAGCGCCTCGAAACCCTGCGCGGATATTCTCTGGTGTAAATGTCTTCTCAAAAGCTGCTTTAAATGCTGGTAGGAAGGTTTCTTTGTCAATATGGTGGATGCGGCTGCGTGCCAAGAGCGAGATCCCGTCGCCGTAGTGGCGCTTCAACAGCGAGTAGGGGACAACGTCAAGAGGCTGCAGGAGGTGCGATGAGTGTGGTGGCATACAGAGGGTAATAATCTTGTTCTCCTTGTAGTAGTCCTGGAATTCGATTGAGCAGCCTGTATGCCCCAGCAGAGGACGCCTTCGTATGGGCGTCGAAGTGCTTGAGCCACGCCAGCGCGACGTCGTTGTTGGTCCAGCCAGTAGGAGAGACTGTGACAACCCAGTTGCGAGGTAGACCAGTGAACCAGGAGGAGATAAGGACCTTGCCTGCAAAGATGAGGAAGGGTGGGATAATGCGCCCCGTCGCAGCGACGCCTTGGACCAGGGTAACCCACTCGCGATCGCCAGGCTGTAGTTTCTTCTATTTCCCAGGTTTCTCTGAGCCTGTAACAACAAGCTGAGAGGATATCTTGCCCATCATGAAGCCAGACTCATCAAAGTTCCAGGTGTCCTCATCTACGATACCATACTTCGTCTTCATCGATTGAACCAGGCTGAACCAGGGCCGGATAACCGCTGGGTCTTCGCAGGCAGCTCGCTGGCGATCGTACGGACGACTCCATAGCGTGCGCAGCTCAGGTGTACGCGCGATAAACCTATCAACCCAGTTCTTGCCTGTAGGCTTCCCGCCACGCTCTCGCAGCAGTCTATCAGCCATAGCTCGTACGTGTAGCTTCGAGGGCGGTACGCCACGTAGACTCTCGTCAAGTATCCGCTGTATAATCACCTCCTCTTCTAGCTTTGTAAGGCGCTTTGAATTCGGCTCGCAATCGCGTCGATCGTCGCGTCGGTGTTGCACAGTTGTTCGAGGGACGTTGTAGATAGCTGCAGCGCGTCTTTCACTTTGGAACTGGTTTGATTGGATATCAGAGATAGCAAGCTGTATATCAGCTTCAGTATAGGTTCTGGGAGCTTTGCGTTGTTGCGACATTACGTGTTGTTGGCCCACTCGGTGGGGTGGCCCGCTCGCTGGTGAACCACGTTAATGACATTTATGTTGAGACAATGTGAACACTGAGCACACTTTGCCCCTGCGTTGATTGGTACATATACCTTTCTAACAATTTATGCTATTGTACCATGTAGCAGCGCCTTAACTCTCTGCCTACAGCCTGGAATTAAGTGGACTTGGGCGTCGACGTGAGCTACGCTTCCCTCTCGCCGCAGATTTCTCATGCCTTAGTCATTTCCGCGCCGCAAATCAGAATCATTATTGTTAGTGTACGTGGAGACAGAAGTAGCGTCTTCAAATAAATAATTAGTCTTGACAGCATAGAGGTTATGTATGACCATTCCTGGCTCTTGCAGATAGCTGAAGCTAACTCCACGTGAGAGACTGCACAGAACCCCTACATAATGCCTGACACCACCGAATAGGTTGATTAGATCATCGAGATAGCACAGCCAGCCTTCTTCATCTACACGGCCATGAGTTACACATCCTGGCCCAAGTCTAAGGACAAAAAACATAGTGTGTCTACTGTTGCGTTAGACCAAGCTGTTTCTAACAGCATGACGTCGCAATTTGAGTTTGTTTGTCTCTGTACCTTTAGTCTTCTCATACTAACTAACTCCAGTCTGCGAGTGCGTATCTGGTCATCACATTTTGCACCGACAACGTAGGGACATGGCTGGTGAGTGACTCGCCTTCTATCACACATCAATCTTGCTAAGGGCAATTCTAGATACATTGCCACATCGAATGGCATTGCCGAAGGATAGACGATTCATTTCAAAGGCCGAGCGAGGTTTCCGCACTGCTGGACGCTTCTGAGGTATAGTCCACATGTGCTGCTCGGGAAAAATTCTACTCAGACACTGTCGTCATCAGTCAGGACGACTCTGGTGTATAACTAATGTGATTCTGCAATCATATCGGTCGTGGTGGATGGAGATCCAGACATCCAGACAAGCAACAAGAAAGCACCGGCTCACAGTCAGCGTTCATAATCGGCCCTTTCATCCTAACCTCTGCTAAATGTGATTCCCGTCGACCCTCATAATGTTCACGTTGGTCTTTACTAGATACATGTGATGCGCAATTCCGGTGATATTTTTCACATCAGCCATTTTGATTCAGCTCGGGTTGCCTCCAACCTGCTTCATCTCGACACAGCGATTGCGAGTGGCGTGCTCTCCAGCCACCCCAGCAGGGCACAATTATCTCACTCTTGAAACCGTGCGATATTTGCGCGGCTTAACTTGCAAGTAAAAGATGCGAAGTGGCTGCAGTTGGCTTGTAGTAGTCAAAACAGGTCTTTGTCTGACCCATGGCCGAGGTTCGCTTTCGGTGTTGATTGCTGAACAATTAACGAGGAACATTTGAGATGATCCTATTAGCAAAGCTCTCAAGACTGAAAATCCAGCTGCGCATAAGTCGCGGCAGCGACCGAGTAAGGATAGTTTGCATGAGTTAAACACGCAAATCTATCGAAGCAGATGTGTCATTATCGTTCGAAGTAGTATTAATGATCGTCTAGCATGAATTTGTTAGACGTCGTGTGCAATGGACCATTCCCGAACCGTCATCGTACGGTAATCTGAAAACTATAAACTTTCAACCCTAAAGCAACTGCCCCAGCAACAACACAAGAAGTCCCACAATCACTATGACAGAAACATCCGGCCCAAACAACGAGGGATTGTTGATCCAAATCACGCACCGTGATGATTATTCATACATGATGTCTCTGGCTCAATTCCCCGCGCGCCGATTTCGTAAACAGATATTCAGCGGTCTCGCCAAACACCCCGATGGCTCAGTTGAGCTCGAACCTCCTCAAGCCAGTCTGGGGGCATGCACAGTCTCAAAACGAACTATTTGCGACATCCATATCTATGACTTCGTCCTACCTCAACAACCAACGCAAAAACCCCGAAAACGCATATGCCACTTTGCCGGTGGAAGCTGGCAGAGTATAACTGGGAGCCAGCACTGGCAAGTTTGCTCCAAGATTGCTACGGAAATCCCTGGCGCGATTGTTTCCCTTGTATCAAAGCCGCTCGCTCCAAACAACCCTGCGCCAGATTCTTTTCCAAGGTATCTCAAGCTCTACCGAGCTTTGATGGGAGATGCGAAGGAGGCAGGAGAAAATGTTATACTCGCGGGAGATTCGTCGGGAGGCAACATTGTGCTTTGCTTGGTTTTAGAAGCTTTGAGAGAGGATGCTGAGAGCGCTGAGAGCAGACAACTCCATCAAGAGCAGATGCTGCTACATCCAGTAGCGATCATGTCTGTCTGTCCGTCTGTAGATCTTACTCGCAAAAACCCTGATATCGAAAAGCTCAGGGAGTATGACCCGCTCCTCACACCCGAATGGATCAAACAATCGGCGAGGACCTGGCACGCAGACTGGGACGCTACGGATGCTAGGGTATCTCCGATCAACGCCAACGTCTCGCTACTAGCGAAGAGCGGGATTAAGGTTCATGGCATAACTGCTAGTTATGACCTTTTGTGTCCTGATGGGATTCTCTTCCGCGACAGGTGCGCAAAAGAGGGGGTTAGGGGGGAATGGTTATATTGGGAGGGACAAATGCATTGCTTTATTTTGTTCTCTGCCTATAGCCTTTGGGAAGGCAGGCAAGGTCTGGAATGGATGGTAAATGTTCTTAAGGAGTAAAGCATAACGTAGATACTAAGCGAGTGAGCATTCTAAGCGAGTGAGCACCCTACCAACTTTCAGCACCTCTAAAGCTGCGCACCTCAACCAAGTCAGGATAAAATACATAGATATTAATATTAGACATCAAGCAGTATCTAAAGTATCTTTTTTACACATACGTGAGTTATGCCCAGTCTCTCTGCACCTCTTGCAGCGCGCCAAAGCCTGGCGGTTGAGGCCTGATCGCTCTCCTCTCTGACGCTCTTCACGAGAAATCTGCTGATCAGCCTCACGTTGAGCGAGTATATCCTCTCCAGCTCCCTTTGTTAACACTCCTCGCTTCTGTACACGCTTTTTCTTACGTTGTGTACGTGCTGACACTGCCTCGTTAGCCTTCTCGAGGCTGGTGATCCGATCGCGCATCAGCTCAGCTGAGAGCATCATCACTGCAGCGCCCTTCTTAAGCTGATCGATCGCTTCAATGATAGAGGCAGGCGATGAACTTTTATGCCGGCGCACGCGATCACGTATTAACGTTGATTGAGCCTCCAGCTCACGTACGTTGCTCGGCGTACTAGCCTCCCAGGGAGCCTCTGGTAGAGCAACTGGGGTAGGTGTACGCAGCTGCACGTCAAGCTTTGACAGTACAACGTCTGGTTGGAGAGGCACAAGGCCTGCACCTCGAAAGGCTGAGCAGATATTAGCTGGCGTAAAGGCTTGTACAAAGGCGGCCTTAAAGGCTGGGAGGAACTCGAGCTTGGTGATGTGATTGATGTGGTGACGGATCAGGCTCTCAACCTCACGGCTGTACGCGCGCTTCAATGGCGAGAAGCAGCCAACGTCAAGCGGCTGCAGCAAGTGGGATGAGTGAGGCGGCATGCAGAGCGTGTAGATATTGTTCTCCTTGCAGAGCTCTTGAAACTCAAGAGAGTGGTGGCTCTCATGGCCGTCAAGGACAAGCAGGCGACGCGCACCGACAACGCGAGTCTTCGTGTGAGCGTTAAAGTGCTTCAGCCACTCTACTCCTAGCTCGTTGTTCGTCCAGCCATTGTCGCTGACTGCGATTGCCCAGTCGCGTGGGATCTCTGCTTCCTCGTACCAGGCAGATAGACGATACTGGCCAGCGAAGATGAGGAATGGCGGGACTGACCAGCCAGCAGCGTTGATAGCAGCGATTGCCGTCACCCATTCACGGTCGCCAGGCTGGATAGTCTTTGGCCGGCCTCTCCTCTCTAACCCTGTTACGACGAGCTGAGTCGTGATCTTGCCCATCATAAAGCCAACCTCGTCAAAGTTGTAGACGTCGTCATCGCAGATGCCGTACTTGGCCTTTGTCTTCTCCACAAGCTCAAACCAGCTCCTGATCAGGGCTGGATCCTCGCATAGAGCTCTCTGCCTGTCGTACGCTTGACAAAGTTGCGCGGCCAGTCTCTGCCTACAGGAGAGCCACCACGCGCCGAGAGCAGCTTATCAGCCATATCACGTACAGCTGCGTACGTAGGTGCAAATCCACGTTGATCTAGATCTAGTATATGCTTTACTATCACTTCCTCCTCTTGCTGGGTAAGCTTCTTTGAGTTGGGCTGGCAATCGCGTCTAGCAGGTTTGCCAGCGCGTCGGCGGTGGAGGGTAGCGCGAGAGACTTCAAACGTCTCTGCAGCGCGCTTTTCGGTCTGAATTTGATTTGAATTAAAAGCTGAGATTGCAAGGTATATATCAGCCTCATAAGAGGCGTGTTGGGCTACGTTTGGTGGAGCCATAGTCGATTTACAGTTGTAGGGTATAGAAAGTTGGTGGGATGCTCACTCGCTTAGAATGCTTACCGTGTTCGTGCACGTGCCGCCCGTATCGCGTGACGATCGCCCCAACCACCATCTTGCACACCAAAACATGAAGCTTTTGAGCCACATACAATAGCTATTATCGCGAGATTTTCTGATGGATTGATATGTTAACTATGGCGAACAATTTGCATTACTCAGATTATGTGTATCTAGTCGGCAGCTTGACAACGCGGCCGCTGCGGGCGACCTTGGCTGGAACAGCAGGTGCGACTTCAGCAGGTGCTGCAGCACCACTAGAACGTTTTTGCCGCTTGCCCTTTGGAGCTGATACCTGTGAGGCTTTGCGCTTACCCGTCTGGGAAGTTTGGATAGGTGCAGTGGTGTTTTGGGCTGCCTTTCGAGCAGCTGCCTTAGCGGCTTTTTCGGCCTTCTCCTTCTCGCGCTCCTCTCGCTTTGCTGCAGTCGCCACACGCCTCTCCTCCTTAAGCTTCTTATTGTATAAGGCGTTAGCAGCCTTGAGCTTCGTCATCTCAACTTTCTGGAGTTTCTCCTCTTCAGCGAGGCGCTTGTTCGTCCGATCACGTGCCTCAGCCTCAGCCATCTTTCGGGGGGACCAGAAGACAGCCCCACCGTGATACTCCTGCCTCTGCTGCAAATCAAGCACCTTGCCCTTCTTGTTGTGCTTCTTTTTGGCGGTGAGAGCCTCGCGTAGGCCCTCATTCTCATCTGTGAGAAGCTCGTTTTGGTTCGCGAGGTGGTGGAGCAAAGTAGATACTTTTTTGAGTTCGGACGACGATCTGTTAACTGCCGCGTGTAGGAGGCGATCCGCCTCACGCCAGGTGGGCTCGGGCTTGTTGTTTGGCTTGTTTGGCGGCTTCGGTGGGAAGCGTTTCAGCACTCTCTCTCGATCCATAGGCCATATACCAGTAGCAGCAAAAGAGCGTAGGATCGTCCGCTTCGTGAAGCTCTCACGCCAGGAGTCCCAGAACAACAGGAAGAAATCGCCCTTCTTGATTGGGACTAGCCCTTGGCTCCGTTGGGTGAAGTTTGCAAGCTTTTTTGAATACGCGTTAGCTAATGGCTTAAAGCAAACAACATCTAGCGGTTGCAGCGTATGGGTGCTGTGAGGTGGAAATACAGCAACAAAGATCTTGCGCGTAAGGCAGTAGTGTAAAAAGTTGTCTGTAAGGTGGCTGCCGTGGCCGTCGAGGATAAGTAAGCGCCACTCTCTCCCGTGGCGGGCTTTTTTCTTCGTGCAGCGGTCGAAAACCTGCTCTAACCAGGCCAATCCTACGTCATTATTCGTCTATCCAGATGGTGTTGAAGCCACAAAGACGTCGTGTTTGCCGGCTTTGATATCAGCCACCCACTGCGCTTGTATCGTACAGTTTGCAGACTCGTAGATCAGCCCCGGCGGCAGCGCAGTCCCATCCGCACAGATCGAAGCGATAGTTGTTATCCACTTTCGAGAGCCATCCTGGAGAGCAGCGGTAACCTCTTTGCGCTCCCATTGGCTGCGTGTGAAGACTCTTTTCGAGCGCCCGATCACACCTATCATGAAGCCCTTTTCGTCCATATTGTAGCTATTGTAGGGCAGGATCTCATGCTCCTCTATCTTGCCGTGCAGGAGCTCAAAGTAGAGCTTGTATTTGAAGTATGAGTCGGCTGAGTGGCGTGTAGCGTCCATGGCGGTGCCCCATTTTGAGATGAGCGCGTCCTCGTGTCGGTGCTTGAAGCGCGTCACCCAGGACTCAGAAACGCGTTCGTGGGCTATCATAGAGGCAAAATTTCGTATCATGGTGTTATTGGGCGGTAGGCCTCGCCTTGTTAAGTCTCTAATATAGAGTATAAGCTCCTCCTCTTGTGCTGGCGTAAGTTTCTTTTGGTCGAAGATTTTGGCTTGTCGCGTGCCCTGACGGCCCTGGTGTCTTCGAGCCAGCGTACATCTATCTACACCAAACCAATCAGCATACTCCTGGTATACAAGATCATCTCTTGGCTCGCGCGATTCGATTGCTGCAATCGCTTCGTTAATCCGATCCATATTGATAGAGTTGTCGCGTGTCGAAGTTAGAGTGTTTGTCGCGTAAATTGAAGTTGGCGATCGTCACGCGATACGGGCGGCACGTGCACGAACACGGTAACGTGCCCGTGCGCAGTGTGCCCGGATTCACAGTGTGCCCCGCAGAACACCACATGCCCAATCTCAAAATGAGGCTGTACAGCGCCACGCAATAGCTTAATATTTGTAGTAATTAGATGCTTGCAATCAACTTGTACTATCTATATTTTTGTGGGAGATTGACGTTGCCGCCACGTGATGTGACTTTGGCTGGAGTAGCAGATAGCTCATCTCCAGCTTGAACACCAGCGTGAGCAGCGCCAGCGCCTTTTTGACGCTTGTTACTTGGTAAGACTACTCGTGAGGCTTTACGCTTGCGTTGTTGAGCTTGTTGCATAGATTTTTTTTGGTGTTGAGCTTCAACTTTGCGCGCGCGTTCAGCTGCTTTCTCAGCTCTCTCCTGCTCCCTGACGTCCTTGAGCCTCTGCCTTTCCACACGCTTCTCCTCGAGCTCAACTTGACGCTACAGTTGAGCCTCCTCGCGCTACTTTTTGGCCCGTGCTTTTTGGAGTTTCTCCATCTCATCTCGCTCCCGTACTACTTCTCTAGCTCGAGCTTCACGCAGCTTGCGAGGAGACCAGTGGACGGCGCTACCGTGATACTCCTGGCGCTGTTGAAGGTCAAGAGCTTTGCCCTTCTTCTTGTGCTTCTTTTTGTGTTGAAGAGCCTCCTTTAAGCCCTCATTCTCATGCTTTAAAAGCTCATTCTGCACAGAGAGATGGTGAACGCTTGAACGCAGCTTTTTTGACTCAGTCTGTTCGGTATCCTTTACAACAGCTCGAACTAATCGATCCATCTTTCTCCAATCATTGTCAGAGAGCCCTGATGATGAGCTTCTCTCAGCTTCTGGCGTGCTGGCAAATCTACGAAGGATAACGTTGGCATCCATCGGCCAGATCCCAGTAGCTTCCAAGGCCTTCAATACGAGGCTCTCCGTGAAGGAGGATATCCAGGCGCTCCAGAAGAGTGGGAAAAAGTCCCCTTTCTTGATTGGAATAAGGCCTTGAGCCTTGTGGAGATGGTTGGTGAGCTCGTTGGAGTAGGCTTGAGAGACTGGCTTGAACAGCACTACATCGAGCGGCTGGAGCGTGTGAGTTGAATGGGGTGGAAGGACCATGAGAAGGATCCTATGGCGATCATAGTAGTCGATAAACTCCATCGTGACATGAGATCCATGGCCATCAAGGATAAGTAATCTCCATCTACCTGGTCGTTGCTTTGTACAGCGATCAAACACCTGCTCAAGCCAAGCTAGGCCTATGTTATCGTTTGACCAGCCTGTTGGAGATGATGAGACAAAGACCTCATCTTCTCCTGCCTTGATATCCTCTACCCAACTTGATTGTATAGCTCCTTTTGCAGCTGCGTATATGAGGCTTGGAGGCAGCGAGCTCCCATCGGCGTAACAGCAGGCTAGGAGTGTCAGAAACTCGCGTGATCCATCCTGGAGAGATGCTCGAACCTCTTTCTTCTCCCATTGACGCCTGCTGAATATTCTCTTGCTTCTGCCTATCAAGCCAATCAAGAAGCCCTTCTCATCCATATTGTATATATCTCGAGCCTCAAGGTGATATTCAGCGATCTTTTGATGCAGTAGCTCCAAGTAGAGACGTTATTTTGACTCAGAATCAACCAGGTGGCGCGTACGATCCATGGCGGTGGTCCACTTTGAGATGAGATGGATCTCGTGCCGGTTGATGAAGCGAGTAACCCAGCTCTCGCTGAGCTGCTGACGGGCTACTTCTGATGAGAAATCCCTGATCATCTCCCTCGTAGGAGGTAGGCCTTGCTTAGTAAGCTTAGTGATATATCTTACAAGCTCTAACTCCTGTTCTGGGTTGAGAGCTTGCCTGCTGGCATGCCCAGCATCCCTAGGCCCTGTCACGCCTCTCCATCGCCGCCCCAGAGTTGACCGGTCAACGCCATGGTTTTCAGCAATTTCCTTCAATGTAAATTGTTCTTCTGAACCTCGCGATTTTAGATGCTCGATCGCCTCATCAATCGGAGCCATAGTCGTGGAGTTATCGCGCGTTGGTGTTCTGCAGGGCACACTGTGAATCCGGGCACACTGCGCACGGGCACGTTACAGTCCAGAACCGTTACACCTTCTGCAACATCTTCTGCCCAGTTTGACAGCTGCCGGCTCAACACAGCATGGTGGTTATTAAAGCGCGGCGGAGTACTTAGCTGCGGTACCCAACACGTCTTTAACCAGTTCTTACAGTGCCTGTTCTCACAGCGCCATCGATCAATGATAGCGAGTACCATTGGACTGGCGGCTTGCTCTGTCGCCACAACACCAGGCAGAGCTCTCTCCTGCAGCATCGTCGCAGTAGCAGCTCGAACGCGCGGCGGCTGTACCTGCTGTACCTGCTCTTTCTGCTCACTTAACACTAGGTCAAAGTCGACGTTGAGAGCGTCGCTCGATTCGAAGTCTAACTGCTTGGCAAGTTGCTTGAATGCTCCCCAAGCCAGGTACCCATCACGCTTTATTGTCTTCTGCCGTCGCTCACTTTTTAGCTGTTTATTCGGGTACACCACTACAGTCAGGCTCGTAACGCTGACCTTTCTTGGAGCCAGATCTGTCACCACATCATCCACCCATCCCCACACGTCTAGCAGCACCATTTCGTCTACTTTGATACCCATAAAGCTGTCAGAAGCCACCAGCGGATGCCTGGTAAGATCAACTAGGCAAGCGCGGTACCTCACACTTGCAACAGCTTCAAAATCTTCCCAAGAGACTTCTTCATCGCTGACAGCACCAGCACCAGCAGCGACAGCTTCCTCATCCTCCGGGCACGGATCATCCGTTTCTCCAGGCTCAATATCCTCATCCTCTACGCCTTGGCTGGTGATCGCTTCTTCCCCGTACACTATATCGCCCGCCTGCGCCTCGGCGGCAAACTGGCTGGCTTCTGCTGCCTTGGGAGGCTTGCTTTCGGCGCGCGCGCTTCTTCGGTCGCTTATTGCGAGCTGTAGACAGTGAATGATTTTCCCCCTGTTCAAACGGTGTAGGACGCTTCCGCTGACGTTTACTAGTAGATTGTGTGGGTAGTGAAGCTGCCGAGTCCTGCGTGGCTGCCGCGTCGGCGGAGGGCTTCTGTGAGCGCGTCAAAGGCATCACAACACCAAGAAAAGTCGCGATAGGCCCAAATTGAAGCCTTAATATCAATTAGAACCATTCATAGGGCTCAGAACGAGCTTAATATCTCATTTGTATGAGATTTTGGTGAGCAGAAGATATCGTCGTCATCCCAAGCCTTTCCCCGCGCGCTAACCAGATGCAACAGGTGTTTTGCAGACAACCCATAACCAAATGCTGCAAGTGCCCTACTAGTGCTCTGCTGCTAACGCCTACAGCTGCATGCATCATGTGACTGTGATAACAGAGCAGGCAAAGAGGCGCAGTGCTTAGCACACGCAGCAGAACACAGCGGGCCATGCTTGCACGGCTGAGCGCTGCTGCAGGTGCAGCTGCAGCCGCCAGACGCTGGTTCCCATCGCTCCTTGCTGTGCTGCCTTGTCCATCACACGAAGCTCTATCACGCTGCCATACCTACCTTACTTGAACGAAGGGCGCTGCGCCTGCAAGTGAGTGTAAACATGCCCACAGCGCACGGCGACACCAACGCCAGCGGGCTCACCTTCTGGTCTGGTGCGCCAACGCCTGACGCTCCCCACGATGTCGAGTAAGCGCGCGACGACCTAGAAGGCCCACGTGCCGGCCCTGCTGACCGCGCGAAAGCATAGTGGCCGTCCAAGGACTAGGCGCGCATCCGTTCTACACCTGGGTCAGGAAGGTCCCAGCCCAGGATGCAAAGCAGAAGACGAAGGGGAAGACAAGAGTCAAGATGTTCAGCCGGCTGTTTAGGAAGAAGGGAAGATCGCCGGACGATCATGGAGGCTGTACCACGACGGAGGTGATGTGGCCGCGGGACCTCCTAGCGCCAGCGTTCAGCAACGCGCGGGTTGCGACGTACAGCTACGGGTCGGACTGGAGAGACCGGCAGGTGAACACGAGCCTGCGCGAGTGCGGGCAGCAGATGCTGGAGGTGCTGCTCCAGCATCGGCAGAGCGCGAGTGTAGGTGGTTGCGCACTGCGATCCTCACACGGGCTAGGTTAGCTCCAGCTCTTTGTCTAACACGCACAACAGGAACAACAGAGGCCGCTCGTCCTAATTGGCCACAGCCTTGGAGGGCTTGTTATTCAGCAGGTAAAGAGCACAGCAGCGAGAGTGCACACAAGAAGCATTTATTGACCTAGGCTAGGCGCTTGCTATTGCTGTCTATGGACCCCGCTACACCGATCTTCGTCTCTCTATCGCAGGCATCGTCTTCCTGGGCACGCCGTTCCAGGGCAGCGGAGAGGCAGCATACGCGCAGTGGCTGGCGAAGCTCATCCGGCTGCAGGAGGCTGAGGGCCACAGGTACACGCTGCTGAAGACGCTGCAAAAAGACAGTCCTAGTCTACACGCCCTGTCGATCGACTTCTGGCGCAGCTACGGCGAGTATGACATGACGTGCTTCTACGAGAACAGGGAGGCTGAGTACGGGCCTGTAAGCAGACAGGTGTGTTAACCCGGCTGTGTTTCTGTGACTTCTGTCCACTAAGCACAAGCAGTTTGTGAGCACGCAATCTGCTACGCTCGTTGGCCAGAAGCTGATGTACATGGACGCCGACCACTCTGGGCTGAACAAGTTCAGCAGCATAGACGACAGGAACTTTATGCTGCTCCTGCCTGAGCTGCAAAGAATGGTTAAGGACAGCGCTTCAGTAGTAGCGGACCGGCACCGCAGCAAAGGTAAGCAGCTGGACAGGTGCTACGTTTAATGTAATTAGCAACTGACAATCTTGGTTCACAGACGCTAGCCCGGCCGGCAACGTGCACTGGATGGTGCCGCGGGCGGTCAACAGCCTGTTCACTGGGCGCAGCGAGGTCGTAGAGCGGATGCAGAGCGCTCTGCGCAACAATGGTCCAGACGTGACGAAGCAGACGCGAGTGGTCATCACTGGCATAGGCGGCATGGGCAAGAGCGAGGTGTGCCTCAAGGTCGCAGAGCTGGTGCGAGAAGAGTGGGTTGGCCCTGCATGCTGCCGTTCTTGAGGGAGACGAGCAGATGGATAGACGAGTAAACGAGCGTTTGGCTGACAAGCAACAGCTTCTGGGGCGTCTTCTGGGTGGACGTGGGCAGCGAGTCGACCGCCAAGAACGACTTTCTGGCAGTCGCGAAGGCGCTCGGATCGGCTGCGGAGAGCGTGGACGAGGCGCGCGGGGCGCTCGCCAACACCAAGAAGCGCTGGCTGCTGGTCCTGGACAACGCCGACGGCGTCGACTTTGACTACGCGTGCTACATACCGTCTGGGGCGCAGGGCGCGGTCATCGTGACGTCGCGCAACCCGCAGTGCAGCCAGTACAGCACGGTGCCTGCAGAGGCGCTCAAGGGCCTGGACGCAGAGCACTCGACGCAGCTGCTGCTCAAGGCTGCTCGAGTGCCGGAAGAGGCGTGGCAGTCGCGCGAGACGCAGGCGCAGGTGCAGGAGGTCGTGCGTCTGCTGGGGTCGCATACGCTTGCGCTGATCCAGGCCGGCGCGTACGTAGCCGAAGGGTTCTGTCAGCTGGCCGAGTACCCGAGCAGGTATTGCCAGCATCGCAAGCGGCTGCTTGAGCACCATCCAGAGCAGGAGCAGTCGCGGTATCGGGACGTGTACGCTACGTTTGAGGCGTCTGCGGATGCTCTTGAGCGTTCTGGCAGACAGGACGGACGGGATGCGCTTAACCTGCTTGCGGTGCTGTGCATGCTGCACTCGGGTGTGCTTCCGCTTGAGGTGTTTGACGACGCATGGCGAGGCGCTTGTCGCTTGCTCAAAGATGTGCTTGCTGAGACAGATGGAAGAGACAAGCCAGACAAGATGGGTGACCTCGGACGATGGCACGTTGTGCAGCTGCCCAAGTTTGTCGATACGGAGGCGGACGAGTGGGACGACTACCGCCTCAAGAAAGCCAGCGCGCGTCTGGTATCGCTGTCGCTGGTGACGAGGAATGCGCTGGGTGAGGGCAGCAGTGGGCTGTCGATGCACCCGCTGGCACACGCGTGGGCCAAGGACCGGCTGGAGAAGGAGCGGCAGCGGCAGGCGTGGGCGACTGCAGGATGCGTGCTTGCGTTGTCACACGGACAGACAAACCTGTGGCAGGTGCGAGAGAGGGAGCTGCGGCCGCATGTGCAGTCCTTGCTTTCGCCCAGCGTGCAGACGATGCTCTCGTGTGGACCGCAGATAGCGGTGCTAGCCGTTTTGCTGCAGTGTGGCTGGACGCTGAACACGATGAGGGAGGACGCCAGGCTCGAGCAGCTGCTCAGCGACATCTGTCAGGCGCTGCACATCAGACCATCAGATCCAACGACGGAGCATGTGCCGATATGGGAGCTGGCGGCAAGGAACCTGGGGTACATGGGCCACGCGCGGGAGGCGGTGAAGCTGCTGGAGCACGTCGTCAAGATCCGAGAGACTACGCTGGACGAGCGTCACCCGGATCGGCTGGCGTCGCAGCACGTGCTTGCCGGTGCATATCGGGCTAACGGACAGACAAGAGAGGCAGTGGAGCTGCTGGAGCACGTCGTCAAGATCCGAGAGACTACGCTGGACGAGCGTCACCCGTCTCGGCTGGCGTCGCAGCACGAGCTTGCCGGTGCATACGGAGCCAACGGGCAGACAAGAGAGGCAGTGGAGCTGCTGGAGCACGTCGTCAAGATCCAAGAGACTACGCTGGACGAGCGTCACCCGGATCGGCTGGCGTCGCAGCACGAGCTTGCCGGTGCATATCGGGCTAACGGGCAGACAAGAGAGGCAGTGGAGCTGCTGGAGCACGTCGTCAAGATCGAAGAGACTACGCTGGACGAGCGTCACCCGTCTCGGCTGGCGTCGCAGCATGCGCTTGCTATTGCATACGGAGCCAACGGGCAGACAAGAGAGGCAGTGGAGCTGCTGGAGCACGTCGTCAAGATCCAAGAGACTACGCTGGACGAGCGTCACCCGTCTCGGCTGGCGTCGCAGCACGAGCTTGCCGGTGCATACGGAGCCAACGGGCAGACAAGAGAGGCAGTGGAGCTGCTGGAGCACGTCGTCAAGATCGAAGAGACTACGCTGGACGAGCGTCACCCGTCTCGGCTGGCGTCGCAGCATGCGCTTGCTATTGCATACGGAGCCAACGGGCAGACAAGAGAGGCAGTGGAGCTGCTGGAGCACGTCGTCAAGATTAAAGAGACTACGCTGGACGAGCGTCACCCGTCTCGGCTGGCGTCGCAGCACGAGCTTGCCGGTGCATACGGAGCCAACGGGCAGACAAGAGAGGCAGTGGAGCTGCTGGAGCACGTCGTCAAGATCCGAGAGACTACGCTGGACGAGCGTCACCCGGATCGGCTGGCGTCGCAGCACGAGCTTGCCGGTGCATATCGGGCTAACGGGCAGACAAGAGAGGCAGTGGAGCTGCTGGAGCACGTCGTCAAGATCGAAGAGACTACGCTGGACGAGCGTCACCCGTCTCGGCTGGCGTCGCAGCATGCGCTTGCTATTGCATACGGAGCCAACGGGCAGACAAGAGAGGCAGTGGAGCTGCTGGAGCACGTCGTCAAGATCCGAGAGACTACGCTGGACGAGCGTCACCCGTCTCGGCTGGCGTCGCAGCACGTGCTTGCCGGTGCATATCGGGCTAACGGACAGACAAGAGAGGCAGTGGAGCTGCTGGAGCACGTCGTCAAGATCCGAGAGACTACGCTGGACGAGCGTCACCCGGATCGGCTGGCGTCGCAGCACGAGCTTGCCGGTGCATATCGGGCTAACGGACAGACAAGAGAGGCAGTGGAGCTGCTAAAGCACGTCGTCAAGATTAAAGAGACTACGCTGGACGAGCGTCACCCGTCTCGGCTGGCGTCGCAGCATGCGCTTGCTATTGCATACGGAGCCAACGGGCAGACAAGAGAGGCAGTGGAGCTGCTGGAGCACGTCGTCAAGATCCAAGAGACTACGCTGGACGAGCGTCACCCGTCTCGGCTGGCGTCGCAGCACGAGCTTGCCGGTGCATATCGGGCTAACGGACAGACAAGAGAGGCAGTGGAGCTGCTAAAGCACGTCGTCAAGATTAAAGAGACTACGCTGGACGAGCGTCACCCGGATCGGCTGGCGTCGCAGCACAAGCTTGCTAGTGCACGTCGTTAACCTTAAAAAAGCCACTAACGTACTCCACGGGTGAGCGGATCATACGAGTGAGCGGATCACTCTGCCAAGACCACACCAAACCTCCACCTTACCACGCGATGCCTCAACAACAACACAGATCTAAGCCCTTTAAAGAAGCTGCTATACAGCTCGCGCTCCAGGCAATCAAACAAGATGCGACGCTCACACTGCGACGCGCTGCAGCTATATATAACGCGCCTTACAGCACACTACATGCTTGATACACAGGACGAACTACACAAGCCGATTGTACGCCAAAATCAAGGAACATGGACCAGACTGATGAGGACGTGGTCACTCAGCACATACTTGAGCTAGATGCCAGAGGGTTCGGCCCTCGGCTGGCTGCTGTGGCTGACATGGCTAATTCTTTGCGCAAAGAGCGCAATATGGGCCATGTTGGCGTAAACTGGGCCAGTACGTTCGTTAAGCGCCGCCCTGAGCTCAAAGTTAAGTTTAATCGCAAGTACGACTACAAGCGAGCCCTCTGTGAGGATCCAGAGATCATACAAGGCTGGTTCCGCCTTGCAGAGAATACCAAAGCCAAGTATGGCATCCAGGATGACGACACGTACAACTTTGATGAGACTGGCTTTATGATGGGCTAGATATCAACAGGAGCAGTTGTTACAGGCTCAGAGCGTCGAGGACGGCCAAAGGCAGTCCAGCAGGGCAATTGGGAGTGGACAACAGTCATACAGGGCATTAATGGCACTGGATGGGCCATTCCGCCCTTCATCATCTTCAAAGGCCGATACCACCTCTCTGCCTGGTACAAAGAGGACAATCTGCCTCAGGACTGGGTTATTGGAGTCTCTGAGAACGGATGGACTACCAACAAGCTTGGACTCCAGTGGTTAGAGCACTTTAATGCCCATACAAAGAGGCGCACCCGAGGAGGGTACCGGCTGCTCCTTATTGACGGCCATGAGAGCCACAACTCCCTTAACTTCCAACAATACTGCAAGGAAGCAAAGATTATCACACTGTGTATGCCTCCACACTCATCACACCTCTTGCAGCCACTTGATGTGGGTTGTTTTGCCTCTTTGAAGAAGGCGTATGGGCGCCAAGCTGAGGATCTCATGCGCAGCAGAATCACGCATATCACTAAAACCGAGTTCCTGCCATGCTTTATAGGCGCCTACAAGGAGTCATTTACTCCTAGTAATATCCAAGGAGGGTTCCGAGGCGCTGGATTGGTTCCCTTTGACCCAGAACGGGTCATAATGGGCCTTGATGTCCGCCTACGTACTCCACCGCTACCTACTGTGGAAGATGAGCCCTGGCAGTCCCAAACCCCAAACAATACCCTGCAAATAGGGTCGCAATCAACGCTGGTTCGACAGAGGATTCAAAGGCATATGGGCAGCTCACCAACTTCAATGGTTGAGGCCTTTGAAAAGCTTGCCAAAGGCGCAGCTGTAGTAGCGCATAAGCTAGTGTTGGCCCAGAAGGAGAATGCTGAGCTTCGAGCGGCAAATGAGGCTGCATCACAACGTAAATCACACAAAAGAAAGCGGTTACAGCAGGAGGGAGTTCTAACAGCAGAGGAAGGCCTTCGGTTAACAACTCTGACAGAGTTTGGGGCGCGTGGTGATGGTAAGAAGGCAAGGAAGCGAGCAGGTGTTAAAGGGGGTGAGGCAACCCAAAGACGCTGTACACGGTGCCATGAGGTAGGGCATAACTCGCGCACGTGTAAAAAGCCTGTAGAAAGCGTTATTAAATAATATTATGTGCTGTACTACTGTATACAAGGCCAACGTGGGCCAATACAGGCTATGATAGGGTAGAGATTTGGTGTGGTCTTGGCAGAGTGATCCGCTCACTCGTATGATCCGCTCACCCGTGGAGTACGTTATAGCAGAGGCTTATCTGTTGAAGTAGTACTTTAGTCAAAGACCGTAAGCACTGATTATATTTGTTCTCGGGGATGAGTAAGGTATCTGGATCGGTAGGGTTATCACCTAAGCAAAGCTCGTGATGATGGGGGTTGTACTGAGTAGTATAGAGGGAACTATCTAGCTCGAGGGCAGGTTGAGGCTCTCCGTGAAGGAGGATATCCAGGCGCTCCAGAAGAGTGGGAAAAAGTCCCCTTTCTTGATTGGAATAAGGCCTTGAGCCTTGTGGAGATGGTTAGTGAGCTCGTTGGAGTAGGCTTGAGAGACTGGCTTGAACAGCACTACATCGAGCGGCTGGAGCGTGTGAGTTGAATGGGGTGGAAGGACCATGAGAAGGATCCTATGGCGATCATAGTAGTCGATAAACTCCATCGTGACATGAGATCCATGGCCATCAAGGATAAGTAATCTCCATCTACCTGGTCGTTGCTTTGTACAGCGATCAAACACCTGCTCAAGCCAAGCTAGGCCTATGTTATCGTTTGACCAGCCTGTTGGAGATGATGAGACAAAGACCTCATCTTCTCCTGCCTTGATATCCTCTACCCAACTTGATTGTATAGCTCCTTTTGCAGCTGCGTATATGAGGCTTGGAGGCAGCGAGCTCCCATCGGCGCAACAGCAGGCTAGGAGTGTCAGAAACTCGCGTGATCCATCCTGGAGAGATGCTCGAACCTCTTTCTTCTCCCATTGACGCCTGCTGAATATTCTCTTGCTTCTGCCTATCAAGCCAATCAAGAAGCCCTTCTCATCCATATTGTATATATCTCGAGCCTCAAGGTGATATTCAGCGATCTTTTGATGCAGTAGCTCCAAGTAGAGACGTTATTTTGACTCAGAATCAACCAGGTGGCGCGTACGATCCATGGCGGTGGTCCACTTTGAGATGAGATGGATCTCGTGCCGGTTGATGAAGCGAGTAACCCAGCTCTCGCTGAGCTGCTGACGGGCTACTTCTGATGAGAAATCCCTGATCATCTCCCTCGTAGGAGGTAGGCCTTGCTTAGTAAGCTTAGTGATATATCTTACAAGCTCTAACTCCTGTTCTGGGTTGAGAGCTTGCCTGCTGGCATGCCCAGCATCCCTAGGCCCTGTCACGCCTCTCCATCGCCGCCCCAGAGTTGACCGGTCAACGCCATGGTTTTCAGCAATTTCCTTCAATGTAAATTGTTCTTCTGAACCTCGCGATTTTAGATGCTCGATCGCCTCATCAATCGGAGCCATAGTCGTGGAGTTATCGCGCGTTGGAGTTGTGGTGTTGAGACGCGCGTTGGTGTTCTGCGGGGCACACTGTGAATCCGGGCACACTGCGCGCGGGCACGTTAACACCAAAGAATGCGCCATTATCTCCGCGCCTTTAGTAAACTTTGCAAGGGCATCAACCATTGAGGTTGGCGAGCTATCTACATGTTGTTAAATCCTCTCTTGAATTGGCTTTGTTTGCGACCCAAATTCTAGGGTATTGCTTGGTGTTTGCGACTGCCAGGGACCGTACTATCAAAACATACTGCCACCTACAGTACTTTTACAATGAGCCAACAACAAAACAATCTACCAACTTCAAAAGAGGCTCGATTACAGCTTGCTCTGAAGGCTATCGAACGCGACGCAACGCTATCGCAGAGACGCGCTGCAACTATCTACAACGTATCCCGAGTGACCCTTGGGCGCCGACGCGCTGGAATACCTCTTCGGGGCGATTGCACGCCCAACTCAATGAATCTCCTTAAGACAGAGGAGGATGTAATTGTCCAGCATATCCTTGACCTCGACGCGCGAGGATTTCCGCCCCGGCTTGCTGCTGTGAAGGATATGGCTGATTCTTTGCTGGCTGAGCGCCACCGCGACCCTGTTGGCTAGAACTAGGCTGCAACCTTCGTCAAACGTCGCCCTGAGCTCAAGGTCAAATTCAATCGCAAATATGACTATAAGAGAGCTCTCTGCGAGGATCCTGAGATTATACAAGGCTGGTTTCGGCTTGTAGAGAACACAAAGGCCCAGTATGGTATCCTTGATGAGGACACCCACAACTTTGACGAGTCTGGCTTCATGATGGGCATGATATCAACTAGAGCAGTAGTCACAGGCTCTGAGCGCCGAGGACGGCCGAACAGCGTTCAGCAGGGCAATTGCGAGTGGACTACAGTGATCCAAGGGATCAACGCGACAGGGTGGGCAATCCCACCTTTTATTATCTTCTAAGGCAAGAACTACCCCTCTGCCTGGTACAAGGAGGATAACCTACCTCGCGACTAGGTTATTGTAGTCTCTAAGAACGGCTAGACAATAAATAAGCTTGGTGTAGAGTGGTTAAAGCACTTTGACGCTCACACAAAGAAGAGGACTATAGGAAACTATCGTCTGCTTATTATCGACGGCCACGAGAGCCACGACTCGCTCGAATTCTAGCAGTACTGCAAGGATCACAAGATCATCACCCTCTGCATGCCTCCTTACTCGTCGCACCTACTGCAGCCTCTTGATGTAGGGTGTTTCTTGCCTTTGAAGACAGCTTATGGCCGCCAAGCTAAGGATCTGATGCGCAACAAGATCACCTATATCACCAAACTAGAGTTCCTACCGTGCTTCAAAGGCGCTTTTGACGCTGCAATCACAAAGGCTAATATACAAGGAGGCTTTCGAGGCGCTGGCTTAGTCCCATTTGATCCAGAGGCGGTGATATCGACACTTGACGTACGGCTGCGCACTCCACCGCTTCCTACTATCGAGGACGTTCCCTGGCAGTCCCAAACTCCAAGCAATACCCTGGAATTTGGGTCGCAATCACAGCTGATTCAAGAGAGGATTCGAAGACATGTATATAGCTCACCTACGTATATAGTTGAGGCGATCAAAAGCCTGTCAAAAGGTGCAGAGATGATAGCGCATTCTCTAGTGTTGATGACCAAGCGCAACGCTGAGCTCCAAGCCGCTAACGAGGCCTCAAGTAAGCGTAGATCGCATAAAAGGAAGCGCTTACAGCAGCAAGGGGCCTTAACGATTGATAAGGGCGTGCAACTGACGACCCTTAAGGAGTTTGGGGCGCGTAATGATGGGAAGAAGGCGAAGAAGAGGGTGCGCGTTGAGGCAGGTGAGCCTAGCCAACGACGCTGTGGACGCTGCGGCGAGGCAGGACATAATATGCGCACATGTAGGCAAGAAGCAGCGATAGATTCTGAGTAGAATAGCCTATTACGATTTCTATTTACTATCTTTGACGGTGCTGGGAGGTGCCGGAATCCGTGAGACAGCGCTTCGAAAACTCCTGATCGTCCAGAACAAATGTCTACGGAAGACACTTGGGGCCTATAAGAGGACGCCAATAGCAGCAATCGAGAAGGAAAGTGGCACACCACCACTGGCCCTGTACATCAGGACAGTGGGCAGTCACAACAGCGAACCACTCAGTCACTAGGCAAATCAAGACGGCACTAGAGGAGGTGTGGCAGTCCGCCAGGACAGGAGGACGAGCAGCGAGAAGGGGCAGACCAGCCAGACACATCGCCCAGCCAGCGACGGACATAGAAGGTGTGCGCCAGGCCGGCGCCACGATCGTGAAGGAAAGAGAGACTCAACGCCAGGCCTCGCTGGCCAGCACGGGAAAAAAGGGCAGGACCCGCGGCCGGCAGATCCAATCCAGGAGCAAAGTCAAGGAGATAGCCCGTGACCTCACAGGGAAATGGAAGGAGAGATGGGAACGCGCGGCAGCGAAGCAACGCAGATCGGCACCTACATGGAAAGAGGGCTGGGAGTTCCAACCCCTCCACCTGTACGACGACGTCCCTAAACACGTGGCTACAGCGATCGTGCTACTCCGCACGGAAGTACTGGGACTTAAGGCATGGTTAGCGGACATAGGGGTGCCAGGTGCCGACCCAGCCTGCACATGCGGTCACTCGAGGCAGACCCTCACACACATCCTCTCGTTTTGCCCGGACCAGAAGGAGGCGAGGCTCAAACTGATGGAGAGGGCAGGCACAACGGACCTTCCCCGACTACTCCGTGACTGGGAGAAAGTCGCGGCGGCAGGGAGATGGCTACTGGACACGGGGCTACTAGAGCAGTTCAGAGTAGCCCTTGAGGTAGAACAGACTAATACCGGGGGGTGGTCCCCGTTTGCAGCTATAGGCTAAGAACCACACAAGCCCTTCTGCTCCCCTACAACAGGGCAGCACCGACGAGGAAGGAGCGGAACTTGCACGGAGAAACGCAGCGAGGGAAGAGGCAGGGGTGTTTAGCTCGACTAGAGCATGTTGGCCCTGTACACGGAGACGAGTACATAGTGTTTATAGACCCGAAAGGGAACCAGGTAGCACTCTAAATTAAATTATATATAACGTAAAGCACCACCGAGCCGGCAACTTTTCCTTGGCATTGCGAACACCATGTACAAAACAAGCAATTACTTACTACCCTCTGCAGAACCCGCGTACGACGCACTTGTATTAGATGCAGAATCTTCTTCTGCATCTTTTTGGCACGTACGAGCGTTGTGCCCAGTCTTTCCACAGTTGCCACAGTGCCGTTGACCTGGCTGGGCTCTTTCTTGACCACTACCACTGCGCGCTCTCTTTGACACCGTACGAGCTGCAGCTGCGCTCTCAGCTACAGACAACGCTGCAGCACCATACTCTATTGTCTCACCATACTGAATCTGCTTTCTTTTACGCCCTTTGCGCTTAGTAACCTCTGCTAATTGCTCCTCAAGCTCTCGTACACGAGCCTTAATAAGAACATTTTCATGCAGCATCTCCTC
The DNA here is from genome assembly GCA_009982855.1 of Lizonia empirigonia. NCBI lineage: Eukaryota > Fungi > Ascomycota > Dothideomycetes > Pseudoperisporiaceae > Lizonia > Lizonia empirigonia. The sequence goes on along the minus strand of JAADKA010000005.1, from coordinate 1,431,643 downwards.
AGCTCCTTTTACTAGCTTTGAGAACCCTTCCTGAGCAGATGTTCGTGATCGTACGAAGTGCTCACTTACGAGCTTTCATTGCGACCCAAATTCGTACGTATTACTTGGGGTTCTGGATTGCCATGGTGTTTCTGGTAGAGGTACTGGTGGAGGGGTATGAAATCGCACTTCAAGCCGATCAAGGACTACCTGCGCGTCAATAGGGACTAGTCCTGGGGCCTGAAAGGCCTTCCTGCAGTTCCCGTACGTAAACACGTCAAAAAACGCGTCTCTAAAGGCTGGGAGGAAGCCTTCTTTGTTGATGTGGAAGATGCGTTGGGATGCCAAGGCTCGTACGCGTTGGGAGTACTTCAGTTTCAACGGTGAGAAACACACCACATCAAGTGGCTGAAGTATGTGTGATGAGTGAGGAGGCATACAGAGGGTTAAGATTCTGTTCTCCAGGCAGTAGTCCTTAAAAAAAAATTCTGGTTGAGATGGCTCTCATGGCCGTCCAAGATAAGCAGCCTGTACAACCCCTTCTGACACGCTCTTGTATGCACGTCAAAATGCTTCAACCACTCAAGACCAAGCGCGTTGTTTGTCCATCCGTTCTCAGAGACAGAGAGCTTCCAGTCGTACGGTATATTAGTCTCCTCATACCAGGCAGAGATGTGGACACGCCCCTTGTAGATAATGAAGGGTGGGATAGCATACCCAGCAGCGCAGATGCTCTGGATAACTGTAACCCACTCCCGATCGCCTGGCTGAATAAGGTTTGGTCTTGTACGCCTCTCTGAGCCTGTAACAGCCTTCATTGAGCCAATAACTCCCATCTGGAAGCCGGTCTCATCAAAGTTGTGGATGTCCTCATCTAGGACCCCATACTTGTCTTTTGTCTCCTGTACGAGCTTGAACCACGCGCTGATAACCTCTGGATCTTCCTGGAGTATTCTCTGACGGTCCTTTGCGCGATTGAAAGCCATCTTGAGTTCTTCCGTACGCGACACAAATCGCTCAGCCCAGTTCTTGCCAATAGGTGTCCCACCACGTACAGCCGCTGCAGGCGTTGTGGCAGGCGCGCTGCCCTCTTTTGTCTTTCAGCTCTTCGCTGAGCTGAATTCTCTTCAAAATGGCCCCTGCGCTACTCAGATTTTCACGTTCGGTCGAAGGCCACAACCACCACCAAGACAAGGAGACAGTTTTGCCACTCCTTGTTCTTGCAGTATAAGGGCATCGCCAGGCCTACCGCAAGGCTCTCCACGCGAAGAGCTACGGCGCAATTCGACAGAGCACCGGCTCTCCACACCCACAACGATGAGAGCTGCTTTCAGCTCTCTGAAGACCGACTGTCAGCGTCCCAGACCTGACACAACACGCAAACAAGGCAGCCAGCATGGCCTTAGATTTAACGACCCTTGGGGATAAAGAAGAAGGGCAGGCCTGGCTCTGCCTACCTACTACACCTATCTCCTCAGACACAGGCATGGCCAAGCCTAGTACAAAGGCTCTCCTCGCGCAGAGCCACGGCTTCGATTCGGCAGGGCACCGGCTCTCCACACCTACCTACTCTTTCCTTTTCTTTCTCTCACGGCACTAAAATGCCTCTGAACACACACAAGGGTCCCACCCTAATGTACACACACTGCTCAGTCTCCCCAATTGGAAGGGGAGCTGTAGCTCTGAAATGGTAGCAATACCCGCGCAGGCAAGAAATGCTTTCTAAGGTAGTGTGTCAGCACTGTAATTCCATAGCTTAGCACGTCCTATATGCCCTTCGGGAGGCGGTGATGGTGGACTTAATCCCCATCCTATGGACGAAAATCGAATACCAACCAACCAACCAACCACGTACAGCCAACAGTTTATCTGCAATATCTGCCACCTCACACAGCCGGGGGCAAATCCACGCGAATCAAGGTCAAGGATGTATCGTACGATCGTTTGCTCTTCTGTCGCAGAGAGCTTTCGGCCGTTGGGCGTAGCAGACAGCCGGAAGGTGATTTTGTTCTGCCGATCAGAGAGCCGTTGATGTGGGACGTTGTATGCTAGAGCAGCAAGATGCACGCTCTTAAATTGACCTGATTCGTACGCCTGGAGTGCGAGGTCTATCCTGCCTTCTTGCTGGAGTAGCTTAGCTTTGCGTTGTTGAGCCATTGTTGTTTGTACGTGGTGTTCGCAATGCCAAGAAAAAGTTGCCGGCTCGGTGGTGTTGCCGGCTCGGTGGTGCTTTACGTTATCTACTATTATATCCAAATCTAGCCTTATATAGCCCCCCCCCTCTGCCTATATATTACTAACCGCTTCTCATCGCTATTAAATCCGCAAAAGCAGACTCTCGCACCGTAGCTAGACTTTGTAGACTAAGTTAGTAATTATCTTCTTCCTCCTCTTCTTCCTTCTTAATATTTTATATTAATATATTAGGCTTCTACTAGAGTCTACTATAACCACTTATCTCTCGAGGTTCTTATCCCTTCCTACCCGGCTTTCTTAAGGCTATATCTCTAGTTTATATCTCTAGGCTATATCTCCAGCCCACATCCCTAGCCCCTATCCCCGCCTTAGCCGCGCAAATCCAAACGCACTCCCACGTACCTACTAACCACGCAGCCTAGAAAACTATGCATCGTTGTTGCAGGTTAGACGTAGCTCCTAGAACAAGCAGGCAGAGCGAGTCCTTTTAGTAGGAGGGATTTAGATAGTATAACATTTTCCAAGTACATAGGTACTAGGCAGGAGTTTGTGATATAATGTCGCATAACCTAACGAAATACACAACGCTATGCAAGCAGATAGAACTTTAGTCAACAAGCACACTATACTACACTACACTACACTACACTACACTACACCACACCATACTACACCACACCATACTACACCACACTACCCTACCCTACCCTACCCTACACAGCCTGCACCTTCCTATAACTCGGCGGCTTCAGCGTGCGCCCTACAATCTTAACCGCATAGGGCGGCAGCAAAGAAATCGCCGCAATAACGGCTGCTTTCCACCAAAACGCCCAACTCGCAACATACCCCAAATCAAAATAGCCCTGCGTCCCATGCACACCAAGGAAGGGGACAGACCCACAGTACACAGCCGCGGTCCCGACGATACTCGCCACCATAATCCAGTGCCAGGTAGTGACCTCCATAGCCACCATAACCAGTTCATTAAGCACGAGGACCGAAAACGAGGTACACACCATTCGCGCAAACACGGGCGTATCATCTTCCGCGACGCCAACCAGGAGCTGACTCAGGCCCTGGATGATGCTGCCCTGGTAAACCGACACAGCAACCCAGATGAAGAAACTCTTGTAGCTCAGACTCCTGCCCGTCTTGAGCTCAGCGTACAGCTCGGGGTACAAGTTCGCGACGCTCTCGTCGACGTCGCGGTCGAGGACGAGCGAGAAGACGGGGGCCATGGTGTAGAGGGTGCTGTAGCCGACGAGGAGCCAGTCCTTGTAGAGGGCGTTGGGCTCGAAGGCGGTGGCGATGGAGTAGACGGTTTGACAGATGGAAATGATGAGGCCGCGGTGGATGACGAATTGGCTGAGTTTGGCGGAGCGCTTGTAGCTGTTGCGGCCGTGCCAGACAAGCAGTTTGACGAGGTAGCAGAATTGCTCGATGCTGAAGTCGGCGGCGAGAGAGGCTTGGCGGCCTTCTTTGCCGACGATGCCGACGCCCACGTCGGCGGCTTGGATCATGGACACGTCGTTGCCGCCGTCGCCGATGCAGCAGACGCGTTTCTTGGTGTAGGAGCGGATCAGGCGCGCGACGTCGGCTTTTTGCGTCGGCGAGCAGCGGCAGGCGACGACTGTGGGGAGCTGGACGGCGATGGAGATGAATTCTTGGCGGTAGTGCGCCAGCATGAGAGCGAGGGACTCGCCGTCGATGAGGAGGCAGGCGTCGGTTTTGCCGCGGAGGAAGTCGAGGGAGGAGTGGGCGAGGTCTTTGCGTTTCACTGTTGGGGTTAGCGGGGTGCTGCACCGAGGGCAGAGAACATACGCTTCTGAATGGTGTGGATGTACTGGCCGCGAGCGACGAGTTTGGAGCTCACGGCTACGCAGCGGGCCGTCTCGACTTTGTCGCCGGTCAACATCCAGATCTTGATGCCGGCGTTGCGGAGCAGCTCGAGGGACGGCTTGACGTCTTTCTGCAGCTTGTCTTCGACACCGGTGACGCCGAGAAGTTCGAGGTCGCGCTCGAGGTACTCGCTGACCACATCTGCTACCCCTGCGTCGCGGTTCTGCAAAGCTAGTGAGGCTTGCGCGAGCCTGGTTGAGAAGTCTTGGTAGGTCTGGGCTGAGAGTTTCTTGCGTCCGACAACCAGAGTTCGAAGGCCCTCTCGTGCCATGTTCGCAGTCTCCTCGTCAAGCCAGTCATTGGCGGCAACAATGGAGGTCATCACAGTGTCAGCACCCTTCTGGTAGAACCAGATCTCGCCACCTTCGTCGGACGCTGACGATGCAGGACCATGATAGAACTTCACAACGATACCCATACGTTTGCCCTCCGATGTGAATGGGAACGTATTGAGGATTCGAACACGCACAACCGTGTTGCCGCTGTCACAGGATTGCAGCGTCATAGACTCTCGATCGCGCTGGAGGAGCTTCAAGCCAACGGCCTCGGTCCAGCGAACGATGGCAATCTCATCAGGGGATGAAGCCTGGTAGGTAGTGACCATTTGCCCGTTCTCTTCCTCGACGGTGGGTGTGACGTTGTGGCAGAGTGCCAGCGCCAGCACCACGTCGCGGACTCGAGAACCTATCTCGCGTCTTGTGCGGGTAGCTGACGTGAGAGGCACGGTATACGCTGATGAAGGGGTCACTAGTGATGGTGTTTCCCCTGCCGGGGGTGTGAAGCATTGCCGGACATACGAAGAAACCTCGTCCATGGCTTCGTTGGCGTAGGATACCGTACCGACGTGGATCTTCTTCATGGCCATTTCTGTTTATGATTAGCGCTGTGAGGGAAGGACTACACTCGACCTACCGTTCTGGGTGAGAGTACCAGTCTTGTCGCTCAAGAGGTATTCAATGCGGCCGAGGTCTTCTGGGATGGTGCTGGTCCTGACTACCGTTCCTTTGATGCTTTCATCATGCTCAATAAACCATGCGTAGACCGACTTGCCCATGTCGAGATTGACGCGCAGACCGACGGGTACAATCGTGGAGAAGAGAATCAAGAAGCGCATCATGTTGACATACCACACACGGCCCTCGATCTCTCTGAACCCAGCCAGTGCCACGAGTATGAAAGACAGCGAAAGGGTGAAGACGCAGAGCCATTTGGTGAGGGCGTTGATTTCGAGTTCCAGCAGGCCTGTCTTCGATCGCGAGGGCGATGTTGACAGAGCTTGTCGTGTCTGAGGGCCGGTATAGACAACGACGGCGAGCAGACTACAGCTCGACGCCACTACCGTGTTTGCCCAGATGGTGTTGTCGATACCAAGTGGCGCGGACTGTACCTCCTCGCTGGAGGACTGCTCGGCCTCGTGGGGGTCGTACTGGCGTTGGCGCTTCGGCTGCAGCTCGACTGTGCCGTAGAACTCGTTTACTTTCCTGTCTGGTTTACCAGCCACGACACGAAGTCGAGTGTACTCTCCGATGTTCAGGTTTTGTGTCAAGGGCGATGACAGACGCAACTTCCAATCCGTTTCGCCATCGAGCTGATCTGTACGAATGAATGCTTCACCAGAGGGACCAGTTGAAGTGGCGCTTTCTTTTACGGCTGCAGCTAGAGGCGAAACCTCGTCCCCTCCATCAATGAGCATGGCCGGTTCGTTGGTTGGGGCGGATGCTTTGGGCGCAGGTGCGTTGTCGGCCGCAAGACTCTTGAGCACGACCATATCTGCGGGTACTCTCTGGTCTTTGCCGAGTTTGACAACATCGCCAACCTTGAGGTTCTTGGACGGCTTGACCACTTCGAAGTAGGTGCAAGTGGCCAACCCCTTGCCCGACAGCTGTTGCTCCTCGTCGGCAATCTCGGCCAGGCGGCCGGTTTCTTTCTTGCTCTTCCTCAGCTTGTTCGTCCTGCTTGCGCCTTGTCTCGGGGCAAGGGCGTTGCCCGGGCTGTTCTCCTCAAACTTGAGGACGGTGTAGCCTTCGGAGTTTGCTTCTGCGTCTCTTCGGCGGCGGGCAATATCGTCCAGAGCCTCTTTCCCCAGTGTGATGCAAATGACAAAGGCAAGCGGGGCAATGTATGTGGAGAGATAGCCAAGGCGGAGGGGTGGAATGATCTGCGACATGGCGACGAGCAGGAAATACATGTTGATGAAGAAAGAGAACTCGTTGTACAAAGTGCGTGGTAAAAAGCTCCAGGGGGTATATTTGGCGTTGGAAACGGCATTTGCAGGAAAGCGTGATGTTTGGAGGGTGCCGACCAGAAGGGTACGCTGGGTGGTAGGGTCGTGTTCCTCGTCGGCGTCGGCGTCGGCGTCGGCAGGGTCGGCGGCCAGTTGGATGGGTCCAGCATCTTGGTTGGAGAGGAAGAGTGGCAGGCGCAGTCCAGCGGCGAGTCTCGACAGTGCGTTGGGCTTACGCGGGGTGGTCGGCGGGGGATGTTGCTGGCAGGCAGCAGCGGGGCGTCGTCGTCGCCAGACTGGCCCGAGCTGGCGGCCGAGTTGCGGGTCTCGCGCTCGTCATCATCTATCAGGCCTCTGAGGTCTTCCTCGTCGGGCTCTTCCGGCCTCCTGTTCCCCCGTAGTCGCGCTATGCGCAGGTTCCGCAGCGGTATTCGGGCGCCGAGCTCATGGTAGGGTCGCGGCTGCTCCTTGGAGGGGCGGCGCGGCGGCTCGGCTGCGGGGTTGGGGCGGCGGGCGAGAGGATCGAGTTCTTCGAGGTCGAGGTCGAGGTCCGAGTCCTCGTCGGGGGCGTTGGGCTGGTGGTATTCATGCGGCGCAGACATGGCTCATGGGGGTCGTGGGGGGTCAGCACTGTGTGCACCCCATGTGCAAGTGATGTGGACGTGTGTGGTGCTGTGGACGTGTGTGGTGCTGTGGATGTGTGTGGTGCGGCTGGAGCTGTCTTGTGCGGCTGGAGCTGTCTTGGGGAGTTGGCAGCATTCAGGAGAGCATCCAATGTCTACCTGGCGTCAAGTCGGCTGCGCGTCCCATCTCCAAGGTGTGGCGCAGCGCGTGGCGGGTGAGGCGCGAGTCGCGGAAGAGGCCAGGGTATGCGGAACCGACGACGTGCCGGGTCGAGGGTCAAGCATGCCAGCCAGCTGTCCCTTCCGACTGCCTATCCTCGCATTGCACGCATTGCACCCGTTGAACGCCATGCCCCGCGCCCGAGCCGCCCATTCTTGATTTGCGCCCTCTTCATTGACCGAGGGAGGGTTATTTGTCGTGCGCGCCGCCTGCTGCATATCGCCTTTTACACCACATCCTAGTCCTGCATAATGGACCACCAAGACGGACCCAACTTCTCCTACGCGTACGGCGACCGGCGCCCCTCGACCCCGGCCGCATCATGGAATCCCGCCCTGCGGCCCCACCAGACCCAAGAGGACGCCCCGCCGCCAGCGACACGGCCGACGCAGCAGACACAGCAGACACCGCCACAGCCTGATTCAGACGAGGACGAGGACGAGGACGAGGACGAGGACGAGGACGAGGATGAGGACGAGTCGGAGGAAGAGTCCGAAGACGAGGAGGAGGCACCCCAGCCAGGCCCCGCGAAAGCCCCCGCGCCCGCACCAGCTGCACCCATCGCTCCTGCTGCCCCTGCTGCCCCTGCTGCCCCTGCTGCTGCTGTTCCTGTTGCTCCTGCTGTACCCGCTGCCTCCGCCTCTTCTAGCGAAGACACGTCTGAAGAGGAGGAGGAAGACGATGACGAAGACGAAGACGAGTCAGACGAGTCAGACGCGCCTGCAACGGCCACCCAGAGCACAACCCTCCCACCCCAACCAGCCACGCCCAAACAGGAAGATGCCCCCGCGAATGCGACACGCGCCCTTCACATCCAAGGACAAACGCCGACGCACGTAGGCCGCGGCCCCGCTGAGCCTTCCGAGTCGGAGGAGAGCTCGTCCGAGGAAGACGACGACGACGAGGAAGACGACGAGGATGAAGAACCCGCGCCGCAGGAACACTCCGCCGAGAACTACGAGCACCAAGGGGATACCACCGTCCTGGAAGATGACATGGTGGAAAGCGCGAGCCTGCCCCTGGTCGAAGACACCGAAGCTGCATCTGACGACTGGGGAGCGTCTGGGCAAGGCTTCGACCTCGGTGCAACGCAGCAGGACGCGCCCTTGGAGACTCCCCTCGCCGAGGCAGTGGGAACGACGGTGGGCGACGACGTCATTGGCAACACCACGGTCGGAGGCAATGCTGGCGACGACATGGACTGGGGCAACACGGACGAGCTAGAGGACTTCTTTGGCGGTGCCGCATCTCAAACAATCGAGTCTGCGCACACCGAGGCAGAGACGCCTCGAGCTCATGTCGTGCAAGAGCCGGAGCCCGCATCGGCAGCTGGAGATGAGTGGGATCTCGATCTCGATCTGGACGAAGACTTTCTGCCAGAGACCGAAGGCACCCTCGCACTCGACCTCGATGACGACGCTGGTTTCCTAGAAGATGAGCCTCCTGCCCCCGCGCCGCAGCCCGCATCCACAGCAAGATCTATGCCAGGCACGGCAAACCGATACGCACCACAGGCTGCGCTGGCCGCAGCGGCACCTACACCACCCGCCAACCCCTATGCGCCTGCAGGAGTCCAGTTCACAAACCTGGTACCCACTACCCAGCAGACACCGACAGCTTCAGCTGGCACAATCTACAACGGCTTCGGCCAGCCCGTTACTCAGCAGCAGCCATCTCGACCTGCTATGGCAAGCTCAGGACAGAGTTTCGCTGACAAGTCAAAGGGAGGCTACGCATCGCCATATGATCTGCCAGATGAGATTGTGACTACCCGCAAACGAGCAGCCCCTCGAACTACCATCCCAGCAGCGCAACCCACACCTCCGCCGCCTCGAAGCAGTAGTGTCTCTTCACATGCCGGACCTCCAAGACCCCTTCCTCCTTCTAGCATGGCCACGGCAAGCTTGTCTCCACCATCTTCGAGCCATTCGACACAATCGCAGATGACTGGACTGCCGCCAATGGCGCCGCCGAAGCCTGCAGCACCAGCGCGGGCGCAGACGTCAGACTTCTTTGCAGAACTACCCGTGACCACCAAACCCAAGCCCTCTGGACGCTACACACCACAGCCTCACGCACCAGCCCAGCCGCACATGTCTCATGGACCCCCACAGATCCCTCAAGGACCCCCACAATTCCCTCAGGGACCCCCACAATTCCCTCAGGGATCGCCACAATTTCCCTTGAAGGAGAGAGCACCTTCTTGGTCGGGTCTCCGCAACGAGATTCTGCCAGAATCTGGTAGTGCTCCGGCTCCGTTCAGACAACCTGAGCAGTTGCCCATGTTCCCTGCGCAGCCTTCGGTTCTTGCCCGAACGAACAGCTTGCCTGTTCCACACGTGGCTCCCCCGCAGTCCACGAGATACTCCCCTGCGCCCCCATCAGCCGCACCAGCAGCTGCGAACGCTCGTTACTCCCCTGCGCCACCCTCTGCGCCGGCTGCGAACTCGAGATACTCACCTGCTCCGCCTGGCGCTCAAGGGAAATCTCACGCTCGTTACGGATCCGAGCCGCCTGTAGGACCTCCGCGACCCGCATCCCAACCATACGCACCGCGAACCTCTAGCCCACTAGCATACCATGCTATGCCTCGCCACCAGGAACCGCTTGCACCAGCAGAATCAACGTTCGATTCAACCCCCAGCCACCACACTTCACAGTCGCTGGAGAGTGCCCCACGCGCGCCCTTCAGGAGTCCTTTGGAAGGTGTCAGCGAGGTTGAAGAACAGACAACAGTCCCCTCATCTCAACCACCCATCGCTGGGCGATCTGGAACGCCACCACGGCGAAGTTATTCATCGTCCACTATCGGCTCGCCCAGGAAAACAGGAAACTACACACCGCAATACCAGGCATCACCTCCACGGTCAGAGACGCACTCGCCTGCAGTAAGTATGAAGCCAATCACACGGACTCTCACTGCCCCGTCAGAGTATCAAGGGTCCGCCTTTGGGCTCATGTCACCCCCTGCTCCTATCTACAGCGAGCAGCCAGCTGTTCAGAAGGCAACCAACACGATCCCCCACCGGAGGCAAACATCCCTCCAGGTCGAATACGAAAGCATTCCTCCTGCCGATGAACGCGCTGCCGATCCATTGCAACTATGGAAGGGGAGTCCCATCTTCACTTGGGGTTTGGGTGGTACTGTAGTCACTACATTCCCAAAGCAGATACCTCGCTACGGCGGTGGCACATCCGCGCCAATGGTCAAGCGCAGCCCCGGCGAGGTCAAGATACAGAGTATCAAGGAAGTCTTGCCCGAGTCCGAAGACTTTACAAAGTTCCCTGGCCCGCTCAAGTCGAAAGGCAAGAAGAAGGATGTTTCGGCTTGGCTCGGTCGTAGGCTTGAAGGCTTTGAGAGTCAACGGAAGGAGCCTGGTTTCGAACATTCTTTGAGTGAAGATGAGCGCAAGCGCTTCGAAGACCGGTCATTGCTGTGGAAGATATTGCACGTGTTGGTCGATCACGATGGTCGTCTAGAGGGACCGGCTGCCGAGGCTGCTGTCAAGAAAGCACTGGCCCCGCATGAGGGTGATGTAGCAGATGCTGAAGGCTTCTTTTCGACCACGGCAGACATTGTTGGCCGCTCCAGAACCAACACATTGCAGGCAGAGCCCGTTGATCCGCGTGCGATCGAGCATCTCCAAAAGCTGCTCACCAAGGGTGACCGTGAGAAGGCTGTATGGCACGCAGTTGACCAGAGACTGTGGGGCCATGCCATGCTCCTCTCGTCCACCCTCAGTAAAGATACCTGGAAACAAGTCGTTCAGGAGTTTGTCCGCAAAGAAGTCAAGAAGGTCGGCGGTAACCACCAAGCTCTGGCAGTATTGTACGAGGTTTTTGCAGGCAACCATGAAGACTGCATCGACGAACTTGTCCCAGCCTCGGCTCGTGCTGGCTTCCAGATGGTCAGCGCTGATGGTGCAGGCGCGACCCAGAACGCTCTGCAGGGTTTGGATAAGTGGCGCGAGACGGTAGCGTTGATTCTGAACAACCGCAGCGATGGTGATGCCGCAGCTCTGCTGTCACTTGGCCGACTTCTGGCACAGTACAGCCGCGTAGAAGCTGCACATGTTTGTTTCATCTTCGCGCGCGCGGTCGCCCTTGTCAGTGGAGCGGACGATGCGCTGGCTCATATGGTTCTCCTCGGCGCAAATCACCAGGCGAATCCGCTGGAGCTTGGCGTTGAGATGGAACCAGTGCTGCTGACTGAGGTCTACGAGTTCGCTTTGTCGCTTTCAGCGCCAACGGCCACTTTTGTATTCCCGCATCTACAGCCCTATAAGCTTACACACGCTCATCGATTGGCCGAGTATGGGTACAGAACCGAGGCGCAGGCGTACTGTGACGCCATTGCCTCGAGCATGAAGGCGACCACCAAACTCTCACCTTACTACAATGCAAGCTTCATTGGAGGCTTAGACGAGTTGAGTAGGCGTCTGTCGCAATCGCCCAAGGACGGCTCGTCTTCCTGGATCTCAAAACCCAGCATGGACAAAGTCAGCAGCTCTCTTCTGTCGAAGTTCAACAGCTTCATTGCTGGAGACGACGACGAAGCATCTGGCAACCCAGCTGGCGGGGCAGAAGTTGGGCCCTTTGCTAAGATTGCCGGCAACAGCCCGAGTATCACACCTTCTCAGTCGAGTGCAGATCTGTATAGTGCATACGCTGGCTACGGAGCCCCGGCGGCGCAACCTGTGGCACCGTCAAACTCGCGATACGCTCCCTCAGGCGCCTCGAATGCCTATGCGCCGCGAGGCTCGTCTGAGCAGCAGCGTTCGCGATATGAGCCTGAAGGTCGGCCATCCATAGATTCTGTTCGCTCGGCATCGGATGCCTACATGCCTACGTCACAATCATCTAGCCCGTACACGCCGGGCCAGGCGATGCTTAGCCCGGCCAGTCAGCGCTTACAGGGCAAGACCCAGTCTTACTCCCCCTTCGACCCGAGCCCAGTGCCGCTCTTTCTTACGGCAGCCCGTATGTACCTACTCCTCCACTTGAGGAATCTGCTTCAGCGCCAGCATTCGGCGGGTATCAGCCTCCGCAGGCCAGCTTTGACGATCCAGCTCCTGCAAATGACGAGCAGCCCTTGTCCCCGTACCAGCCATCCACAGGGTACGAGCCTCCAAGCAGCTCGTTCGAAGCGCCATTATACACTCCTTACGAGCCGGAGCCCGAGGAGGATGAAGCGAAAGAATTGCAGCCGAAGAAGAAGTCGTTCATGGACGACGACGATGACGATGACCTCGCGGCTCGCGCCTCAGCGCTCAAGATCAGCAGCGGCAAGTCGGACAGCAAGTCGGACACAGACCGCGCGACAGACGAAGCTTTCCGCAAGGCAGCTGAAGCGGACGCCAAGCGCGACAAGGAGGCTGGGGCAAACAAGAAGGGGTGGTTTGGCGGGTGGTTTAAGAAGGACCCCAACATGCCGCAGCAGGGTCCCGGGCCGATCAAGGCCAAGCTCGGAGAAGAGAACAGCTTCGTCTACGACCCCGAGCTGAAGAAATGGGTCAACAAGAAGGCCGGTGCAGTGGACGCAGGCAAATCCGCTGCCACACCTCCTCCGCCCCGCGGCGGGCCACCAGCCACTGCTAGGAGCGCATCCGGTGGCTCGCCGCTCATGGGTCCTCCGTCCACAGGCCTACGACCCCTGACCTCGATGCCGCCAAGGAGCTCGTCAATGCCACCACCCAGGGGCATCCCCTCCCGAGCCAGCACGCCTGGCGTTCCGTCGGACAACGAGGGTGCCCCCAAGCCTCCCATGCTCGCGCGGCCGCCCCTTGCCTCGGGAACCTCCTCGCGGCCTAGCACGAGCATGAGCAACGCGAGCAGCATCGATGACTTGCTGGGTGCTGCACAGCCGCGCAAGGGGCCTGGTGCGAAGAAGAAGAAGGGTGGCCGCTATGTTGATGTCATGGCGCAGGGCAACTAGCGATGTTCCGTCAGACAACAAGGGTGCACCCAAGCCTCTCAGGACCTCCGTCGCGGCCGAGCACGAGCATGAGCAACGCGAGCAGCATCGACGACCTGCTTGGTGCCGCCCCTAGCTTTCAGGCCCCAGCGCGAAGAAGAAGGGTGGCCGCTATGTTAATATTATGTCGCAGGGCAACTAGCAATGTACATGGATTGGCGTTCTGTCAGACAACAATGCCCCCAAGCCTCCTATGCTCGCGCGGCCGCTCCTAACTTTTGGGCCCCGGCGCGAAGAAGAAGGGTAGCCGCTATGTTAATATCATAGCGCAGGGCAACTAGCAATGTGCATGGCTTGGCGTTTTCGGGGTTGTCGGGCTGGTGTAGATGGTGCGTTAGTCAGCGGGGCTAGGGTTATGTGTAGATAACTTTGTGTTGTAGATAACTATATAGAGATAATTGCGTAGGGATAGCTGCGTGGAGATGACTGTGTAGAGATAATTGCGTAGAGATAACTGTTTGTACAAAGTAGAGATAACTGCGTAGGGATAACTATTTAACGTACCTCACAAGCGAGCTGGCCACCTGCGCCAAGACCCTACCAAAATCAGTACTGTACACGACCGTAGAGCACCGTCAAGGATAGTAATTAAGAATCGTAATAGGCTATTCTACTCAGAATCTACTAATACTTCTTGCTTACACGTACGTGCGTTATGCCCTGCCTCAACGCGCACCCTCTTCTTTGCCTTCTTCCCATCACTACGCGCCTCAAACTCCTTAAGGGTCGTCAGTCGTACGCCCTCCTCAATCGTCAAGGTCCCTTGCTGCTGCACGCGCTTCCTTTTATATGATCTACGCCTACTTGAGACCTCGTTGGCGGCTTGGAGCTCAGCGTTGCGATTAGTCATTAGCACCATAGAGTGCGCCATCATCTCAGCTCCCTTTGTGAACTTTGTAAGGGCCTCTACCATTGAAGTTGGAGAGCTATCTACGTGTCTCTGAATCCTCTCTTGAATCAGCTTCGATTGCGACCCAAATTCCAGGGTATTGCTTGGAGTTTGCGACTGCCAGGGAACGTCCTCAATCGTAGGTAGTGCGCAGCCGTACGTCAAGCGTCGATATCACCGCCTCTGGATCAAATGGGACTAAGCCAACGCCTCGAAAGCCTCCTTGTATATTAGCCTTTGTGATCGCAGCGTCAAAAGCGCCTTTAAAGCACAGTAGGAACTCCAGTTTACTGATATAGGTGATCTTGTTGCGCATCAGATCCTCGGCTTGGCGGCCATACGCCGTCTTCAAAGGCGAGAAACACCCCACATCAAGAGGCTGCAGGAGGTGCGACGAGTGAGGAGGCATGCAGAGAGTGATGATCTTGTGATCCTTGCAGTACTGCTGGAAATCGAGCGAGTCGTGGCTCTCATGGCCGTCGATAATGAGCAGCCGATGAGCGCCTATAACCCTCCTCTTTGTATGCTCGTCAAAGTGCTTCAACCACTGCAGGCCAAGCTTATTTGTTGTCCAGCCGTTCTCAGAGACTGCAATAACCCAGTCGCGAGGCAGGTTATCCTCCTTGTACCAGGCAGAGAGGTGATAGTAGCCCTGGAAGATGATGAAGGGTGGGATCGACCAGCCCATCGCGTTGATGCCCTGGATCACTGTAGTCCACTCGCGATTGCCCTGCTGAACGCTCTTTGGCCGTCCTCGGCGCTCAGAGCCTGTGACTACTGCTCTAGTTGATATCATGCCCATCATGAAGCCAGACTCGTCAAAGTTGTGGGTGTCCTCATCAAGGATACCATACTTGGCCTTTGTGTTCTCTACAAGCCGAAACCAGCCTTGTATAATCTCAGGATCCTCGCAGAGAGCTCTCTTATAGTCATATTTGCGATTGAATTTGACCTTGAGCTCAGGGCGACGTTTGACAAAGTTTGCAGCCCAGTTCTGGCCAACAGGATCACGGTGACGCTCAGCCAGCAAAGAATCAGCCATATCCTTCACAGCAGCAAGCCGGGGCGGAAATCCTCGCGCGTCGAGGTCAAGGGTATGCTGAGTAACTGCATCCTCCTCTGTCTTAAGGAGATTTATTGAGTTGGGCGTGCAATCGCGTCGATAAGGTGTTCCAGCAAGGCGATTACTGAGTGTTGCTCGAGAGACGTTGTAGATAGCTGCAGCACGTCTCTGGGATAGCGTCGCGTCGCGTTTGATAGCCTCAAGAGCAAGCTGTAGTCGAGCATCTTTTGAAGGTAGTAGATTGTCTGGTTGTTGGCTCATCGCGATTATACTATGCGCAATAGTATGTTTGGTGGGGTCTTGGCGCAGGTGGCCAGCTCGCTTGTGAGGTACGTTATATGCATTGCAATTATCCTAACTCTGCTAGGTGGCCCGCTCGCTTATGTTGGCCCGCTCGCTTATAAACTACGTTATAACTTATTAAAGTTTAAAAGTATATTATATTAGGCTAGAATTAAAGTTCTAGCTAGAAGGCTATTTAACTAACAAATATAGTTAGAAGTAGTTACCTAATTAGAACTCTAGTTCTTATTGCTACTACCGGTAACGTACTCCACAAGCGAGCCGGTCACCCAAGCGAGCCGGTCACTCAATTTTACACCAAAAATTAAGATTTTTGCACCTTAATAACTCTACAACCAGATAACGTACTCCACAAGCGAGCCGGTCACCCAAGCGAGCCGGTCACTTAATTTTACACCAAAAATTGAGATTTTTGCACCTTAATAACTCCACAACCAGATGATAGAATTGTCTAAAAATCAAAATGCTATGCTTTACCTATGTCAAGATCAGTTGCCCTGGAGATCTAAGCTCTATCCTTAACGTGTGTAGAGTTATTAGAAAGTACGCTAAAATAATCCCTGTATTTTGATTTTTGTTTAATAACTCCGGTGCGACTGATACAGGATCCTAGCGCTTCTATAGAATTGATCTTTACGTAGATGCAGCATAGTATTTCAAGTTTTAGACAATTCTATTATCTGGTTGTAGAGTTATTAAGGTGCAAAAATCTTAATTTTTGGTGTAAAATTGAGTGACCGGCTCGCTTGGGTGACCGGCTCGCTTGTGGAGTACGTTAAACCTTGTCCTTGAATGATCGACTGCGACCAAAATTGTAACCAGGACGACACTCATAGTCCATTCCCATACCGACGGTGCCCTTGACATGGTAGAACCGACCCCCCGCTTGATCTTCGAGCTGTGCTGGAACCAACGCAATCCCTTCGTGAGCTGGACCGCTAGGTTGCGTGAAGTAGACTATCTATGTACACATTGTACCATACCGTCTCCGTGGATGCCATGATTGATTATAGGATGAAAACGACGAGAAGAAAACGATGCGATCGCGATTGCAAGCAAAGATGATTGAGCAAGTATAAATGCAGTCGAAGCGATGGAAAGACGTTCTGGCTGAACAAGAATTCAGACTAACATAGACGTACTCTCACCATCTTTATAGTCAAATGCAGAAACAGAGAGTTCCGGCATTGATACAGAAGCGCTGACCGAGCCGCTGTGCAGTACAAGATTGTGTTTCGAGGTGGCTGTATTGGGTGAGGGTTCTCAAGTGTTATCGACTGTGCCGCATTAGACGCTGTTGTCCTATGAAAGCTAGTACTGTATTAGCACAGTCAACGCCGGATCCAGTCAATGCACGTTGCAGCGCGGGCGTGATTCGCACAACGGGAAGCGCTGCGGACCGAGCCTGGTCAGCGCCAACGGCGTGCACTGCACACAAGTCAAAGGAGTGCCGTCGACTGCAGGCCTGCTCGGGCGTTGCAGGCCTCTAACTTACGATCGCTTCGAGAGAGGCCGTCATGAGCCGTGCGGCTGGCGTCCACATAGACGATTGTCCTCTGTGCAGGCACGAAGGTCGAGCTTGCATACGGATAATTAGCCTGTAAGAATTGGACATCAAATGAGCACGTGAAGTTACCTGACTTAAACCAGGCGATAGAAGAAGACACAACTTGCTCAACGCATAGGATTAATCAGCGGTTTCGTGACAAAGTCAGAGCTCGGCTTTGTAATTGTTGTCTCAAAGGTACCTTAGACACCCATCTGTCTTGCATACACGGCTCCTGACTAGGCAAGAGCTGAGCGTGACATCTGCTGTACATGATACAGCATACATCATCTATCACCAACCTTATGAATCTTGTTCAAAAAATCCACTACTACAACAACGCACAATAAAGATAATTTAAGCAGCTACATTATTAAAATTAAGCCGCTGGATCAATCCTGATTGTCAGTTTTATCATATTACTCAAGCTGCGTGCTGTATATCGTGTCAGCCGGCTACTGCAGAATCGTGCAGATGAGTAATCAACTTCAATATTTCAATACAGGGCCCCTTATAGGGCGTGCAGGCGCCTGCAGCAGGAGATAGACTTGTCGTAATTATTATATAAATACTCTGCTTTACCCGGCATGCTATTTGTTTGTCCAAGTACAAGCAATTAGCTTAGACACACAAAAATTCGTTGCCTACGCCGATGTAAATACAAACCCACATTATTGGCACTTGCACCGCAAAGCACACACACATACACATCATCTGACTACAAAGTATAATAAGGCTGCCTACCTGGGTGTGGTGCCCAGTTGGGCAGGGAACCTTGCAAGTGGAATGCGAAGGACGCTGGGCTTGGAATGGCTTAGCCTCGAACGCCGCACTTATGACGGCTGCTGGGCTGCACGTGCGGCTGCTATTGGCTAGGGTTGGTGGATTCGTCTGGTTGAGCTTGGAGTGCTGGACGACTGCGACGACTTTGACGACTTTCGGGGTGCTGGTTTGTTTGATCAATCTGAGATTATTGCACCTGAGATTGTTGCACCGCCCGCGCACCTGAGCTGCTACACCTGAGCTTGCTGTCCGCACGATGAAGTTCGGCACCACGCTGCGTCGCAGCGTGTATGCGCCGTGGAAGGCGCAGTACATCGACTACGACAAGCTGAAGAAGCTGCTCAAGGACAACGAGGACGATGACAGCTGGACGGCCGAGGACGAGAGCGCGTTTGTTGATGAGCTGGCGAACGTGCAGCTCGAGAAGGTGCACAACTTCATCATGGACGTATCGCAGAAGCTGCGCGACCGCACGACGGCCTGCGAGAAGAAGCTCGAGCCGCTGGCTGTGGGATTGAAGGCCGAGGGCAAGGAAGGCCACAAGGACGGCAGCACGGGCGAAGGCCTCTTCTCCGCCGAGCCCACGGACAAGTCGCAGCTCAGCCAGGCGGAGCGCGAGACGCTGCTCAAGGACGTCCTGGCCGAGCTCGACAAGGTCACCAAGGAGGTCAAGGAGCTCGAGGGCTTCAGCCGCATCAACTTCACCGCCATCATCAAGGCCACCAAGAAGCACGACAAGCTGCGCGGCAAGTCGTACAAGCTGCGGCCCTTCATCGACGCCCGCATCGCGCGCCACCCGCTGCACACCGAGGACGCCTCGCCGCTGCTCTACCGCCTGTCCGCACTGTACTCGTTTGTGCGCCAGAGCCTCGAGGGCAAGAGCAAGGAGACCCTGTCCTTCTCCGAGAACAGCACCGGCGGCGAGGGCTTCACCTCGCACAAGTGTAGGCGCCCCCCGACGCACTCGCAGTCTGCCCGCTAACAAGACAGTCTGGGTCCACATGGACAACCTCTTCGAAGTCAAGACGGTCATCCTGCGCCGCCTGCCCGTCCTCGTCTACAACCCCCAGTCCGCCAAGATCGCCGAGGGCACCCAGCGCGACCCCACCATCACCTCCATCTACTTCGACAACCCCGCCTTCTCGCTCTACTCGGACAAGGTCAATGGCAAGGAGGACGCCGCCTCGCTGCGCCTGCGCTGGTACGGCCAGCTCAACGAGAAGCCCGAGATCATGTTCGAGAAGAAGGTCATCAAGGAGGGCAACGCCAGCGAGGAGGTGCGCTTCCCCATCAAGGCCAAGTACGTCCAGCCCTTCCTCGAGGGCAAGTACCACATGGAGAAGAGCATTGAGAAGCTCGAGTACCGCCCCAACAGGGACCAGGCCAAGATTGACAGCATGAAAAAGGCCGTCGAGGACATCCAGGCCTTTGTCAAGGAGAAAGACCTGCAGCCCGTCCTGCGCGCAAACTACACGCGCACTGCCTTCCAGATCCCCGGCAACGACAGCGTCCGCATCTCGCTCGACACCAACATGGCCCTGATCCGCGAAGACGCCCTGGACATGGACAGGCCGTGCCGCGAGCCCGACGACTGGCACCGCCGCGACGTTGACAACGGCAACATGGAGTTCCCGTTCAAGGCGCTTAAGAAGGGCGAGATCCACAAGTTCCCCTTTGCGCTGCTCGAGATCAAGGTCAAGGGCATGAAAAAGTACGAGTGGGTCGAGGACCTCATCCACTCCCATCTCGTCAAGGAAGCCCCGCGCTTCTCCAAGTTCGTCCACGGCGTCGCCAAGCTCTTCGAAGACACCGTCAACACGTTCCCTTTCTGGCTCAGCGAGGTCGAGGACGACATCCGCAAGGAGCCAGGGCAGGCTTTCGACGACGAGCAAGAACGCAAGCGCAAGGCCGCCGAGGACGAGTTCGCGGTAGGCTCTCTCTTCGGCACAGCAGCCAGCCCCTCGTTCCGCCGCGGCGTCGCCTCCCCCGTCGGCTCACCAGCCGTAGCCCGCTCGGCCCCCAAGCGAGGCAGCGCCGCCCAAGTCGCCCCCAGCAGCGCCGCACACTCGATGCCCGTCACCCGCCTGCCCGTCTCGCGTCTCGAACCACACCCGGAATCCCACGCGCACGACGACGCCGACTCCGACTCCGACGGCACCCCAGCCTACCCGCCGGGCAAATCCACCGGCCTTACCACCCTCTTCCCCTCCTTCTCCACCTCCAAATACGCCAAGAAGCACTCGCGCCGCGCCCCGCTCCCGCCCGGCATCTCGGCCCCGGGCGTCTGGATCAAAGACCAGGGCCCCATCCGCGTCGAAGCCAAAGTCTGGCTCGCCAACCAACGCACGTTCATCAAATGGCAGCACGTCTCCGTCCTGCTCGCCTCGCTGTCGCTGGGCCTGTACAACGCCGCCGGCGAGGCGAACAACGTCGCGCGTGCCCTGGCCATCGTGTATACGGGAATTGCAGTTTTTGCCCTCGCCTGGGGGTATGTCATGTATTGGTACCGGAGCCGCTTGATTCGTGAGCGCAGTGGCAAGGATTTCGATGCCCTGACTGGGCCGCTGGTTGTCGCTGTTGGGCTGGCGGTGGCGCTGTGTTTGAATTTTGGGTTTAGGTATCGCGCACTAAGGGAGCAGGATAAGCAGCTTGGGGGTGGGGAGGCGGTGAATGCGAGTTTGGGTTTGGGTTTGGGTTTGAGCGAGAATACCGAGTTGAGGTTCTAGCTAGGAGTGTTGTATGATGGTTCGCTCTTATTTTGGGGGGTTAGCGGGGGTGTGGGGGCAAGGGGGTTGTAGGCTTGCTACGTAGGTATAGGTAGGTATAGGTGATGGGATGAGGGTTTATTGATATACTATACTATGCTACTATACTATAATATAATATGATGTTTTTACTTCACGCGCTTTTCGTTTCTTGGCCGCGTGGGCCTGCGCTATGGGAGAGGAAGAAATGGAGAAGAAGAAATTAAAAGTAATGCGTGGAAGAGCACAGAAAGAGCAAAGAAAACAAAGGGGAAAAGAAATAACAAGGTAGAGAAACAGAAGACTTATAGAATAGAAGAGGAAAAAGAAAAGGAAAGAAATAAAAGTATTGCGTAGAGGAGTAATAAGTAGAGAAGTAATACATAGAGGAGTAATACATAAGAAAGGGTCCGCGGGGTTAGGTAGCGAGTACACACAGAAAGGAGGGAATCTACGTAGTAACTTACTCGCTGGGACAATGCGACGTCTTAGTGCTGTGCTCGAGGACTGCTAATAGCGTGGAGAGGGTGGTTAGATAGTGATGACGCGTGTGGAAGGGACGGGGGTGTGGGTGCTGGGTAGGGCTGAAATGGTGCCGGGTTTCTGCGCATGGTGCATCATCGTGCGGGTGTTTCGGGGGAAAGCGAGAGACCTGGCAACCGGGAGACATTCTGTGAAAGATGTGTGTGATAGTTGCTTGTGGGCGGCGTGGTTGAGCGGCATGGCTCGGGTTTGGAAGTTTGTATGCGTGCAGTGTCTCGAAAGAAGGTGGCTTGCACGGTGGGCACGGGCTCCTTCATGGTGTGAATGTGGCGGCCACGGGTGGAGCGTTGGTTGTGGTGGCGTCTAAATGTGGCTCGGAACGAATGCTAGCTATGATCTCGGGTTGATTATTCAGTCATGTCACGGTAATAGTAGGCTTCCAGAGCTCTTGTGGTTCGGCATACTCCGCGTGTGAGGGTGTTGAGTTGGATTGCTGTTCCAACGTTTTTCGAGATGCGGAGAACGGTATTCACATCTGCCGGTGTGCATGCGTTAATCACGAATACTGTACGTGTAAAGCTGGACAGCGCAGGATAGCTGCGCGGAGCTGTGTTGTTCCAACAGGTCTTCCGCGTTGAACTGACGTGCGTCGTCACTGGACGGACCCTGCGGCTGCATGTAGTACGGCCTTGTGCGAGCCTAGAAGACGAAAAGTTGCTGAGGTTACCAGCGCACAAGCGGCAAAGAATCTGCAGTCCCAACCACACGCAAGCGAATTTCTCGTGTGCTTTTCGTGGGTGCGTCGTCAAAGCAAGGGAGACTCAGCCATGGTTCTGCCACGATACCGACACGTAGTGGCCCTCCAGCCACCCAGCGGAAGTCGGCTCTGAGATTGGTCACGACTCGTGTTGACAGCCTCGCGGCTGATGCGGCGAGGTTGGTGAGTGTGATGACGGAGATCGCTGCGCGTGTTGGGAGCACAGTGGGAGCACATCGCAATCACAATTGAGGGTCGCAAAAACGGGTCCTCTGATTGCGCATGAACAGGGCTGATTGCTGTCAGGCGAAGACGTTGTTGCGCAGCTTTCTATGCCAGCGCTCAACTCTCGAGTTCGGCGTTCGAAAGTACGATGCTCCACGCAATTAAGGGCTCTTGGCTGCAAACCGTCGGCAGCGAGCTGTTGTTGAGCCACGATTATGCATGTTTTGGTGGAGTGTGGAGCGGACGGCTTAGGTGGCAAGAGGATCTGCGAGCAAGCTTCTCTGAAACCTGCCAGTGCTTGGCAATGCGCTCGCCTCTTCCTTTTCGAGCGTCTCTGACCACCCGTCAGGCCGCACAGCCAACGTCGATGCAAGCCAGTAACGCTTCTGCAAGATGCTGTGAGCTCCCGACCTGCCACAAAGCAGTGGCTTGCGACTGTGGCACAACGCCCTCGTGTTCTCGCACAACGATTTTTCTTCCGGCCCACCGTCTTCCAGTCGGTGTTCGTTGACTTTTCACCTGCCCATGATGGCTGTTTGACGACAGCGTACCGGTGCGGCTCTCTCACGGCAACCAAGCTCCAATCCTGGGGCTGGAGAGGCCCACTTTGTTAGTCTGACGCAGAGAGGCACAGATGTGATTGGTGTCACCGAATCGAGTGCACGTTTGTGTCTGGCCTGATGGCTCCTAGTGCACGCACTGTCACCCAAAGGATGGGGATTGTCGAAGCGGTGCGCAAGTGCTCCATGGTTTGCTGGTGCCAGTATTTGAACTCGTGCAGTTCCTCGTTGCGTCACGCCTGTTAACCATCCCAGTTGCGTAATTTCTAGTGTCTGTTATACAATACTAAAAAGAGCTTTGTGCCCGTCGTGCGCACAGGATTGCTACTCACCACTACGACTTGCAATCCCCTGTACCTCAGTTCGAGTTCACCATCACCGCCCTAGTGAACATCACCGGACCAAGTGAAAAGAGCTGGATCCTGAATTTGGTATTCGGTTGTCGGCCCGCACGTGACCCTCCGTTTGCTCCTTCCTGCTCGACCTTTTTAAGGTCACCAGCACCGGGCAAACCTTTTAATCACCACCCATAACATTTCCCCCGTCGCCAGCTGGAGCCATTCGTTTCAAGTCCGGCTGCATCACCACTATCGTTCAGGGTCATTGATCCATTATCATTTCGAACTAGCCATCGCTCTCGCAATTATTGAAAGCGTTTTCGAACCTACGTCATGCGTACTTTTGCGGTCCTTGCCCTAACAGGCTTCATGTCGCTCGTTCAGTCAACACCAGTGGCTCCGGCCCAACCTCGCTCGCTTCCTCAGGCCCAGCCGCACATCCAGACCCGACAGGCTAACAACTCGTCGAGTCCCGCGTGTGCTCAGGTCTCGCAATCCATCTATGGAGATGGAACCACAGTCGCCAACCAGGTCGTTCCTGCTGGAATGGCATGGGACTGCATCAACAGTGTGCCACTCAACGCAACATCCGGCAAACTTCTCATCGAGTCGCTCAAGCCTTACATCGAGTGGCAGAGCACTCTCACTGCGTTGAAGAACCCGCCGGCCGAGTATGTTGAGAAGGTGCAGCCTGCAGTCGATATCATGGGCGGTCTTGACCAGATCGTCAGCGATATTGACGCTGGCAAGTTCACCAACGAATACGCCTTTGGCTGGGCCCTGTACACTCTAATCCAGAGCGCCCACGACGGTCACTTCACCTATATTCCGGAATCAGTCGGTGGCATCTTCCAGTGGGGCCGTAACGTGCCTCTTGTCTCCGTCTCTGAGGATGGCGAGCAACTGCCCGCGGTGTTTGCTTTCGAGGATGTCCTGGGTCTTCAGTACAAGAACATCTCATATACCCCCTCAGCAGTCATCAAAATTGACAACACTGAAGTGACCGAATTTCTTGAGACTCTGAGTCAGCTTGGTTCGCTCCAGGATCGCGATGCTCTTTACAACAACGTTTTTTACGAGCTTGCACAGGTCAGTCTGGGCGAGTCAGGCAGCGGAACTGGTATGTTCACTGGAGGTGGTCGTGGTCGCTATGTGTACCCTGGCGCTACAACTACTCTCACCTTCGCCAATGGTACCGATCGCATCATCCAGAACTATGCTCGTGCAAGATACAACTTCCGGGACATCAACAGCGGAGAGGACCTTGCCAAGGAGTGGTTCAACTACGGAAGTGTAGCATCTGCACAGGCGGCACCGCAGGAACTCGAGTCTGTCTCGACAGTCGCTTCTGCTGCTACCGCACCTGGTTACCCCGACCCCGTGTCTCTGGGTCCGTTCAACATAATCAATGGTTACTACATCGAAGGTGCCGACTACAACGATGTGGCTGTTCTTTCTATCCCGAACTTCGTAGGTAGTGCGTCGGCTGGCATTCCCTTCCAGAAGACTTCCCAGGAGTTCCTCGCAAAGGCGCTTGCAGCTGGCAAGACCAAGCTCATCATCGATCTCCAAGCCAATGGAGGTGGAACCATCTTGCAGGGCTACGATTTGTTTAAGCAGCTCTTCCCTGACTACGACCCTTATGGCGCCAACCGTTACCGTGCCACCGACGCTGCAGACCTGATCGGCCAGTCGTATAGCAAGTACGCTTCCCAGGCTCCTCGAGGAGCAAACAGCTCGCTATCAACGGCTCAGTCATCTTATTTCGACTACCACACGGACATGACCGTGGATGAAGAGCCCTTCAACTCTTGGGCGGAGAAGTTTGGCCCTCATGAGGTCAACGGAGGTAGATGCGATTCATTCCAATAATATTTCCGAATATACTAACAATCGTCAGACAAATACACGACGCTCGCGCGCTGGAACCTCTCCGACTACTACATCAGTGTCACTGCCGGCGGCATTAACATTACCGGTTACGGACCTCTCGCCAACATCTCAGGACCACCAAAGTTCAAGCCCGAGAACATTGTCATCGTCACAGACGGATACTGCGCTTCGACCTGCACCATCTTCAGCGAGTTCCTAACAAAGCAAGCTGGCGTCAAGACAATCGCTATGGGAGGTCGTAGCAACAAGAACGCCATTCAAGCTGTCGGTGGTGTTAAGGGCGTGAACAATTACCAGTTCGGATACATTCAGCAGGCCGCTCAATATGCTGTCCGATTCAACCCGGCAGTCAACGAGTCGATTCTCAGCACGGATTACAAGAGCGACTTGCCATTCTACCGAGCAGCTGGTGGTGTGTCGCCTGGAGTCAACGTTCGGGACGGTCTTCGTCAAAACGACACCACTGGCACTGCCCTGCAGTTCGTTTACGAGGAGGCTGACTGCCGCCTATACTACACTCCAGAGATGACAGTCGACATCACAGCCCTCTGGAAGGCGGCCGCTGATGCTCAGTGGGGTCAGGGAGGCAAGTGCGTGGCTGGCGGAAACTACGGTCAGAAGCGCAGCAACCTTAAGACCACCACCAAGCTGAAGCCTCGCCGCGTGCATGTGTCCCAAGCCGTCGCTGTGAAGAAGGTGCAGTCTTTCGAGAACAGCTTCGGCTTGGAGACAAACTGTCACATGAAGGGAGATGGTTTCATGCATCCATAGCGTTTTTATGTTGCGAAGCAGGACTGTAAGTCCGCATGGGTCAGCGTTTGTTAAAAGCATGTCAGCCATCTGCAGGCACATGGCTCGAGAGAAGGTTATCTCTCCAGTACATAATATTGAAAGCATGCATCAATGCGACTAGTAATGAATACTACTTCGGGGTCAGCTCTCCACCAAAATTCATTTTTCAATTGTCGTCACCTGTGAGTTATACGAGATCTTTCCGTGCGTGGTGCGACACATGTCTCGAACTCGAAATTTCCTTATTGAGCGTCAGTTGCTGACTCGAGACACGTTTGTGGCCTGGTCGTATGCGACTCAGGGCCTGACATCTTGTTTAACGTGCCTACTGCTATTGCGCAGGGTCCCGATTTGCCTCCGTCCTCCCCACTCCAAAAATAGAACCTAAGGCCTAGGATCCTGCCGCACTAGTGCCGTATTCCAATCCGTTCAGGCACCCCCCTTGTAGAAATGAGTGAGAGTGGCCGAACGCTAGCATGGGCAAAAATATGGAGAGACCTATCGTAGCTGTGCGTTGGGTGGAGATCGCTCTTGCCTCATCAATCATTCAGATCCGCTTCCTCCCGTGCCCTGCTAGCGTTCAGCCACTCTCATTTTTACGGTAATCCTATTTTCAAGGCCTGTTGCCGGTCTTTGATGTGATGTCACTCGCCGCATGCTTAGCAAAGCTTCGGACCCTTGTGCAGTAAGCGAAGGATGCCGTGATGCCAGTCCGGCCCTGGACATTATCCATTGGAACCAGAAGTCTGCAATCTCTAAAGTCATGTTGGGCGCGGCCGGGTAACATTAGGGATAACTAGGGAACAGTATTTAACAATCAAATAGGAGCCCCTAAAGAAGCAAAGACCATACATACGTAATTAGGGGGTGATTAAATCAGAGGACTGGAGCGTGATCTAAAGTTACCCAGGCTGTGCCGTGCCCTGCTAGCGTTCGGCCAAAGAATCAAATTTCTACGGTATATCATTGGTCCAAGCGCAAGTCGCGTATGAACAAAACAAGCAAAACAACTAGCCAACCTTAAACGTCATCAGCACTACTCGTACTCGTGTCAGTACTAAAGTCAAGAGATCTGAGAGTCACGTGCAGATCGAACCAATCAGACTTGTTAGGAGAGGGACTTAAGCAGAGGTGGCAAAAACGTGACTCTCACACTACCCGGGCGCGTGAATATCGATAGCGCACGCACAAGTGACAGCACCCCAGCGGCGGCATTTCCAGGCACCGTATGAATGCAACATCGTCTGCACCATGGTATTGAAGTCGCACCTTCGTGGAACGCTGGCTGATGGCCGCTCCTCGAATGCTTGTGCGCGATTCGTGCGTTACCTGTGGGGTTGCGGATGCCAGCAGCTCGTATTAGGACCGAAAGGGAAGTCTGCCGTGAGATCGACACAGGTATGCGAGATGATACTTAAGGATTGATCGCATCCGCATGGTTGAGGGGCACGCTCGCTGTCACTGGCATTCGTTTGAGCGACTCTACTGAACTTGCAAGCACGTCGCTGTTCGTTTAACTTCTAATATGAGGCTCATTTTCTCCCTTTCGGCGGCTCTGCTCTCTGCGAGCTTGGCCAGCGCTGCGGTTGCCACGAACAAAACCTCTGCATCCGCAACTCCCTCGGCGACTGGGAGCGTGCTTCAGTGCCTCAATGGCAAGAACGTGCCCTATAAGATGACCTCGGACGCCGACTACGCGGAGCTCGTTGAGCCTTACAACCTGGCTCGCGCATTCAAGCCATCTGCTGTTGTGCTTCCCCAGACCCAGCAGAACGTACAAGATGCCGTTGTTTGCGCTGCCCAGGCCGGTATCAAGGTTCAGGCCAAGTCTGGTGGCCACTCTTACGCAAGCTTCAGCTCCGGTGGTAAGGATGGATCAATGATGATCAGCCTCCAGCCGTTCCAGAAGGTCGAGCTCGATGCAAGCACCGGTATCACGAAAGTTGGCGGTGGTGTTCGTCTTGGCAACCTCGCTGACGGCATCTACACCCAAGGCCAGAAGGCACTCTCGCACGGAACCTGCCCTGGCGTTGGCATTGGTGGACACTTCACGCACGGTGGTTACGGCCACACCTCGCGCCACTGGGGTCTTGCCATGGATCAGATTGTTGCCGCTGATGTTGTCCTTGCGGATGGCTCGCTCATCAAGGCTTCTGCGACCGAAAACTCTGACGTGTTCTGGGGTATCCGTGGTGCAGCTGATTCTCTCGGCATAGTCACCAACTTCTACCTCCAGACCCAGGTCGCGCCTTCCAACATCACCTACTTCGCTTTCCCGTTCAGCAACATGTACGACTCCAAGACTACCTTCACGAACGCCTGGCTTCATCTGCAGGCCTTTGCCAAGAATGCTTCTGTTGTTGATAACAAGATCTCATTTGGAGTTTACATGGATAACTACGGCACGTTCAGCCTGAGCGGTGCTTACTTCGGCACTGTCAACGAGTTCAACACCAAGGTCAAGCCCGAGCTTCTCCGTACTCTGCCCGCTTCCACTTCTCCCACCGTCAAGGCATACAGCTGGTACGACTACCTAGTGCTCGTTTCTGGCAAGACTCAGATCAAGGAGCCTCTGACTGGCTACGACGAGCATGAGAATTTCTTCGCCAAATCCCTCACCGTTCCCGAGTCCACCGGCCTCACTGCCAACGCCCTGAATGCCTGGTTTGACTACATCAAGGGCGCCACTACCGAGTACTACACAATCGTCAACCTGTACGGAGGCCCCGGCTCCGCCATTAACTCCAAGGACACCACCTTCGCCGCATACAGCGACCGCGAAAGCCTCTGGGTCTTCCAGAACTACGGCTACGCCAACTCATCAACAAGCTTCATCAACGGCCTCAACGACGCCATCACAAAGGCACAGCCCCAGACCACCTTTGGCGCGTACCTGAACTACGTCGATCCCAGCCTCGATGCTGCCACGGCGCACAAGGTGTACTACGGCGACGCGCTGTACGCCAAGCTGTTGACGCTGAAGAAGAAGGTTGACCCGAACAACGTGTTCTGGAACCCTCAGGCCATCGGTGCTTGAGTTGTGCGTTGGGATTATGACGATGCATTTGGGGAGCCTGCATTAGCGATATGGCGTTAGAACAAAATAGTCATTCACCTGTATATATTCAAATATTGCCAGTTCTGCACGGCAAATTTCAACGTTGATGTTTTGGTTCCTTGTGCGTTTGTGGCGTGGCCAGTTACTGACTTGGGAAGGACAGTATGCAGTCGGGTACAGCTTCCGCTAACGATTAGCTAGTCTTTCTTGTACACGCTGCGAATGTGTGTAACCTTCATCTTGAGACGAAATCTCCAAACAATTGAAGGTCGACAGTCAACATTGCAAGACAGTCTTGTCCCAGCTTTTTCCACACTGTACGCGTTCGCCTAACAGGCATGGTGCACTTCTTCCCAGATCGTCGAGCAGTTGACTCTTGGCTTTCTGTAGTATGATACTGGAGCTGGAAAGCAAAATGACCAAGTCCGATGAAGATGGTGAGTTCCAGGACGACGCACCAAAGGCGCTAGCACCAGCAAGATATCAAGGCAGTTGTACATTTGCGTGAGGTTAGGGCAGCTTCATATCTCACAATGGTCCCACTGTCTTCTACCAAGATCGCGATCACCTCCGCGCCGAAGGCGAATCAGGCAAATCTCGGGTCACGTGAAGTGCGGCGCTGTTGTCACGAGATGTTCCTTGAACAGCTGCCACGACGGTTAACAGAAGGATCGCGCCGGACACGAACACCCAAACTTGGCTGTGTCGCTAAAAGCCTGAGGACTGGACATTTCGAGCGTCAAGTCTCGCTGGTCCGAAGCTCTGAGCAACTCCTCAGAGGAGTCTTGCGATGGGCTGCAATATTGTACAAAGGAGACTTTTCAACCATTTTTCGAAAGCTCCTGTGACAGCATCAGTTTCTTGAGCCATACGTGCTGGTCCTGCTCAGAAACCTACCTTCAATGAGTGTAGATAGATACTATACTAGGCTGCGTTACTGCACTGCGCCTTCTCATAAGTCTAATGCCAATGAGCGACCTCGAGAGCAAGCAGAGATAACGAATAAAACTTGTGTAAAGGCTGAAAGAGCTGTCACAGAAGAGCCAGGATAATTCGAGCGTTGGGCTTAATATGAATCTGAAGCTGAGAAAACTCGAGGGCTCCCCTCAACTTCGTTCTACGAAGAAGCTCGTTTTTTATGAGGAACCAACTGCAGTGCACGAGCTAATCCATGAAACCTTAGGAGGAGCGCGCACTGCAACTGTGCACGCAATAGCACTTGTTTTAGTAACGTACTCCACGGGTGAGCGGATCATACGAGTGAGCGGATCACTCTGCCAAGACCACACCAAACCTCCACCTTACCACGCGATGCCTCAACAACAACACAGATCTAAGCCCTTAAAAGAAGCTGCTATACAGCTCGCGCTCCAGGCAATCAAACAAGATGCGACGCTCACACTGCGACGCGCTGCAGCTATATATAACGCGCCTTACAGCACACTACATGCTTGATACACAGGACGAACTACACAAGCCGATTGTACGCCAAAATCAAGGAACATGGACCAGACTGATGAGGACGTGGTCACTCAGCACATACTTGAGCTAGATGCCAGAGGGTTCGGCCCTCGGCTGGCTGCTGTGGCTGACATGGCTAATTCTTTGCGCAAAGAGCGCAATATGGGCCATGTTGGCGTAAACTGGGCCAGTACGTTCGTTAGGCGCCGCCCTGAGCTCAAAGTTAAGTTTAATCGCAAGTACGACTACAAGCGAGCCCTCTGTGAGGATCCAGAGATCATACAAGGCTGGTTCCGCCTTGTAGAGAATACCAAAGCCAAGTATGGCATCCAGGATGATGACACGTACAACTTTGATGAGACTGGCTTTATGATGGGCTAGATATCAACAGGAGCAGTTGTTACAGGCTCAGAGTGTCGAGGACGGCCAAAGGCAGTCCAGCAGGGCAATTGGGAGTGGACAACAGTCATACAGGGCATTAATGGCACTGGATGGGCCATTCCGCCCTTCATCATCTTCAAAGGCCGATACCACCTCTCTGCCTGGTACAAAGAGGACAATCTGCCTCAGGACTGGGTTATTGGAGTCTCTGAGAACGGATGGACTACCAACAAGCTTGGACTCCAGTGGTTAGAGCACTTTAATGCCCATACAAAGAGGCGCACCCGAGGAGGGTACCGGCTGCTCCTTATTGACGGCCATGAGAGCCACAACTCCCTTAACTTCCAACAATACTGCAAGGAAGCAAAGATTATCACACTGTGTATGCCTCCACACTCATCACACCTCTTGCAGCCACTTGATGTGGGTTGTTTTGCCTCTTTGAAGAAGGCGTATGGGCGCCAAGCTGAGGATCTCATGCGCAGCAGAATCACGCATATCACTAAAACCGAGTTCCTGCCATGCTTTATAGGCGCCTACAAGGAGTCATTTACTCCTAGTAATATCCAAGGAGGGTTCCGAGGCGCTGGATTGGTTCCCTTTGACCCAGAACGGGTCATAATGGGCCTTGATGTCCGCCTACGTACTCCACCGCTACCTACTGTGGAAGATGAGCCCTGGCAGTCCCAAACCCCAAACAATACCCTGCAAATAGGGTCGCAATCAACGCTGGTTCGACAGAGGATTCAAAGGCATATGGGCAGCTCACCAACTTCAATGGTTGAGGCCTTTGAAAAGCTTGCCAAAGGCGCAGCTGTAGTAGCGCATAAGCTAGTGTTGGCCCAGAAGGAGAATGCTGAGCTTCGAGCGGCAAATGAGGCTGCATCACAACGTAAATCACACAAAAGAAAGCGGTTACAGCAGGAGGGAGTTCTAACAGCAGAGGAAGGCCTTCGGTTAACAACTCTGACAGAGTTTGGGGCGCGTGGTGATGGTAAGAAGGCAAGGAAGCGAGCAGGTGTTAAAGGGGGTGAGGCAACCCAAAGACGCTGTACACGGTGCCATGAGGTAGGGCATAACTCGCGCACGTGTAAAAAGCCTGTAGAAAGTGTTATTAAATAATATTATGTGCTGTACTACTGTATACAAGGCCAACGTGGGCCAATACAGGCTATGATAGGGTAGAGATTTGGTGTGGTCTTGGCAGAGTGATCCGCTCACTCGTATGATCCGCTCACCCGTGGAGTACGTTATCTACTTGCAACTAATTTTTTATTAAGATCTACTAATGTTTAGTAAAGCTGAAATTGATTGGCTCTGGACGCTTGTGTCACGGGGTGTAAACGGTATTTCGAGAACGCCTATAACGCCCGGCGGCGCGTAACGCCCCATCAACCCCAACCACCCCAAACTTCAACCACCAATAACTCCACCAATATGAGTCGGATTGATGAGACAGTTGCAGATTTGGAATCGCAGAGGTCGAAAGGTGAAGTATCTTACGCGAAAGTAGCTGAAAGTCATGGTGTTGAGCGATCCACCTTGGCCCGACGGTATCAGGGGCTGGCAGCGTCCCGGGAGCAGAAGGCAATCAACCAACAACAACTCACCCCAGAACAGGAGTCAACTCTTGTGGAGTATATCAATAGACTTACTCACCGACGTTTACCACCTACAAGGCAAATGGTACAAAATTCTGCAGCTCAATTGGCTCAAACAAAGATCTCCGAGAGGTGGGTTTCACGGTTTCTTCACCGCCAAAAAGACCACCTACTCGTGAAGTGGTAGGACGCTATGGATCGAACGCGTCACCGAGCAGACTCAGGGGCTAAATACAAGCGGTATTTCGATTAACTGCACTCCAAGATCGCCGAGTATGAGGTTGAACCACGTCATATATACAATATGGATGAAAAGGGGATCATGATCGGTACACTTGGACGCTCAAAACGGATATTCAGCCGCTGACAGTGGGAGAAAAGAGAGATCAGGAGTACTCTACAAGATGGCTCACGTGATTGGGTCACTGTGATGGCCTGTGTGTGTGCTGATGGCTCCTGGATACCCCGAGGCATCATCTACGACTCGGTCAGTGGGGATATCCGATCGAGCTGGGTAGAAGAGATACAGTCAGGAGAGCACTCTGTGTGTGTTACGTCATCACCCACGGGCTGGTCAAACAACAGTATTGGCCTTGCCTGGCTCAAACAGGTGTTCAATCGGTATACTCAGGAGAAATCGCGTCGGAGTTGGCGATTACTCATCCTTGATGGCCACGGGAGTCATGTGACGATCGATTTTCTGGATTATTGTGATCAAAACAGGATTCTCCTGAGTGTATTTCCCCCTCACAGTACTCACACGCTTCAGCCGCTCGATGTGGTGATGTTCAAGCCACTTTCAACCGCATATAAGCGTCACCTGACCGATGTCCTTCACAACAGCCAAGGACTGCTCCAGATCAGGAAGGGGGACTTCTTTCCTATCTTCTGGGCTGCCTGGAAGAACTCCTTCACTGTTGCCAACATTCAGAAGTCCTTTGAAGCCACTGGGATTGAGCTGAAGGATCTAGGGGTAGTCCTCTAACGATTCACTCACACACCTCCCCCCGACGATGACGTCGATAACGATGCAAATACGATTGTTGCAGCAGTTGATATGGGCAGTTGGAGGTCTATCAGTGAAGGATATCGACAGTATTGAGTCAAAAAAGCTCAGTGAGGTTGTGCACAACCTCCAGGCCCAATATCAACTCCAGCAGGACGAATTACTAGGATTGAAGTAGGCTCTTACTACCAAAAAGAAGCGTAATAAGCCTAACCGTATTCTGGAGCTTGAAAGGCCACAAGAGGACGAGGGTGAGAGTCAATTTTTCACTCCATCGAAGTTTGACCACGCAAGAGACCTTCACACCGCCAAGGAGCAACAAAAACGTGATAAGGAGGCAGAAAAAGTGATGAATCAGCAGCTCCGCGATGCCAATAAGGCATACAAATTGAAGATACATCAGGAGAAGCTTGAGGCGCGGCGTGTGGCAAAGGTAGAGCGTGAGCAGAAGAAGGCCAAAGAAGTAGCTGAACGCCAACGCAAAAAAGAGACTCAGGAGGCCAATCGCAACGCTCAAAAAGCTCTACAATTGCCCCAAACAGGCAAGAGAAAAGCTTGATCAACTCAGAAACCAGTCAAAAAGCGCATGGTTGAAGGTTTGGGTGGTGCAGAGAGCGTGGACGCCCCCGACGCTCCCTCACCACCCCCACCTATCACCACCCGCCGCGGCCGCAGCGTCACACTTCCGATGAAATATAGATAGTGCATGTTGATCGCAAGCATCACTTTAGTAATACACCAGAAAATCTCGTGATATTATTTATTGTTGGTGGCTCAATAGCCTCATTTTTAAATTGAGCGTTGAGGGGTTGATGGGGCGTTACGCGCCGCCGGGCGTTACGCGGCCCGACATGTTACCTGCTTAGCATCGCGCACAATAATTTTTGGGGAAACAACCCTGCATAGGAGGGGTTCTTGGCCTTATCTACCCACACATGCTCTTGTGAGAGGCAAAATGCTGGCTCACCCATTGGCATGAATACCACACTATGCACCCGAGCTGGGGATTTGACTGTAGATGTCCCTCGATGGGTGACAAGCATTTTAGACCCTGATGCCCATTTCATGACTGCGTGGTCAAGCGACACGCTTGCAGCTTGGTTTCCATTCAGCCTGTACGCCAAGCTTTGTATGTTTGGTATGCAAGCGTTGCGCAGCGCACGCTTCCAAATGATGGGTGGTCTGCCTTGCTGCCAACATATTCTCCGTAGTCCAAGACTAGATGCAGCATCGCAGGTAGATCAGGGCGTTCCCTGGGCGTAACGTAGGATGCTCTGAAGCCAAAATTGACTTCCACGTTTGCGTATCCCTGGTAGGTATCATGGCACACCGGCCTCCTTCGCTGTATCAGACTTGTTCTTGTCATTTGTCGTATTCACGGGTCCAGGTGGAGACCAGTTGTGCTGCGTCACGGGCACTTTTAGCCGTGTCGTCGGTGGCAAGAATCTAGTTGACCAGAGCTTCGAGGCCCTGAAGAGTGAATGGGGCTTCTGATATTTCTCCAAGAGCAGCAGACGATGCGAACCTACATGGGAGGGGTGATGAACAGAACGACGATGAAGTCTGCAAAACAAGGACCTGAGGTGCCGTCCGCCATTGTGAACAACGTGACAGGCCCCACGACGAAAAAAGGAAACTAGGTAAGAGCGAACAGCGAACAGGTCAAGTCCTTGGGAACGGAGCGCCTTTCAGGTCTTGAATTACGACATCCTTGACGTCGATGTCAGTATGGTTGATGCTTCGAATGCTGCAACGAGGTCAATACCAAGCGCCGACATGCCTCATCTTTCGCTGGTAGATCGCAGGCGTGCGGTCATGATGTTGAAGCTTATTGGTCTCGCAATTATCTTGCGGGTCAACCTAGCTCAGATGTAGCGTCCATTCCACGATCATTGGATACGCCTCCCTGTGGTTCTACAGCACCCGCCTATGCAGCGGGGGTCGACGTCGGTGGTCCGGCGCATGATTGGGTCTACATGATGTAAATCAGGTGGCGGTCCGCCGCGTAGGGTCATCCCTGGCTGATATGCGTATCCTCTTGTCCAATGCAAACCAGTGCTTGGTGTCGACCAGCATTAGGCAGAATATGGTAGCCAGATTGCATTGCTGCGCGTAGCTTATTATTTTATACTCTTGCGAACACTCAGTTTTCCAAGACGTCAGAGGACTGGTTGCGTTCTTGCGAATCATGCGGTGCCAGATGTGTGTTGACTTCGTTCCATTAACGGGCTAACTGCCCGTGGAAGAAACCGGATGTGCAGTCAGAGTACCAACCTACAGTCAGCGTACGGTGGTGTGCTCTCTGTGAGACCCTCTCATAACCTAGAAAGTAATTGCTGTTTGTCCACATGTATGAGCGCGCTGTACATGTGCGGCTTGTTCTTCGACGAAAACCGTGGGAAGCGGCAGGGCAAACCAGATGGTAGGTAAGACAAGTGAGCGGCCTAGGAACGAGCTTTGAGAGTCACCATAGCATGATGCGCAACACGCTGGGAGCCTCTCGCGATAACGTAGCCCGATTGATGGTGCTGATGTTTGCAGGTGTTGGTCTCCTGGCAAGGGGTGAAGATGTTCGAGCGAGGCTGAAAGCGGGGCGCCATTGCACCTTCTCCCGTCACCAGCAGTGCAGCATGCAGACAGTAAAAGCAATTGAGACTTGATGACACCGCCCTCAGTCGCAACACTGTCCTCAATTGTGACGACAAAATCTGTTGGTCCTCTTTTGAGATAAACGCTCTCTGGACGTCTCTCCTATCCTGTAGGTACTTCTTGCTTGAACCTGCCTGCCTTATTGCGACGCCACATCTACTGTGAAGAGGTTTTTGTCAACGCAGCTGATGATGACTTACAGAGGATTACTTCTCATAATGACAGAACCACTAAACAGGAACGTTGCAAGTTGCTGCTTGGTATGATCACCGGTGTGGCGATCCGGATCCCCACGCCGGAGGCTGTATGCCATCGTGGTAGGCGTCTTTTTCCGGCAATCTCTAAAGCCATATGAGATACAAGAAGAACCAGATGCTGCTCCAATTCAATGTCGGAATACTCATACAACAAACATGGGCACCATAACAGCAACCGCGAGCACCAATACAACGGAACTCCCCACAGCAATGCGCGCCTGGCAATGGAGCACCTGCAACACCACCCTCGAATCTGCCCTCACCCTAAACTCCTCCGCACCCCTCCCATCCCGACCCCTTGCCCCAGGAGAATGCCTGATCAAAGTCCACGCCGCATCCCTCAACCCCGTAGACTACAAGCTCGCGGAGCTGCCTATCGTTGGACGCCTCGCAATTCCCAAGCCCGCAACACCCGGCCTTGACTTCTCGGGCGTTGTGGCGCGTACCTCCCCCTCATCCAGCCTGACAGTCGGACAACGCGTGTTTGGCAAATTGGAGCCGAAGCAGCAGTTTGGCACGTTGGGTGACTACATCATCGGCTCGAAAGCTGGGACTGTGCCGTTACCTGATGGCGTGAGTTTTGAAGAGGGCGCGACGTTAGGAGTGTGTGGGTTGGTGACGTATCAGTGTCTGGTCAGGAATGTGAAAAGGGGGGAAAGGGTGCTGGTTAATGGGGGAGTGGTGGGACGGGGACGTTTGCGGTACAGATTGCGAAGGCGTTGGGGTGTGAGGTCACGACGACATGTTCTGGTGAGTTTGTGTTGAGGTGTAGGGGGAAAGGTTTGGTTAGGGCTGATACGGTGTAGGTACGAACGTGCAGTTGTGCAAAGATCTTGGCGCAGACGAAGTGATCGATTATCGTACAGAGGATGTAATGGCTGTTCTTGAGAAGAATGGCAAACTATTCGATATGGTTCTCGATAACGTTGGCGAGCCGGCTGAACTCTACTGGAAAGTACCAATGTTTACTAAGCCTGATGCGAAGTACATTCAAATTGGGTCGCAAGTCAGCTTGGGCTTTGTATACGACTTGGCCTTCAGGTTCATCATGCCGACATGGCTAGGAGGTGGACAGAGACCTTTCTCTTTCGGCTTGACTTCCACAAACTTCGAAGATTATCAAGGGTTGGCCGAACTGGTGGCCAAGGGCCAGGTGACACCGGTTCTAGATGAGGTGTTTGAGCTCGAGCGTGCGAACGAGGCGTACAAAAAGCTGAAAACAGGCCATGCAAAAGGTAAGATCGTTGTGAGATTTGAGAACAATTCGTAGAACTACAGGACAAAGTTACTTTTGGCAGACAATCGCGTTCTACGATACGATGCAAATGACCAATGAAAATGAGCTAAGTAGCTCGATGGTGCTGAGCATGCTCTTACGCACAAGGTATCTGCAACTGCAAATCTAGGCGGCTGGACCAACTTTCTTCTTTGGCCTCCCCTCTGCCTTTTCGGGCAATAACCGTAACAAGCCAATGTACCCAAACGCCAGAATGATGTTGAGCAACCAAAACAAATGGCCCCCCAAGATCCGATACTTAACACCAGTAGCATACACACTTGTAGCCACAGCAGGTGCCACAGCCCTTAAACCACTTGAGCAAGCAAGCGTAATGGCATTCAAGGTCCCGAACGTCTCATGACTTGGCGCGATATCATTGACAGCGAGTTGTATCGCTATATATGTCATAGCTACGCCACTACCAAGTGCCAGCGTGGGTGGAGCGATGGCCCAGAAAGCGATTCTTTGGTCGTAACGGAGTAGCAGATTGAAACAAGGGTTGACGGCGAAGAAGATGGGCCATGCCCACGCAGCAAGTCGTAGAATCTGTCCCGTGCCGATGCGTTTGTGCAAAGCGGGGAAGGCGAACAGCAGCCATGCTGCTTGTGAGGCACCTGCGAAGGCAATGGTGGCGGCAATTAGCTCCGGTGGAAAACCTATACCGCCGAGTGAGATCGGGGTATAGAGGAAGACAGGGTTGACAGCCGTGAATGTGAAGGCTAGGAGCCCAACGTATTCGAAGATGAGAATCACTCGGGCCACACCTGGGGCATTGATGAGCTCCCATATAGTCATTGGAGCTGCAGTGTTCTTCTTGTCTTTATGAACGTGCAGAGTCTGGAGTCTATTTAGCGGCGGCCTAGGTTGGGAGAAGGATGATTGTACCTCTTTGACGAACAACGCTGTCGTGATAGCTGACGAGAGAGCGACTGCAGAGGTAACGAGTCCGGGAAGAATGTAAGGATAATCGCGAAAGAATTGATATCCGAAGATCCGAGGATACTTCTCGGCTGGTCTTTCCAGAGCGCCTCCTTGGACAGGTCAGCCGTACATCCCATCACCAAAGCATCATGAGACTTACCAAGAAGTGGCCCAATAAAGATGCCCAAATTACCCGCAAAAGCAAAATAACTGAATGCCTTGGCCTGTGTATACTTCGTGCTATTCTCACTGATCATTGCCCTGACAGTGATCACCGTGCCCGCAAATACGCCCGCAAAACATCTCGCAGCAATCATCTGTGCGATACTCTGGCTCATACCGAACAGCGTCGTTGCAATCGAGATACCAAGCAGACTGAATATTAGCACTGGCTTCCGGCCATATCGATCCGACGCCTTGCCCCAGATGATCATGACACACATCTGCGTGAAGCTAAACAGGGACTCGATGAGTCCGGAGTAGAACCCAACATTTTCTTTCTCGATGCCGCCTACATGCTCTATCATGGAGTTGATGTACGGAAAAATAGAAAAGAAAGCTATCGGCTCCACGATGCGGGTGTAACACAAAAGGAAGATCTGCCCTCGCGGTAACGGGGCGTTTTCATCGTCTGCATGCGCCCCGTCTGTGGTAGTCTCCTCCTGGCTTGGTCCATCGACCGGCACTGCAGTGGGACTTGTGTCGATGGATGCAAGCAACGGCGTTGTCTCATCGCTTGCTCTGACGACGGACTCGTTCTGCTGGCCAGTGCTGGGAGACATTGCAATTTATGATCGTAGGGTTTGAGTGGGCAATGCTTTGTCTTCGGCCACAAGCTGTGCGTAAGAAATGCTCCCGCGACCAAGTTAGGCAAAGGATAGCCTTTGGTTCATGGGGATGAAACTATACACAAGCAAGCAGGGCGAGACTTTATATTCTGAGTCAGGAAGGATGCGCGTCGGTTGAAAGCCTGCCTCTCGGGTGACAGAAAAAGCCGTACTTAGTGCCGACGCTCAGGCCTCAACGCGCATCTCAGCAACAAGATTGAAAATATCTATCAAGACTGGGTAAGCATGTACTCATGAAGTGCTTTTAAATGATCTAAAAATCATCTAAAAATACTGTGTGGTTGTTGAGATAAACCTTGGAAGCGTTGTGAAGTTCGACTCTTAAGTACGGCTTTCATTGCCCTCCGAGAGCCTGCGCAGGCCTCCACGGCTGACAGTTCATAACGCGCTAGCAGCACGGACTCTCCTGATCAGGCAGTTAGCTTCCATGTTCACTGCGTTCCCTTCTGTCATGTCCTTCGAAGAAAGACGGTGGAAGGCATACTTTCTTATACAATGTGGCGTGGCAAGACTGAAGTGTGATCATGACTCTGAGAAAAAGGGGGGAGGGAGGCGTATGTTACATGTCTTGACTGAGGAGATGTCTCTGGAGGGTGGTAATCACGTCATGGAAGGCATTTATTTAGTCACAGTGCGATCTGGGTAGTACACAGTACAATATGGTGAAAATGTCAAGGTTCTAAGCTACAATCTTATGGTCCTATCACATCTTCACGCATGAGCTCAAGCTGCTCCAGAACTTAAACACCCAATCGCTCGCCAGCTTTGCCCTTTTGTGAACAACCGTTATGCATGAAACCCCGGGGTAACAGAGCGCCAATACAACGTTGCCTCCGCTACCAGGCTTGTCATAATCTCGAGAATCGTACGCAGGAAGACGCTGGAAGGAAAATCGTCAGTCGGTGGGATCGTGTCGGCGGTGGAGTTGCAGTACCTTAGAAGCACTTGCGGTGGACGATGGAAGGACCGCTCTCGTCGTACTCCTGCTTGGAGATCCACATCTGCTGGAAAGTGGAGAGGGAGGCGAGAATGGAACCACCGATCCAGACGGAGTACTTGCGCTCGGGAGGAGCAATGATCTTGACCTTCATGGAGGAAGGAGCAAGAGCAGTGATCTCCTTCTGCATACGGTCGGAGATACCGGGGTACATGGTGGTACCACCAGACTGGTGGTTGTTAGCTTGCATTCGCAGACAGTTTGAGGAATACGCACCATGACAATGTTGCCGTACAGGTCCTTCCTGACGTCAACATCGCACTTCATGATGGAGTTGAAAGTAGTAACGTGGATACCACCGCTCTCAAGACCAAGGACGGAAGGCTGGAAGAGAGCCTCAGGAGCACGGAAGCGCTCGTTGCCAATGGTGATGACCTGACCGTCGGGAAGCTCGTAGGACTTCTCAAGGCTGGAGCTCTGACTGGCGGTCTGGATCTCCTGCTCGAAGTCGAGAGCGACGTAGCAGAGCTTCTCCTTGATGTCACGAACGATTTCGCGCTCGGCAGTGGTGGAGAAAGTGTAACCACGCTCAGCAAGAATCTTCATGAGGTAGTCGGTCAAATCGCGGCCAGCCATGTCGACACGAGAGATAGCGTGGGGAAGAGCGAAACCCTCGTAAATGGGGACAACGTGGGTGACACCGTCACCGGAGTCGAGAACGATACCGGTGGTACGTCCAGAGGCGTACAGAGACAGGACAGCCTGGATGGAGACGTAGAACGCAGGGGCGTTGAATGTCTCGAAAACAATCTGTGTCATCTTCTCACGGTTGGACTTGGGGTTGATGGGAGCCTCGGTGAGCAGGACGGGGTGCTCCTCGGGGGCGACACGCAGCTCGTTGTAGAAGGTGTGGTGCCAGATCTTCTCCATATCGTCCCAGTTGGTGACGACACCGTGCTCAATGGGGTATCGCAGAGTCAGGATACCACGCTTCGACTGTGCCTCATCACCGACGTAGGAGTCCTTCTGTCCCATACCGATCATGATACTGCAGCACTGTTAGCTCGAATGTTGGGCAGGAGCTGCAGGTGAAGTGACATACCCATGGTGACGGGGACGACCGACAATGGAGGCTGCGTGTTGTCAGAAGACATTTCCCAAGGGTTGGCTGGCTGTGCCGTCGGCGCAACGAAGCGCGGCCGCTGCTGCCAGGTGGCGGGTTGAGGAACTTACGGAAGACTGCTCGGGGCGCATCGTCACCGGCGAAACCGGCCTTGCACATACCCGAACTATCAATTGTCAGCTCACATCCATCAAGTATACATCTCTCGCGCGGTCCTGTCGCAGGGCTGTTGGGGCTCGTCGGCGTTGTGGGCGGTGCCAATGCCAACAGCCCCTCCACGACAGGGATGGCAGGAGTTCGATGTCGGGGGTATGATCTCACCCATTGTCAATGACGAGGGCTGCGACTTCCTCTACGGTGGGAGACAGATGTTAGCAGAGCTCATTGAGATAGAGGCGCATTGCCAGGGGATGACCGGCGGCGATGCTGGGGGTGATGGGCTCAGCTGCTTACCTTCCATGTTGGCTGATTAGGTGGTAGATTAGAAGTAGATGTAGTTGTGCGGGCGGAGTGCAGTATGTACTCTCTGCGAAGAGGAGAGTCAGCAAGAGGAGGACAGGTATGCCGTAGTCGGGCTTTAGATAGAGCGCGGATGTCGGGGAAGCTTACGGGTGCGTTGGTGGTTGTGGTTAAGGTCTTGCAGAGTGCGCGAGGCGAGTGGGTGCCCACTGCTGAAATAAGCGGGCCGGCCTTGCCCAGACAGAAGGAGCGGCGAGGCTGGTGAAGGGGGTTTTGCACGAACGGGCAAGATCTAACGGATATGTAGGCAGCGTCACTCTTTAGCATTCAATGCATTTAATTCCTGCAGGCGAAGCTGCAATAACTCTTTTATACTCGTATTGCGGAGCTTCTAGGCATCACAATTTCGACTCTGGTGGTGTACGCAAGCTCTCCCGCCACAGCGTGAGGATGGTACACCTGGACACGCATGTCACCCCAAAGGCAGGCGCCTTAACTGCTTGGCAAACAAAAATGATGATTGTTGCTCATGCTGGAGGCACCCAGGTGCGTACGACGTGGGCTTGGGCAGCGCGTGCTCGTGCCAGACTGCCACTGGCATTGAGGCAGCGCGATCATTGCGATCCCCAGCCATCCGCAGCTGCTCACCGCCAACTCTCAACCTTGGAACGTCCCCGCCAGAAATACGGGTCCACGTCACGTGGTGAGGGGCACCAAATGGGGCCGCGGGACCACGCACCGCGAGCATCGAATACGGTTATATCATTCGCATACAACGTAAGCAGTGTTTGCAGTAGTTTGGGTGAGAATAGTCATCTGTGATGCGAACCGGATGACTTTGAATTCGCAGATGTGTCAGAAACGAGTTCTTTATGATAGTATTGCTGTTGGTTGACAGCTGCCCACATAGAAGGCGCGCGAATCTGGTCGTACCTTCCCGCACCGTCGGCGCAAAACCGAATCGGCGTCATCCCGCCAAATTTACTCCAGACCTTTAAATATCTTAAACCGCACTGCACCGCAACACCTAATACCACTCAAGCGCAGATTCCCACACCAATCACCATGAACGATCCTAATTTGAATACGCTCCTCAAGTGGGGTGTCGAGAACTCCAATGTCGCCGAACGCGCAGAAGCACCGAAGACGACCCTAACACCAGAGGCTCTCCAAGCTTTGTTCGGCAACCAGAAGTCAGACGCGCAGATGATGAAGGACAACATGGAGGTCATCAAGAGGGAAGAATGCGATATGGAAGACCGCATCATTGCATTCGACAACTTCGAGCAGCTTATCGAGAACCTCGACAACGCAAACAACCTCGAATCGCTTGGCCTCTGGATCCCTTTAGTTGAACAGCTAGAAAACAAGGAAGCTGAGCTGAGGAGATTTGCTGCCTGGTGTATCGGTACCGCAGTGCAGAACAACATCAAGACGCAGGAAAAGGTGAGCCTATCCACTCCACTTCGAGCGTTCATCGCTAACATTACGTAGCTCCTTGTACTCGGTGCCATCC
The DNA here is from genome assembly GCA_009982855.1 of Lizonia empirigonia. NCBI lineage: Eukaryota > Fungi > Ascomycota > Dothideomycetes > Pseudoperisporiaceae > Lizonia > Lizonia empirigonia. The sequence continues at coordinate 1,388,656 of JAADKA010000005.1, read as the reverse complement.
CGACTCTAGTACGCATGGCGACGGGAGACGACGACACGAAGGTGAGGAAAAAGGCTATCACGGCGCTGTCGTCGTCTGTCAGGAACTTTCAGCCTGCTCTCGACGATGCTATGTTGCACGTACCCGCCCACTTCAAGCCCGCCGACAAGCTCGATGCGAACGATATGGACTCGGTAGACATTTTGATCAACAAGCTTCGCGAGAGTTTGTGAAATCAAGGGTGATACGGCTTGCATTGCATTGGCGTTCCGGTTCTAGACATGGGTTAGCATGAATGACGGCGTTTGTCACAAAGCTGACATGGGAAAGGGTATGTAGCGTACTGTCCGCGGCGCAATGGATTGAGCTGCTACCTGCGAAATATGCGCATGCACTCGAGTTTCTCTCACGCAAAAGACCAGTATCGTCAAGCCGGTGTGGCTCACAATACTTCCAAGACCAGTCCCACCAAGTCGCTGAACTCTGCCCGCCCGCTCATGCTCTTGTCCAAACCCATGCCTAGCACTACCATCCTTGTCTCCCTGTCATTCCGTGTCTTGATAGCACTGGCTATCTGAGTTGCAAGTGTCTGGCCAAGGACTTCAAGCTCTGGTATGGTACCGCCGAGTATCGTTGTCGCGGTAAGGTGGTGCATAGGGAGTAGGTCAGACGCGGGGTCCTCATCGTCGCGGTCGAGATAGGCTTGCGATGTTACGGAAGCATCTGTTGCTGAGATATCAAGAGGAACATGTACCTGGAAATGTTAGAACATTTTTTTGCGAAGATGAAAGCTAGGATGTAGCCAGAGAGCATACCCAATGTGCCAATCGGCCTTGCTGTGTAATCGTGATGAGAATTTTGTCTGAGAAAGACATGGATGTGGCTGTTGTCTCCATGCTCTTTATGATTGACGAAGCAGATTTCGAGCGTGCAGGAAATGGTGCTGGTGTTACTGTGTAGTCATCTGAAGCTGTCGCCATGGTGGAACTTTGCGTGACGCTGAATACAGACCACGGAATGGTTTCGGTAGTTCTACAAGAGAGTATAGCGATGGCGACAACAACTTGTGAGCTCTGCCAGTACTTGGATAGGCTACAGTACGTTTGGTGGGGGCATCAAGCTCTCGGAAGTGATGCGGAGGAGATTCTGCCACCGCCTACACTAGCGCGCTCCGACTCGCCGATCCCCGCCAAAATTTTGGCGGACCAGAACACAGCAGCTCAAAGTCCTTGAATCCAAGGACCACGACAAATCATGCCGAAGTTCGTCCCACGACAGCGAAAACACAAGGTTGTCGCTCGGCAGAAGCCTGCTCACCATGAAGGGCCCAGCGAAGCCAACACCGAGCAGATTCTGCCTACTGAGCAGCGAGAGCGCGATGAGAGGCGGCGGGCTATGAAGGACGACCTTGTGCGCGAGTCGCAAAGCAAAATGAGCGGGAAGAAGAAGAAGCGATTGGATAAATATATCGACACAAAACTTAAGAAGGAAGAGAACCTGGAGCTTCTCAAGAAACTGGCCGCGCAATCGCACAAAGTCGATACCAGCCTGTTCCAGAGCTCGAAGAAATTAGGGAGTGGTAGTGATACCAAGCGTGAAGCTCTGCGACGCGCGCTGGCCGAGCGCCGAGCTGGTGTGGACGTGGAGAAGAACGAGGGACTGTTGTTCGAGGAACATATTGTCCGAGAACCAGAGGCCGAGAGCTCTGGACATGATGACGATAACGAGATCCAAGCCACGCCTGCAAAGAAGTCAAAGTCGCACAAAAGCCTCACAACCACTTCACGCAAACGAAGCCGGTCGCCGTCCGCAGAACAAGAATCGACTCGAACGACGATCTCCCAGCCATCCGCACCCGCTGGCAGCTTCGGCCTGTTCGGAGGGGGCCTGAAGCGCCCACTTGAAGTCGATGATTCAGGCAAGCCGGTTATACAAATCAGAAAACGTAGAAAGGCGAAGGGCAAACCCATTGAAATTGAGGAGGAGGTGGCATGGGAAGGATTCAGCTCAGATGAGCAAGATACTGAGGAGAAGGAGACTAACGCGGACGGCGTAGATGCAGCAGATTCGACTGAAGAATCTGACATCGAAGAAGACGAATCCGGCACAGGTTCTGAAACAGATGGCTCAGAGGAGTCAGATGGAACAGAGGAGGAAGACTCTGAAGAGGACAGTGGCACTGACAGCAGCCTTGACGATGAGGAGAGGAAGGCTGCCAGGAAAGAACGCACGTCGGCTTTCAAAGCATGGGCGACAACTCAAAGAAACGAGCAGATAGGATTCGTACCGACGAACCAGCTGGAACACATAGTACCGGCAAAGCCTGCCAATTTCACGCCGAGAGCGCCTGAGCAAGACCCCCTCCCTCGCGAGCTCGAAACGAACACAGCGACCGACGCCACAAGGAAAGCATACAGCGTTGCTGTGCAACGGTCGTCCAGGATCCAAGAGGCCAGGATGCAGCTTCCAGTGGTTGCAGAGGAGCAGAAGATAATGGAGGCAATCCACAACAACGACGTAGTCGTAGTCTGGGGAGCTACGGGTAGTGGTAAGACCACACAAGTCCCACAATTTCTCTTCGAGGCAGGCTACGGCGCGCCAGACGGACCAACCCCGGGCCTAATCGGTGTTACACAACCACGACGTGTCGCTGCAGTTAGTATGTCTAAGCGCGTTGGCGACGAGCTCGGCAACCATGGCTCGAAAGTGGCCCATCAGATTCGGTTCGACACCACAACCAATGCCAAGACTGCGATCAAGTTCATGACAGATGGTGTTCTTTTGCGCGAGATCACGCAAGATTTCGTATTGTCAAAGTACTCTGCGGTTGTCATTGACGAGGCCCACGAGCGCAGCGTCAACACCGACATTCTTATTGGTATGCTTAGCAGGATTGTTGATTTACGAGCTGAGATGGCAAAAGAAGACTCCAAGGTCAAGCCGCTCAAGCTCGTTATCATGTCGGCCACTCTCAGAATATCTGACTTCACTGAGAACAAGCGCCTCTTCAGGAAGGAACCGCCTCCCTTACTCAAGGCCGAGGGTCGTCAGTATACAGTTACCAATCACTTTGCCCGCCAGACTCGGCGCGACTATGTCGAGGAAATGTATCGCAAGGTCGTCCGAGGACATCGTAAGTTGCCGCAAGGAGCAATGCTGGTGTTCCTTACCGGCCAAGGCGAAATTGGCAACCTCGCAAAGCGCTTGAAGCAGGCATTTCCATCAACTCAGGGACAGGATGCAAAGACCGGCAAGGTCCGAATAAATCCAGCAGAGGCTCCCGTGGAGACCGAAGATCTCGAATTTGGTCCAGACAACAATGACGAGGACAACGATGGTTCTGACTCTGAGGACTCAGTCATTATGGGCTTGGACGACGATGAAGAAGATAAAGAGTTCAACATCGATGAAGAAAAGCCTGAAGACACAGTGATGAACGTACATGTCTTGCCACTTTACTCGCAACTTCCTACCAACCAGCAAATGCGCGTCTTCGAGCCGCCTCCAGAAGGATCTCGACTGATCGTCCTGGCGACCAACGTAGCAGAAACGAGTTTGACGATCCCTGGCGTTCGCTATGTCTTCGACTGTGGAAGGGCGAAAGAGAAGAAGTATGACCTTGTCACAGGTGTACAGAGCTTTGAAGTTAGCTGGATCAGCAAGGCCAGCGCGAATCAAAGAGCTGGTCGTGCTGGTCGTACCGGGCCCGGTCACTGCTATCGCCTATACTCTTCAGCGGTGTTTGAACGCGACTTCGAAGAGTATGCGGCGCCAGAGATCTCTCGAACGCCGCTCGAAGGAGTTGTGCTACAACTGAAGAGCATGGGCGCACCTGTCGTCAATTTTCCATTCCCCACACCGCCAGATCGAGAAAGCCTCCAGCGCGCCGAGAACCTTCTGTCGTATCTCGGAGCGCTGTCCTCCGACGGCAAGGTGACGAAGCTGGGTCATGAGCTTTCGCTGTATCCGCTTAACCCTCGTTTCGCGCGGATGTTAGCCATGGGTGTCGCTCAGAATCTCACGGCTGAGACGATCGCTTTAGTAGCTGCTTTGTCCGTACCGGAGCTTATCATCCCAGAAAACAAGCTCGGCCTTCGGGAGCCACCGAAAGACCCTGACGCTGTCCGCACAGAGCAAGACAACATCGAAGCAGAAGAACGTTCCCTGCTGCGCAAGGCCTACAACGTCGCCCTCGCTAAATTGAGTGTCAACGCAAAGCAAAGCGACTGCATCAAATTCAGCAACGCCGTTTGCGCTTACGCCTATGAAAGCAACCCACAGCGCTTCTGCGAGGATATGTTCCTCAACGCCAAAGCCATGCACGAAGCCAGCCAGCTCCGCCAGCAGCTGACCAGCATCGTGCGTACGCATCGCCCAACTGCCATCGGCGTATACCAGCCCAAGCTCCCAGCTCCATCAGAAAAGAACATCAACCTATTGACCCAGATTTGCGCAGCAGGCTTCATCGACCAAGTCGCCATGCGAGCTGACCTCGCCCCCGTGCCACCAGAACTGTCTCGCAAGCCCAAGACTGCCATCGATGTCCCCTATGTCACGCTCTTCTCATCCAGCGATTCGCGTAGCGACGACCCGAACGAGAAATACGTTTATCTACACCCCTCGACTCTACTCGCGCGTACACCACCAGCGAAGTTACCAGGCTACATCATCTACTCGCATCTCCAGCGCGCATCGACATCAGTCATCAACGGCGCGAAGACGCCAAAGACACGCATGCACCCGCTCACGCCCGTTACGCGGCCTCAGCTCATCAACATTGCCCTCGGCACACCGCTGCTTGAAGCTTCGAAGCCAAAGGGCAAGATCGCAGACTTGCCACGTGCAAATGGTGCGCCGGAGCGCAGAGAGTGCGAGGTAGAGATGACACTGCTGGGCGAGAAGGGGGCTCAGGGTTGGGGTCTGGGAGTTCGGAGAGTAGTGCAGAGAAAGGAAGGTGCCGGGAAGGGATGGGTGATTGACAAGATTCTTGCTTAGATGGAGAAAGTTGAGGCAATTGAATATTGCGAAAAAGCGTGTGCTGTTGTAATCATATTACAGATACCCTATACACAAGTTCTGAGAATTTAGCGGGTTAAAATGGCATCACCAGACGAACAATTTCCAAGCAGCAATCTAGGCCTATTTTATTCATGTTTTGACTGTACGGAGAATTGTAAGCCCAATTAGCCATGTCGTGAACAAATTGGTCAAATGATGGTACGCCTAAGGTAGCCAATTCATGCAACCGCTCGTACTTCACTCCGCATGGTCAAGAGGCCCTGAGTGGGACCAAACTACACTCAACGAGACAGCTAGGCTAATGGAACTATTCATGAACCGAGGAGTTGTGTGGGCAGCGCATTGATGACGAATGTCGGGAAGCCGATAGTGATCATGAAAGCTCGACAGACCATGAGGTCTGGGTGATTACAGTCGACGCTGCGTTCAATCTTCGAATTAGAAATTGGCTCCAGATTCTGATGGAACTAACTGAGCATAGGCATAGGTCACCAATATCAGTCTAGGTCAAGCATGCTACATTGCTTTGTTGGCATTTGTGTCATCTCGGATGAAACAAATAAACATTCGATTTTTTTCAGGGGTAAATCACATAGTCTAGCTATATACGAATCAAAAGTAGCTTCAAGAAGCTCTTCAACCTCTTCAGAACATTGATCTAACCAGAGTACATAGCCGGTCCAGGGCTGACGTACTGGAAATCAGAGACGTAGATGGACTGGGGAACGAGCGGATCACTGCATATGTTAGCACAGCTATTGTTAAACTGTTCGAAAATTTGACGTACTTGAGCGAGTAAGCATCCGGGAACTTGACACCCGCTGGGTATGCACTGCCCCCACCGGTCACCCTGACTTGGAAGCAGCTCACGAACGGCTGAGGGCTATATCTGCCAACATGCAGTGCGATTACCTCAGCACGAACGAGGTAATCGCCAGCAGCGATGTTGGAGGGCACTTGGAACGCGCGCTTGCCGCAATTGGCATTGAGTATCTCGGTGCCCCAGGTGGGGGTGCTACCCTGGTAGCCATCTTCGGCGACCTTGAAGAAGGAGCCAGTGGTGGTTGTGGTTGCGTCGTCGACCTTGGCCATATAGATCAGGACGGGGCCGTGGTGGACGCCGCCGATGGCCTTGTTTGCGCAGTTGCGATCGCCTGGCTGACTGTGCATCTCCACGGTGAGGTATGAGCCGGCTGTTTTTGTTAGTCGTTTTGCTTCATTGAGTCTCCTGGGAGTAATGTCTCTAGTTCTTACCAGCGACTTCGCAAATACCATTGGTCTTGGCTGGGTCGCGACCGCAGAACATGTCGGCCGAGGTCAAGCTGCCAATGGGTTCGTTGTCCCTGACAGTGCGAACGCACTTGCCAGCCTGGTCGGTTGAGCCAACCCACATTTGCTGCCATGTTGCGTGAGCGGACACAGATGCCACTGTGGCGAGGAGAACAATAGCAAACTTCATCTTGAAAATTTAGTTGAGTAAGAAGCGAATTAATGTAATGAGCGTGGGACACAGAATCAAATGTCCCCGACCGCGCGCACTTCAGGTATTTATTCAACCGTTGTCCACGCTTCGAAGACATCATCGACCACCTAGATTCGTCGGCCCGCCAAGTTCATATCCAGTCTCTATACGAGCATTTTCAAGACCTCGTACTGGTATAGATTGAATATTGCGACTGAGTCTACTTGGCAGCGGAAGGCTCCTCTGCATGCATCTGCGCGATTCTTCGACATTGTTTGGATACCCTATAGGTATTTTACCGAATTATTAGCGCCATTGAGGGCTAAGTAAAATGGTATACGAGTTTCAGAATGTTGCGGGGTGGAGTGGAGCTCCGATTGGTGATGGACTGGTTCTCTCCTTCTTCTGAAATCCCTGACGTGCGGTTGTTGATGAAACGCATTGAAATGCCAAGGCGAACCAGTTGAAAAGTAACTTCCAAGATTCTCTACGTTCTTGGCGGCAACCAAGAAATGCAACAGGCAGATTGTAAGGTGTCGAGATGCGCCTGAAGCTCGTACCGCTGTCTTGCTGACATTCAAAACTGTGCACCAACCTGATCCCCCTGATAACTCAGACTTTCGCGAAATAGTTCGCAAGCGTATTTTTTTGAGCAGGCATCTTTTTTGCAGTGGTCGCCGTGACACTTTCTTTCTCCAACTTCTTCTTTTTGGTTGTGATGTCGTCCAAACCCATAATCACTTTCAGCTCATCCCACTCTTTCTTTCCCACAATACCACCGCTAGCTTCCTTGTGACCTCTTGCAAAGCTCTCTCCAAGGCGTTGTCTCAGCTCTGGATGGCCTTCGACAATACTCTCAAGTCGTTTGATAATGTCCACTTTCTCGTCGCCCTCGCGGCCTCGAGCGACTTTCGCGATGCGGCACGAGAAGTTTACCTTGTCTGGCAGATAGCCTTCGTTGGCACACATTACTATCTCGAGTTTGTTCGACTTGAAATGGCCGGCCCAGCGAGTCGCGATGACAGGATGGATCTGCGCGGCAGACGAGATGGTGAGAACGCAGATGGTTGCGTCGGCAGAGAACTTGGGCGCTGTATGTGTACAGCGTTCAATCTCATGCCGTACTTCAACTGATGCATCGTGTAATTTATCGGCCTGCTTTATGGTAGCTGGATCGGATGCTGAGATGACAGCATCCCACGCATCCTTTACATTGTAGGCAGCTGATCGCCTTGGCGCGTTAACCAGACCAACTGCGTCGTTGATGGCTTTCTTCGGATGACGTTTGAAAGTTGCAGTCATATCAGGAAATGGTGGCTTCCACTTCAGTGTGGTTCCAAGGTCGCCATGTGTGCCCATCGCCGCAAGCCATGATATCTTGTCACTGAGATCGGGATGTAAAGGCAGGCAGATGTGGTAGATCAGAAGGGAAGTAGTGGCTACAGGCGGACAGTCGTGAGCAGTGACATAGTCAGCGCCTTCAGGAAAGCCTCCTTCTTCTGCAAAATGGTGATCGACTATTAAGCAAGTGTGTGGCAAGTCCAATAATGCAGCACCTTTCCGGCTTCCTTGATCTAGCACGAAGACGTAAGCTGGAGACATCTCATTAAGCGCTTCTTTAGTTGCATTGACATGCACATTAGATCCTTTCGGTGGGAAATAAACAGATATTAGGCCAGGCGAGAGACCGAGTGAAGTAAGGGTGTGATGCAAAATGGCACCAGACGACAAGCCATCTGCGTCCTTATCAGGTAGTATAACTACTGGTGTCTGCGCTTTAGCACTTTCAAATGTCAGTCTGGCTTCGGATTTGCGGGCTGGCATGCATACGTACCACTCCTTGATGATTTCTCTCGCCCGCTCGATCTGCTCTCTTCGCGCTGGCCAAACGATTTCCCCAGTCTCGTCCCGCCGTTGTGGGGTCGTGTGATACTCAAGTACCATGACTTTCTGTTTCTTAGCCGTCGATGAAGCAGTTGATGCCTCTGCTTTGCGCTTTAATGGACTGGTCATTGTGGAAGACCTGTGCAGTTTTCGCGCGCGAGCGAGAATCTCCGATGATGCCGTGAGAGGTTGGGAGCGTGGTTGTCTTGAGGAAAGAGAGGTTATCCTTGCAATCTGGCATACGAAAGGTCGCATTGCATCCAACTGTGGATTCGAGATGTTGTTCGTCCATAGCAGTTCATGTTCCTCAAAGTACCAAACATTGATGACGTCATGTCTATACTAGCCTATTCCGTACCTCGACGCGTCCACTGATGGACGCGCTTCGTCTTTCACGCCAACAATCCATTCTGCTTCAGCCATGCTTCACACAGGCTGGGCCACTTGCTCACAGGCAAATCACGGGTATCGAGCGCAAAGCCATGCGGCGCATCTGAGAACACATGGAGCTCTACCGCCGCCCCCGTCTTTGTAATGCCTTCTGCCAGTCGATACGCGTTAACGACAGGCACCACAGGGTCGTTTCCTGAATACACGATGAATGTAGGTGGTGCTTTGCTGACTTGGACATCCGGCTGTACAATATCATACAGCTCTTGTTTCTCAGGAGGTGCCAACGCAGCCTTGTTGGGTACGATGGTTCGTCCTTTCGCGTTTGTCGAAATCGGACCGTAGCCAATTATTGCAAAGTCAATCTTTGGTATGGTGGATGACTGCGACGGAGGTGTCCAACTGTTCGGGTAGTCTGCAAGAAGAGCAGCGCCGAGATGGCCGCCAGATGACAGACCACAAATTCCCAAGCCCGTGGTCGAGTGCCCCTCAGCTGCAATCATGTGCAAGGCTCGTCGCGCATCGTCTATTGGAGCTTGAGGTGCTGATTTTGCGTTTGGAAACCGATGAACAAGGACAAAGGCATCGAATCCCAGGCCTGCCAACCACCTTGCAACCTGAACGCCTTCACGTCCAACCATGAGCTCGACATAACCCCCGCCACCGAGAATGAGGATACCTCGTCCAATGGAGCTGGCCTTGGGCTTGTAGTGGAATAACCACGGTCGCTCGACACTGTGTACAACAGCATTATCTATGCCGTTGTTGGTCGACATTTCGAAAGCTCCTTCGAAAGGCATTGAGTCCCATAGCGGCCAAGCAACATCCGCTTCAAGTGCAGCCATGATTGCTAGAGAAAGGGTACTGTGAGATTGGGAGAGTGTGAACACATCGCTAAGATCTGTTTTCCACAACCTCGCTCACCATTAACCCGAAGTTTGCCGCACAGAGTGGGGTGCATTGATCGTGACTGCCAAGGTGCCGCGATGCTTGGTCACGAACAGCGGGAGCAAAAAAGCATCACGTCGCCCTGACGAACTTGCTCAACACGTGGCTGGAGACTGCTTGAGATCAAAAAGAATGGTCACTACGAGGGTCGAACTCGCGACCTTGGCGTATCAAGGATGAAAGCTATTAGCACCACGCTCTAACCAACTGAGCTAAGCGACCGTTATTGGTATTATGTGGAAAAATTTCCACCATTACCTAATATAACGTAATCAAATATTCAGAGACGGCCTTGTGGAAACCTTTCAATGAGCTGTACAGTGAGCACGCCATGTGTTGGACTATACCCACTGACTCGTTCTCACCTCTGCTGTTGTAGAGCGGTACAATTTTGTAAGATGTCAAACCAAGTGCGTGTGACCCGCCCATCGCTTCTCTTAATTTCCCGGTAGAATTTCCGCATACGACGGGGGAAAATTCGTTCAGGTCAGAGGAAGATGGTTCGTACCAATCCCGAGGCGCGGGAACGCGATGACGGAGCGCGGGGCTACTTCGTAGAGCTGTGCATCCCTGGACTTCATATCTCGCCGCATTTCGCCTTGCGCTGAGGGTCCTTATTGCGCGGCTCCTCCACCTGTTCGCGTTGGTGCATGCCTCAGATACGATACAACCTGAGAGGACCCTGTGCGCGAACTGCCTTCACTGCAACACCTTCCCACCGCATACCGAGACACCTTCTGACACCAACCACTGCCCCACCACGACATCCCTCGAGAGCGCAACTGCTCAAATTACATACCTCAGTCCTCAAAATGGCCTCAACAAGCACGTCCGGTGCCGGCGACGGACTGAAGCTCACCAACCGCCTCAATGAGAGTCGTTCGCCGTACGTGCGCGGGCACATGAACAACCCAGTGGCATGGCAGCAGTGGGGACCGGAAGCGCTGGAGCTGGCGAAGAAGTCCAACCGCCTCATCTTCATCAGCATAGGTTACGCCGCCTGCCACTGGTGTCACGTCATGGAGCGCGAGTCGTTTGAAAACCACGAGGTTGCACAGCTGCTCAACGATAACTTTATTCCTATCAAGATTGACCGCGAGGAGCGCCCGGATGTCGATCGCATTTACATGAGCTACGTCCAGGCTACAACCGGGAGTGGAGGGTGGCCGCTGAATGCCTTCATTACTCCAGACCTGCAGCCCATCTTTGGCGGGACATACTGGCCAGGCCCAGGCTCAACCATGGGCGGCGACCACATCGGATTTGTTGGTATCTTAGAGAGGATTAGGGACGTGTGGCAGAACCAGCGCCAGCGGTGTCTCGACTCGGCGAAGGAGATCACCACGCAACTGAGGGAATTCACTGAGGACGGCAATATCAGCAGGAAAGATGGCGCGGACCACGATGCCCTCGACCTTGACCTGCTGGAAGAGGCTTACCAGTACTTCCTGAATAAGTACGACACAGACTACGCTGGCTTTGGCAGCGCACCAAAGTTCCCTACACCATCGAACCTCGCCTTCCTGCTCAAGCTCTCGCAGTACCCACGCGCAGTTGCCGACGTCGTTGGAGTGAAGGAGTGTACACAGGCAAAGAATATGGTTCTAAGTACGCTGGATGCTATGAACAAGGGCGGCATACACGACCAGATTGGAAACGGCTTCGCACGGTACTCAGTCACTAAAGACTGGAGCTTGCCGCATTTCGAAAAGATGTTGTACGATCAGACGCAGCTGCTGCCTGTCTACCTTGATGCCTACCTCATGACGAAGAGCCCCGACTACCTTGCCGCCGTTCATGACATCGCGACATACCTGACTTCGCCGCCCCTCCAGGCACAGTCTGGAGGCTTTTTCTCATCGGAGGATGCCGACTCCCTGTACCGTTCGTCAGACAAGGAAAAGCGTGAGGGGGCTTTCTACGTCTGGACGCTCAACGAGTTCCAGGACATCTTGGGCGAGCGAAATGCTGAAATCCTGGCGCGCTACTATAACGTCAAGGATGAGGGTAATGTTGCACCGGAGCACGACGCGCACGATGAGCTCATCAACCAAAACGTGCTTGAGGTTACTATGACCCCAGCAGAACTGGCCAAACAGTTCGCACTGTCCGAAGAGGAGGTTGGACAGATACTCTCAGAGGGTCGACAGAAGTTGCGTAACCACCGTGAAAAAGAGCGCCCACGACCTGCTCTTGACGACAAGATTGTGGTATCCTGGAACGGACTTGCAATCGGCGCTCTGGCACGTACATCGGCCGCACTCGCGTCACAAGACGCCACACGATCACAGCAATACCTCGCTGCTGCCGAGAAGGCGGCCTCCTTCATCAGCCGCGAACTCTACAATACCTCTTCTAAAACTTTGACGCGCGTCTACCGCGAAGGTCCCGGCGACGCACCCGGTTTTGCAGACGACTACGCTTACCTCATCTCTGGCCTTATCTCCCTCTATGAGGCAACCTTTAACGAGTCGTACCTCCAGTGGGCCGACGAGCTCCAGCAGACGCAGATCAAGCTATTCTGGGACAAAGAGCACCTCGGATTCTTTTCGACACCTGAGGATCAGCAAGATCTACTCATGAGACTGAAGGACGGAATGGACAATGCTGAGCCTGGCACCAACGGTGTGAGTGCGCAGAATTTGGACAGACTAGGCGCGTTACTCGAAGACGAGGCCTATGTCAAGCTAGCTAGGGACACAGCAAGTGCGTTCGAAGCAGAGGTCATGCAGCATCCATTCCTGTTCCCAAGTCTGATGGACGCGGTTGTTGCAGGCAGATTGGGCGTTAGACATATTGTGATCACTGGTGAGGGACAAAGGGTTGAAGAGTGGTTACGAAGATACCGTGAGCGACCGGCTAGCTTGGGTGCGATCAGCCGGGTTCACGCGCAAGGCGGAGAGTGGCTGAAGCAGAGGAATGCGCTGGTCAGAAGTATGGACGCGAGCAGAGAGGGCGTTATGCTCTGCGAGAACGGCAGCTGTAGGGATGAGCTAGGTATGGATATGGGTGGTGTTGGGGAAGCAGTGTCCGAAATGAAGTAGTTGGTTTGACGGAGTTGATGAACTTTACGTCTGGACGTTCTCAATGGCAGCAATTACATTCATAAGGTAGTCCAGTTCCGTATTTTGCATTGTGACACCAGACGCAGAGCAAACTGCCTCGACCAGCTTACCATGTGCACCCATCAACCCTGGGGTCTCAAGCAGCCTATATGTGCGGCCTGTGTCCGAACCACAGCTCAAGAGATGTGGCAATGACATGTTTCAGGACTGCTGAAACATCCTTCATGCAATGACCCTTCCTGAGAATTCCATCCAGAAGCGTGTTCGAACCTCGGCAAGCGCAATGCGCTAGCGGGACCCTGCATAACAACCCCGGTTACGAGAAAGCCCCGAAACTAACTTTTTGTCAGTCATCGAAGTCGGAGTCCGTCCTTGATCTTGACAACACATTCCCTTACGAGTCGCTGTCACTGTCATTGTTTCCCTTTGTTGTATCGGAGTCGGGAGCCTCGCCGCCACTCGTGACGGTGTATTAGCATAGCGAGTCGTTCTCAGCCCTACCGACCTTCTGGAGGACCTGCATATATCTATCCGGACCAGGAACATCATATCCGGGGACCTTATCTACTGGACTTACACTGCGACGGTTTTGCAGCCTGGCAGCTCCCTATTTGCAAAACGACAACCGAAAGAAGCCGTGTGCACTGAGCAGAGATTCGCCACATGAGTGTACCAAATGGCACCTGCCTTCTCGAGCCCACCACGCCGGATTCTTTTTCTGGATGCATACGACTCCTTCTCCAACAACATTGTCGCTTTGATTGAGCAGAACACAGATGCCAGAGTAACTAAAATCTTCATCGATGAACCTCGCTTCTCGGCCAGCAAGTCTTTGGCCTCCAAGAAACCGACGTTCGCCGAGTATGCCCAAAAATTCGATGCCGTCATTGCAGGCCCTGGCCCAGGATGGGCCGGATGCGACAAAGACGTTGGTCTCATGAAAGAACTTTGGAAGCTCCAGGACGGTGACGTTCTACCTGTGCTGGGCATTTGCCTGGGCTTTCAATCACTATGTCTGGCTTTCGGCGCGGAGATCGAGAGGCTCATTGAGCCAAAGCACGGCATTGTCACAGCAGTCTTGCAAAACGGGCAATCTATCTTCAGAAATGTGGAAAAGCTAGAGGCGACACAGTATCATTCGCTGCACGTCAAACTCGGCCACCCGATCCAGACAAACCGAGCTGTGCGGTATCCGGCACAACTATGGGAGTCGACAGAAATGTGTCCGCAATTGGAACCATTGGCATGGGACTTCGACAGTGAACGCAACGGTGCTGTCCTTATGGGCGTTAAGCACACCCAAAAGCCTTTCTGGGGCGTCCAGTTTCACCCGGAGTCAATCTGTACAAATGCTGAGGGCGGCCACATCGTTCGGAATTGGTGGCAAGATGCCCAGGCATGGAGGCGAAAGAGTGTGTTCAGCCACGGTGCGCGTAAGACAACTCTATCGCCGTCACAGCTGCGCCCGATGACTTTCCAGGACTTCCGACGAGATCTGGGACTCTATACAGAAACTGACATCAAGATGTCGCCTATGCAGAAAGGCGTAGCAGAGACAGAGTTCTTGACAAAAGACCGCCATGGTCTACTCCCTGCAGACCTCGCTTCGCTGATAGCCTACGGGGATGGTCAGACGCTTCCATGTTTGCCATCGACAGTCGTGCACTGCGCTACGACAGGAAGCGGTAGGTTGACAGTTGAAGATGTTTGCGAGATATTAGAGATCCCACGGCACGAGGCAATTGTGCTTCAATCTGGACTTCGTGAGAACTTAGTGCCTATGGCAGTTGGCACCGGACGTTACAGCATCATCGGCCTCGTCATTCCCGAAGAGACACTCCGCTTGCATTACTATGCGGGTTCTCGAATCATGCAGCTCAGGGACGGATTCGATGAGGTACACAGCGAATGGAAGGTGACGGATCCATGGCCATACCTAGCAAAAGCCATGGACACTCTTCAGCCTACGACACCACCTCGGACTACCACTTGGGCGCCGTTCTGGGGAGGCTTCATGGGCTATGCATCGTACGAAGCTGGACTGGAAACGATCGATGTTCCTGTGGAGGGTACCGCTGACCATCCCGACATTTGCTTCGCGTACATCACGAGAAGCATTGTGTTCGATCATCAAGTCAAAAAGATCTACGTGCAAAGTATACGTGGATCACATGACTTTGACTGGGTCGAGGAGACCCAAGAACTTATCTATAATTCCGTGGAAGCCAGGTCTCGCGAGTCCACTCCATCATCAACGCCCATGCCAGATCCTTTTGACAAGTTCGACCCCATGTACAAATACATCGACTCCTGCAGGCAAAACTTTGCCGATCGCGAGACATACTGTAAGCAAGTCCGTTCTTGCCAGGAGGCTATAGCCGACGGCCAGAGCTACGAGCTCTGCCTGACGCATCAAAACGAAGTTCGCGCACGCAAGCCGACAGCTTGTCGCCTTTCGAAGTCTGAGGACAACCAGCATTCTTGGAATCTCTACAAGCGGCTTGCAGGGCAGAACCCGGCCCCCTTCAGCGCGTATATTCGCATGCACAACGTGCACATCCTCTCGTCTTCCCCAGAAAGATACATCTCTTGGACACGCAGTCAAGCCGCACAATGCCGACCCATTAAAGGTACCGTTCAGAAGAAACCCGGTGTCACAGCAGCGTACGCCCATGCCATTTTATCTTCCTCCAAGGAGCGCGCCGAGAACCTCATGATTGTGGACCTGACGCGTCACCAACTGCATGGCGTGTATGGGTCTGAGAATGTACGTGTCAGCCAACTCATGGAGGTGGAGGAGTACGAGACCGTCTGGCAGCTTGTCACCGTTGTCGATGCGGTCCCCGCTGGCGTGTACAAACCCAGCACACCGGAATTGTGGGAAGACCCTGTCGATGGCTCCAGCGGACTCATTACCAGAACGAACGTCCCAAACCTTGGTTTCCAAGCTTTTGTCCAGAGCCTTCCACCCGGCAGCATGACTGGAGCGCCGAAGAAGCGATCTTGCGAGCTCCTGCAGGAGCAGGAATGCGGGCAGAAGAGGGGTATATACTCCGGTGTCCTCGGCTACCTCGATGTGGGTGGTGGCGGTGATTTCAGCGTCGTAATCCGCACAGCCATCAAGATCGACCCAGCACCCCGCTCCTCCGCCACCGCATCTTCGAAAGCCGCTGCCTCCGCATCCTCATCAACCAGCAGTCAGTCAGAAGACATATGGCGCATACCCGCCGGTGGCGCCGTGACTTCCCAATCCACGCCTGAAGGCGAGTACGAGGAAATGCTCGCAAAGGTCAACTCCACCTCCCGAGCCTTGACGCATCTCCCGCCGCCGCCGCCGAAACAGAAGAAGCACAGGATCGAGCTGATCACCCCGGATCACCCCGACTACGAGGAGCTCTGGAACCAGACGCTGCGGGGCGAGGACGGCGCCGAGATTGATGTCGCGGCGACGGATGTCGAGACCGTGTTGAGGCTGTTGCAGGAGACGGTTCAGCGGACGCTGGAGCAGGGGATTGGGATCGTGGATGACGAGGATCTGAATGAGGAGGGGGATTGAGTGTGTGTTAGGTGCTGCATGCATAGCGAGGAAGAGTGGTGGTGAGTTGGCGATACAAGATACCATAGATTTACATATTAGATGTCGGGTTTCAACACCACAATTAGACTTTTCAGAATCCACACCCATCTACCTTGCCGCAACAACCCCATTTCCCTCCCCATTTCCCTCCCCATTTCCCTCCCCATTTCCCTCCCCACCATCCCCACCATCCCCCACATCAGCATCCCCACCCGCCTTCCGCCCCAGCGCACTCCCCCCAAACATGGCCAGCAGCAAAACATCATACGCAGCCTTCAGCGCACCCGCAACCACAAACGCAACCCAGAACCTCCCGCTGCCAGCCAAGACGCCCGTGACCCACGGCCCCGCACTCTGACTCAGCGTCTTGAGCGTATTCACAACGCCCATGACGGCCGTGCGCTCCGCAGGCAGCACGACACTGCTCAAGAAGGCCGAGCGGGGCGCCTGATCCATGGAGCTCATGGCGCTGCGAGCCACGAGCAGGACGACGGTGAGCGGCAGGCCCGGCGCAAAGGGCAGGCTCGCGAGGAATAAAGACGACGGCAGGTGCGTGGCCACCATGGCGGGCACGTGGCCCAGGCGGCGCGCGAGCGAGGCGGAGAAAATGGTGCCCGCGGTGCTGAGGAACCAGGTGAAGCTCATGATGCCGCCGAGCTGGCCCTTGGGGAGGGCGAATTTGCCGTCCAGGTAGTAATTTATCAGCGAGAAGGGGATCATGCCTGAGCCGAGCGAGTCGAGGATGAAGAGGCTGCAGAGCTTGAGCAGGATAGCCCGGCTGCGCGGCGAGATGGCGCTGATGGGGTTCCAGCTGAGCTGGGTTTTGGGTTTGGGCGCTGGAGCACCCCCGGTGGTGCTGGTGGGGTGGGTGTCGTCGTCGGCGGCGGGGAGGAGGGGTTCTGTTTCGTCGGCGGTGGGCGGTTTGGCGGCGGGCTTGTGCTCGCACTCGTCGCTGAGGAAGAGTGTCGAGACGGCTTTGACCAGGCCAACGGCGGTGTAGATCCAGAACACCGCTCGATACGCGTCGAGGTCTGTCCAGCCGGGTCGTGCGGTCAGCGCATCGACAACCTGACCGCCGACAATCAGGCCAGTCGAGGTGCCCAGCACAGCAATCGCAACATACCAAGTACTACTCCAGCGTCAGCCGTCGCACACTCTCAACACTCTCAAGGCGTCAACTCACAAAACATCCGCCCTCCTCTCCTCCCTCACCAAATGCGCCAACGTACTCTCCTCAACCGCACGAAACGGCCCAATCTCATTCCCACTCGGGCTAATCACGCCCACAATCGCCGCCACAAGCAGCGCCGCATAGCTACTACTCCTCGCAAACACGGCGCCCGAAACGGCCATGCCCAGCGCGCCCAGCATCAGCGTGCGACGCCGCCCGACGCGGTCCGCGACCAGCGTCAGCAGCAGCGAGACGACCACGTCGCCGAGCAGCGTCAGCGTCATGAAGAAGCCGATTTCTGCATCCCGCAGCCCCTGCGCTTGGAAGTACAGCGCCAGCACGAGCGCCACGGAGCCGTAGGCGTACATGCGCAGGTAGCGCGTGAGGATGATGATGTAGATGTCTTTTCCTGCGTGCCGCATGGTGTGCAGGCCGAGTTCGTGGGCGAGCCATGCGGCGGCGCTGCGGAGGGAGTTGCGGCGTGAGGCTGGGGGGTGGTCGGTGGCCATTTTGGGTGCCTGGTTGGGAGGTCGTGGGGACGCTGTGGTGGGCTATGTCGAGACTGCTGTCGAGACTGATATCGAGGTTGCTTGTCGAGACTGCCTGTCGAGACCGAATCTCACCTGCCCGTCGCGACTAAACCCGCCAACTCCACCTTCCAAGGCAGCAAGACTTCCAGCACTCAAATCCTTCTCTTTCACACTTACCAGCAACACGCGCTGTGAGCAAGAAGCAACATCGCCAGCTGCCCAGCCATGATGTTCGGGTCCACGCCCGCACCGACGTTGGATGCCTGGGCCGCACAACGGCGCCAGTCGGCGCGCATACGCAAGCCGCCCTGACTCTTGGAAGACAGTGAAAGTGGCCGATAAGGACCAAACTTCACAACGCCATAATTCAACAACCACCGCACTAATTTTAATTCTGAATAGGCCAAGTTGTTCTGATTGATCAATATTTACTTGTCCAGCCTTGGTATACGTTTTGAATATCCTTGAGGCGGCGAGGATAAGCTCTTGTTCAGGACCAAGTCGGCCTTATCGGCCACTATTTCTGGCTTCCAAGAGACGTGCCTGTGAACAGGCTGGAGTGTGTCACTGCATTCACTGCGAACTAGGTAAACATGAATAAATAGAAATGTATGAAAGTCGTGCACGCGTATAACACTTCCTCATACGCAGACACGGAAACCAAGCCGCAAGGTCACGATGCACGCAGCAAGGCAGTCTAGGAGAGAATAAGATTCCAAACTACCCCCACCAAACGCAGCAATGAGACAGTCGGCGCTCGCAGGTGGCCTGGCAGGCATGTTGCGAAGACGCGAGCTATGCAGAATCCAACGCGAGCCCATTCTAGAACCGAAAGGAGAAAGGGAAAGCCGCCATGCAGCAGGACTGGGCACACACGAGGGAGGTGTTGGGGGGCGTCGTGCTTGGGGACCAGTTGGTCGAAAGGAAACCATGACCATGAGCATTAAGTAACCGTATCAAATGTCACAACCGCACAAAACACCCACGCCTGATCGTATATCGCTCGTCTCGTCTTCGTCGTGAGCCTGGACGACCGACGCCAAGGCTTCAAGCACGCTTCACCTCCCTCTCTACCGTGCGTCTAGCAGCAGCCGCCGCCGGAGCCGCTCTGGACGCCCTGGCCCTGCCCGATGGGGACTGTGGGCTTGGTGTTGGCGGTTGTGGTTCCCATGCGCTCCTTGATCTGGCGGGCCATGGTCAGGAAGGCTTGCTCGACGTTGGTCGCGCTCTTGGCCGAGGTCTCGAGGAATGGGATGCCGAGGCTGTCTGCGAACTCCTGTTCGACGTTAGCATCCGCGCCTTTTGTTCTTGTTTGACTGTCCGTACCTTTGCAACCGTGTACTCAACAACCTTCTTGTCCGCCATATCGGACTTGTTGCCAACCAGCAGCTTGTTGACGCCCTCGGTGGCGTAGCGGTCAATCTCCTGCAGCCACTGCTTCACGTTGTTGAACGAGTCCATGTCGGTGACATCGTAGACGACGCAGATGCCGTGGGCACCGCGGTAGTACGAGGATGTGATGGTGCGGAAACGCTCCTGGCCCGCTGTATCCCACTGTCGCACTGTCAGCTGCCGTCCTGCACTTCTGTCTCTCACACTACGTACGATCTGCAGCTTCACAGTCTTGCCGTCGAGTTCGATCGTCCTGATTTTCTGTCATGTGTTAGCCCAGCGCAGGCCGAGGCGCAGCACGCCGGGGGCGCACGCACGAAATCAACACCGATGGTCGAGATGTAGCTCTCTGTGTATGTGTCGTCGGCGAATCGAAGCAGCAGGCACGACTTTCCGACACCAGAGTCACCGATGAGGAGGAGCTTGAAGAGGTAGTCGTATCTGGGGCGGTCGTCAGCGGGACGCGCGAAAGGGGCGGCTGCACGGCGGCAGGGCTGTGTGCGTCCAGGAGAGGTACTCTGTGGGTCGTCGTTAGCACTGCGCCAGGCGTAGAGTCGATATCAAGGTCCCTCGGCTTGTGGCGGTGGGAGCTGCGCGGAGATTACGTACTACTCGGGATTCATTTTGGCGGTGGTGTTGGGGATGCGAGGGAACGGGACAGGGTATCAGTGCAGTATGCCGGCAGGAGAGGTGAGAGTCGTGGGGTATCGCACGGCGCTGGCAGGCGGTGTCAAGTACAAAGGTTGGCTGCAACGTGCAGTGGACGGGGATGCTCCTTGGCACGAGCAGTCACAGGAGCCAGCCGCTGCTCCCGTTGGCTTGGAACATCACATTCACCCCCCGTCTGCTGCCTCGATCGGCTCTGCTGAGGCCGCCGCCGCAGTGTCTGCCGCATGACTTTGCTAGCTGTCCACGGCGTTTGAGCGAGTGCAATGGCCCATCACGTGATGACTTTGTGTTTCACCGCCCAGGTGAGCGCCTGCGCCAAGTCAGGCTCACGTCTGACTATGACACGTCGGCAGAATGGAGATGTTGATATTATGTATCTCTGGACCCTGGACGCACTCGCTTGTGCATCGTGAGCCTAACGCCTTTCCGGCGACCAGTCCTATAGCCCCAACCAGCGTAGTTCCCGTATATAGTACAACATCATCATGAACGCTCGCAAGAAATCTACATGACCTTGCCAAAGGCAGGAATGAGTGTCTGGGCCAACCAGAAGGAGAAGACCAGCTTAGGCCCCGTCATGAGCAGCTTGGGTGTGAGGCCCTTGAAGAAGGACGAGATGCCCTCGTTCTTCATCATGTTCGACACGATCCTCATGCCGCTCTCGGGTTCTCGAAGTTCCTGTTCTGAATGCGGGTCTTGATGACGTCGAGGGGAGCGGAGACGATGAGGGAGGCGGTGGCACCGGCAATCGAGGCGACAAAGTTTTGTCCCCACGAAGCCTTGTTGTAGTCCTCGAGCTTGTAGAGGTACTCCTTGGCAGCGGCAGATCCACCGAACAGCTGGAGGTGTCAGTGTGTGGACATTGTGTCGCGGCGGACGGAGACTTACCGCGAACGAACCGGGCGCGTTACGGGCTGCTGTCCAGCCCCAGCCACGGTAGAGACCGAAACCCTCGTCGGCGACAATCCTCATCACTCCACGTCCCCTGAAGGCCTCGGGGTTGGTCTGGCGCTTGATCTTGAGCACGTCGAGCGGCAGCAGGACAATCTCACCGATACCAATCAAGGAACCAGCGCTCGCGTGCATGATGGCCTTGCCGTTGCCCTTGCCGAATGTCTGGTCGAAGAAGTCGCCGTGGTGCCTGGCGAGGTAGTCGCGCGCAAAGGGCTGTCCGCCGTACTTGTAGATACGCTGGAGGATCTGGGTGCTGTCAGTCGAGGGCCCGCGCGGGTCGCAACCAGAGTCCTACCTTGTAGGCGGCCGCGTATCCGAGACCGGGGAAGAGGGACAGGAATCGGCCGCCGACGGAAGCATTGGCAGCGTCCCTGAAGACGACCTTGTTCAGGTGCGACGCCGACTCGATCTTGCCGACATTGCTCATGAGGCGCTTGGCGGTGGTGTCGACGGGGTGGAAGACCATGAGCTCAGCGAGACCCGCACATCCTGGTCACTGTCAGACACATCCACTCGACGTTGGCTGCTGCGCGCACCTGCACCCACGAATCGTGCTGTGTTGGACTCTCTCTTGTAGTCCTTGGCCGACGAGCTGGTACCCGCGGCGACTTGCGCGACCTTTGCGACGGCTTCCGATGGTGTGGGCGACATTGTGATGGCGAACGAGGGACGATGCAGTGAAGAAGGCCGAGGAAGCAAACAAGAGAGACAACAGCACAGACAAATGGGTATCGAGGTGTGGGAATGGAGCGACACGGCGACAGCGTTGAGCACAAAAAAGTTCGGGCGGATACCGATGCTTTGGGATGGCGCACAGGCGTCCGAGATCGCATCTTGGGCCACCACTCGAACGACAAAAATGTGCTTCACAACAGGACGCAATTGCATTGCATTGACGGCGTGCCAATTTCACTGCTCCATCTCCATCCCTACAACACTCTGACACACTCATCCAGGCCTGAGAGCCAGGCATGTAGAACGACAAATTGTACATCAACAGGACGCACTGAGCTGCATTGACAGCATGCCACTGCACAGCTCTATATCACTATAAGTAACACACTTAGCTATGCTTTAGAACTGGGGTTGTAGAACGACAAATTCTACATCAACAGCACGCAGCTGAACTGTATGCACGGCATGCCATTATCACTGCTTAACTATACAACTACATACTGACACACTCATCCAGGTCTAAGACCCAGGGTTATAATACTTCCTCCAGTCATGCTCTTCCCTAAACCCCAACACATCCCGAATCTTCTTATTACTCAACGGCGCCTCCCACTCGCCCATGTCCCTCGTAATCGGCGTATCGGGACACCACTGCTCCAGAAACTGCCTCGTAGGAAACGTCGCCGTAATACTATCATTCGTCGCATTAAACACCTGAAAGCCCAAACCATCCTTCTCGACGCAGCGATGGCAGATCTGGCCGAGGTCGCGCGCATCGATGTAGCTCCACGCGTTCCTCTTGCGGCACTGGGGGTCGCTGATGTAGGCGGGGAAGTCGCGCGCGTACTCGTGCGGTTCGATGACGTTGCCGATGCGCAGCGCGTACATGTCGGCGTCGAATCTGCGCGCGAAGCCCCGCGCGACGCGCTCGCCGCACAGCTTGGAGATGGCGTACGTGTCCATGGGGTTCAGGTCCATGTCTTCGGTCAGCGGGAAGCTTTGGTAGTCGATATTGCCCTGGCCGAAGCACACTTCGTACGTGGTTTCGCTGCTGGCGATGATGATTTTGCGCACGCCCAGCTTGCAGGCGGCCTCGATGACGTTGTAGGTTGAGGTTACGTTGGCGGCGTAGGTTTCGTCGTCGGGCACCAGCATGTTCCGGGCGTAGGCGGCGAAGTGGATGACTGCATCGGGCGGGCTGGGGATGTTCTGTTCTTCGTAGCCTTCGAAGTTGAAGTGGGTGGTGAGTGCGTTGAATACTTGGCCGCTCTTGGTCAGGTCGGTCTTGAGGGTGAAGACGCCAACAGTTGGGTCAGGGTAGTCGATTAGGTCAAGGTTCAGAACCTTGTGTCCTTGCTGGAGCAGGTAGGGGATGACATGACGGCCAGCCTTGCCTGAGCCGCCCGTGAAGACGATGCGCTTTCCAGAAGACATGTTGTGGAATGTTCGCGAAGCTCCCGAGATGGCTGTTGGTGGCCGAATGGGGTGGTATGCTTGGTAGGAGACAGGACGCGACGAGTCAACCAAAAAAGCATTAAACACCTGCACGACTCGACTGCCAATGGTTCTTATATCTGTCAAATCCCCATGGTCTGCGGGGTGATGCCCGTTACACACATTGTGGTGGTGCCCGCACGACGTCACCACCTATCGATATCGGCGTCTCGACCGACCCAAGTTGCCTGTTCACGTTTCTTCCTCGGCGCCGGCAATTGCACAGAGACTAAGCACCGTCTCGGAACCCACGCTCGACCTGCCGCCCGCTTACCTATGGTTGACCATTGCTACCCGGACAGATGACCACCGGTCTGATGCGGAGATTCTCAAGCTCTGCCCGCACACAGCTCCCGCGATCCACAGCCACGTCCCTTGCCGCGCCCCGGCTGCTGGGGCTGAAGCAGTACCAGCGGAGCATCACAGACGTGCGCCCGCGCCAGGCTTCGGTGGCGCGCAGCTGGTTCACGAGCACCTCGCCATGCGCGCGCCTGGAGCTCGATGAGCGCGAGCAGAAGCGCCTCCATGAGCGCAATGTGAAGCTGGGGAAGAGTATGGCTCCACAATGAAGATATCGAGATGAAGTGCTGACATTGTCGCAGCTATCCGAGTCCTGCACGAATGCCTCCCGAATCTGCTCAACTCGCCTCTTCCCTCAGACATGCTGTCGCCACACATCAGTCTGCACCTGTTCCCGTCGACGCACCCCCATCTCCCCACCGTCAGCGGCAAGCTCGCCTACACGGCTGCGCTATGGACTGCGCCCGTCGCCTGGGGCCGCGTGCCGGTGATTGGCAACGTGAAGCTCAAGATTCTGTCGGAGCGCATGGTGGAGCACGCCTGCGGACCTTCGGTGCCCGCGCACATGCGCGACGAGAAGCTCATGGTCAAGTGGCAGACGTGCGGCAAGTCGGACAAGCAGAACAGCCGCCACATCAGCGAGGCGTTTGAGAGCGTGACCAACATCGTCGCCGGGTCGCGGCCGGCGCACGAGGAGTTCACGGGCTTGTTTGTATTTGAGTTTGACGACGAGGGCCGCATCGTGCACCACACCATCGAGCATACCGAGGAGGGCCACAACTGGGACAAGACGAACAAGTTCATCAGCGTCACGGACTGGCTGCTGGGCCGGGCTTGGGGGCGGAGGGAAGAGACGCCCAGTCTGGCGTTTGTGCGGTGCGCGCGAGAGAAGAGCAGCCGTTGATGCGTGTTTGGAAATACTTTGGAAATACACCACTCCTCGACCTGGCGTTTTGGATGGCCCTGTACCCTCTCTGCTCCTGTAGAAATCATGGTCATGAAGATACGAGTCTTGTTGTACACATAGCATGGCAGGTAATGGATGAATACCGAATACCTATAAATGGAATACCTGAATACCTGAATAAATGATGCCTGAATAAATGATGCCTGAATAAATGATGCCTGAATAAATAGAATAACAGAAACCCGAACCCTCAAATACCCAGTTGCACAAGCCCGCAGGCCGTCTGCCCGGTTCCAACAGATGTGACAGCTGCCGTGCAGCAGTGGAGGTGCAGCCACGGGCAACACGCAGCCAATCAGAGCGGCCAACACGTCCCATTAGCTCCCGGCGGCCCTGGGGTGACGACGAGGAGCTCGACGACCTCGCCGCTCTCTCCTCGCACCCTCGCACCCTCGCACCCTCGCCCTACCCACCCCCGGCGCTACCTGCCCCCGGCGCTGCCTGCCCATCTGCGCAGCCGTTGCTGAGCGCTGCTGAGCGCTGCTGTTGTCGCCAACCTCTGCTTTTTTGTTGTCGAGGGGGCGACTCGCTTCCCCGCAAGAACTGGGGAGCTCCAGCCTCGTCATCCTCGAGCTCCACCGCCCGTCGCCCGTCCTCGAGCTGCACCGCCCGCACACTCGACAGCCATGGCGGACCTCGCAGCCAGCGGCGAGCTGAGTGCGTGCCCCTGCAGCCCCACACACACACACACACACACACACACACACACACCTACGGCTAACCGCGCCCAGACCAGCCCGCCCTCAACCTGACGCCCGACGAGAAGCGTGTCTTCCAGCACCTCTTCCAGCAGGCCGACACGGAGAAGCTTGGGGTCATCACCGGCGAGATCGCCGTCAAGTTCTTCGAGCGTACCAAGCTGGCCCCGGCCGTCCTGGGCGAGATATGGCAGATTGCAGACACGGAGAACCGCGGTCTGCTGACCATGGCCGGCTTCTGCCAGGTCCTGCGCCTCATCGGACACTACCAGGCCGGCCGCGACCCCTCGCCTGAGCTGGCCTACCGCCGTACGTTCTGCTGCCACGGGTGCACTCTGCCATGCTAACCGACATGCAGCCGCGCCGCTGCCCAAGTTCGAGGGCCTCTCCGTGCCCGCCGCCCCGCCCGCAGTCCCCCAGGGCTTCTCCCCACAGACCACAGGCCTCATCCAGCCGCAGATCAGCGGTCAGGGGCCCATCCGTGTGCCCCCGCTGGTGCCCGCCAAAGCCTCCGAGTACGCGGGCCTGTTCGAAAAGTCGGGCGCCGTCAACGGCGTGCTGTCTGGTATGAACGTCCCACTGCGCACGCTCCACCTCCAGCTAACCACCCTGCAGGCGAGAATGCAAAGGAGATCTTCGAGAAGGCGAGACTGCCCAACGAAGTCCTCGGTCGCATCTGGAACCTCTCAGACACGGAGCAGCGCGGAGCATTGAACGTCACCGAGTTCATCATCGCCATGCACCTCCTCGCTTCCTACCGCACAGGGAATCTCAAGGCACTGCCAAACACCCTGCCCCCCGGCCTCTACGAAGCCGCGTCGAGGAGGGGAGGCCTGCCACCTCCGCCGATTCGCCCGGACCACGCCTCCATCCCGCGTCAGTTCAGCGGCCAGCAGAATGCCCCGAGAACCGCGAGTCCTCTGGGGAGACAGCCGCCGTTTGGCCCACCAGCGCCCATACCACAGATTCCCACGGCCAGCGACTGGCTCATCAGCCCACAGGAAAAGGCTTCCTACGACAACCTGTTCAAGGGCGTCGACACCATGGGCCGTGGCTTCATCACAGGAGAGCAGGCAGTGCGCTTCTTCAGTGACTCGGGCCTGCCAGAAGACATTCTCGCAGGCATTTGGGATCTTGCCGACATCAACTCGGAAGGCCAGCTCTCCAAGGACGAGTTTGCTGTTGCCATGTACCTGATTCGACAGCAGCGCAAGGGCGATCAGCTGCCCACCACGCTACCTTCGAACCTCATCCCCCGAGCCTGCGAACACGAGCCAACCAGCAGGCTCCCGCTGTAGCGCCACCTCTACCTCAGCCCAAGTCGGCTGCCGATGACCTCTTCGGTCTAGACGCATTCTCCGCCCCGGAGCCTGCATCACCACAGCGAGCTGTAGACACGGGTGGCTCAGCTGCCTTTGGCAAGCCATTCGACAGTGATCCGTTCTCGAGCAAGGCTACATCGCCCACGTCCACTGGACCGTTCCAGCCACAGCCGCGCAACCCTGCCTCGACATTCAAGCCTTTCTTGCCGACTTCCTCCTTTGGTCAGACACTCACCTCTCACTCGACTGGTCAGTCGGGGACTTCGCAACGGAACCAGCCCTCGGCTATGGACGACCTGCTGGGCGAGAGCGACCCCGAGCTCAACAAGAAACTCACGCAAGACTCGACTGAACTGGCCAACATGTCGAATCAGATGACGACTCTGAGGAATCAGATGCAGGAGGTCCAGAACAAGCAGGAGGCTAGCCAGAGCGAGCTCAACAGCGTGACGATCCAGCGACGTGATCTGGAGGCTCGTCTGTCGCAGTTCAAGACGCAATACGAGCAGGAAGTCAAGGCTGTGAAGGCGCTCGAAGACCGTCTTGCCGCTTCGCGCAACGAGACCCGGAAGCTCCAGCAAGATATTGCCATGCTGGAGGGAACCTATCAGGACCTGCAGACCCAGCATCGCCAGGTTGGTGGCGCACTCGAGGCCGATCAGCGCGAGAATGCCAACCTCAAGGAGCGCATCCGCCAGGTCAACGCTGAAATCGCGCAGCTACGCCCCCAGCTCGAGAAGATGAGGACAGACGCACGACAACAGAAGGGCATGGTCTCCATCAACAAGAAGCAGCTGGCCACCAACGAGGGCGAACGTGACAAGATCAAGAATGAGATGAACGATCTGAGCAGAGCCGCAGAGGAAGCTGCCCGAAGCCCGCCACAGCAGGCTACACCAGCCGTTGTCAGCCCTGCCACTTCTACCACCAGCCAGTCCACCAACCCCTTCTTCCGCAGATCGCCTGTCCCAGCTTCGGACAACGCCATGTCGCCATCTGGCTTTGCTCAGGGACCTCACAAGGACTTTGACAGCGTCTTCGGCTCTTTCGCCCCCGCTCAGAACACCCCGCCACCTGTGTCTTTCCGGTCGGAGAGCCAGAGCCACGTCCCTAATTTCTCTGCTCCGTCTGGACAGTCTGTTCGCTCTTCCGATGGCCCTGATGTTCCTACACCCTCCACTTCGCCTCCTCTTTCGTCTTACCAGGAGTCTCCACGTGGTATCGAGCCACCGGCTGCCCCCGAGTCTCGCCAGTTCACTTCCTCCTTCCTGCCTCTTAGGCAAGAGCTACCCCGCTCCGACTCGTTCAGCTCGTCTGTCAAGGTCTCAGCGCCCGCTAGCAGGTACGGTGGCCCCGGTGCTCCCGGTCAAGAGACTCCTACTGTCTCAAAGGCCTCGCCTGCTGGCACGCCTGTGCCAGAGAAAGCCACCCTTGAGCGAAGCGAGACAAACCGCACAGAGACGGACAGGTTCGGCCCTTCGCTGTTCGACCGCAACTTTTCCACCGCCTCGCCTGTTGCCAGCGTGACCAGCGATACTCAGCGATCCACGAGGGCTGAGCCGCAACGCCAGGAGACCTTCTCCAGCTTTGGTGCTCCTTCTGCGGCGGTCCAGGACATCCCCGGGGCTTTCCCCCGCGACGCTGCCACGCCTCTTCAGCAGAACCCCACGGGAGACAGCAGCTTCAGCAACCAGAGCAAGAACACCAACCGCGCTGACCCTTTTGGAAGCACGGCTAGCGAGAACTCCCGCACCGGCGGCAAGGTCGATTTCGACTCGGCCTTTGCTGGCTTCGGCTCCAGTCGCCAGAACACTGCTTCTGGTTCCGCTGCCAATGGCTCCACGGATAACTCGAACAGATTCAACAAGGAGTTCCCACCCATCGAGGACCTCACTCGTGACGATGAGAGCGATAGCGATAATGGACAGGGCTTTGATGACAACTTCACGGCGGCATCGCCCCAACAGAAGCGCAGCAGCGTTGGCCAGCAGTCACAGCAGCCACAGCAGCAGCGCCCGGGCACTGCGTCCACAGACGAGCTCTACAGGTCCCCGCCTCCCCCAACCACCCGCCTTGACTCGAACCTGGGTGGCCTGCCTTCTGCTGATGCACAGAAGTCGCCGCCAGCATACGACACAACAATTGGTCAGCGCAGTGGCTCCAACCAGTTCCCTCCCGAGTTTGGCGGCCTGCTGCCCTCTCGCGAGGTTCCCACTTCGCCGACTACCTCGCAGTCGCCTGAGAAGTCCTTTAGCCCTGCCGGTGGCCATGGTGCTGCTCTCTTTGGCGGACCCTCCTCGAAGCCAACCACAACATCGCCGCCGCCGAATGATACGCCGTCGTCGACTGTGCCGTCTGACGCTTACCACTCCGCCGTGTCGTACGGTACCAGCGACAACAACGCCGGCTCCTCTCAATCGACGAACCAGCCCCAGCTTCAGAGGTCAGCCTTCAACGACGACTTCGACGCTGGCTTTGATGACTTGACCGATGCCAAGGAAGACGACAAGGCGGACGACGACTTCATGTTCTCCTCGCACCAGCGCGACGAGCTGGACGAGTTTAACCCCGTCTTTGACTCGCCTGCAGCGTCCAAGTCGAACACCATGGCATCGCAGCAGACCCCTACCGGCAAGCCGCGTGGCGACGACAGCTTCAGCGACTTTGAGCACCTGTCGCACAGCTTTGGGCAGCCTCAGGCACCTCAGCCGTCGTCTTCTACCCAGGACTGGGATGCCATCTTCTCCAACCTCGAGTCCTCGCAGAACGACAAGCCCGGACACTCGCAGCAGCCGTCGGCCGACTTTAGCAAGTCAGTCTTCGACACGCTCGACAACGAAGACGCCAGCTCGTCCGCAAAGCAGGGCCGCCTGTCTCCCCACTCCCCGCAGATGCCCCAGCTGGGCCGCGCCATCAGCAGCGGCACCGAGCACGACGACCCCATCCTGAAGAAGCTGACCGCCATGGGCTACGGCCGCAACGAGGCCCTGGGTGCGCTGGAGAAGTTCGATTACGATATCAATAAGGTTAGCAACTGTGATTGCAATTTTTTTTTTGGGATACGTGGCTAATACTGGTATACAGGCGACCGATTTCCTCGTCAGTGGGCAGCAGTGATGTGGTGGGAGAGTGGGTAGGAGAGTTGGCTGGGGGCTGGAAGGAGCGTACCAAGTAATCTAGCGCCTTTTGATGCGTGATGTAGCGCCTGGAAGAAGCGTACCAAGTAATCTAGCGCCTTGCGGAAAGAATGTTTGGCTGGTTTTGTTGTTGTATGAGTATATCTTGTTGCATGGCTTGCTTGCTTGCTTGCTTGCTTGCTTGCTTGCTTGCTTGCTGTATTTCCCGGAGCGTGGTCTTGGGTCCGTCATGACCGGACCGCTGGGCTCTGCATGCGTAGCGGACGCAGCGCGTTTTCCTTGCTTATATTCATGTATTTCGCAATAATTCTATTTGGTGACTGTTGTACTGTTTACTAACTACCTATGTAGTTGGATGAAGTAATATGTGTACGGCTAAGCCGCGTGTTGGGCGAAGTTGCATAGTGTTTTAATTAAGGCGGGCGTTTGTAGTACTTTTCCTTGCATGTGTTTGTGTATTTCGCGATAATTCTATTTGATGGCTGTTTATGTACTACCTATGTACTACCTATGTAGTTAAATAAAGTGATATGCGTTCTGCTAAGCCTTGTGTTGTAAAAGAATGTTTAGGTGGTTTTGTTATTGTATAACGTACTCCACAAGCGAGCCGGTCACCCAAGCGAGCCGGTCACTCAATTTTACACCAAAAATTAAGATTTTTGCACCTTAATAACTCCACAACCAGATGATAGAATTGTCTAAAACTTGAAATACTATGCTGCATCTACGTAAAGATCAATTCTATAGAAGCGCTAGAATCCTGTATCAGTCGCACCGGAGTTATTAAACAAAAATCAAAATACAGGAATTATTTTAGCGTACTTTCTAATAACTCTACACACGTTAAGGATAGAGCTTAGATCTCCAGGGCAACTGATCTTGACATAGGTAAAGCATAGCATTTTGATTTTTAGACAATTCTATCATCTGGTTGTGGAGTTATTAAGGTGCAAAAATCTCAATTTTTGGTGTAAAATTAAGTGACCGGCTCGCTTGGGTGACCGGCTCGCTTGTGGAGTACGTTAAGCATATCTTGTTGCATGGCTTGCTTGCTTGGGAGCGTTGTCTTAGGTCCCTCATGACTGCTGAGCTCTGCATGGGTGCCGACTTTGCACGTAGATATAGGAGGCTATTGTTGAAGTCGTACTTTAGTCAAAGACCGTAAGCACTAATTCTATTGGTTCTCGGGGATGAGTAAGGTATCTGGATCGGTAGGGCTATCACCTAAGCAAAGCTCGTGATGATAGGGGTTGCACTGAGTAGTATAGAGGGTACTATCTAGCTCGAGGGCAGGTTGAGATTCCAAAGACAAACTTGATTGACAAGGTTGAACACGAACTATAAGAGTTGTGTTCCTACTGTTTATATACATAAGGAATATGCACTGCCATCATAGCCGGTCGCGCCATCACGGATGGTTGTGCCTTGGCGGGATGGTGTCAAGTCACGTGACCCGTGACACGTTGTCATCCGAAGCGCTGCCCCGCTTCCTATCAGTACCTGTTCCTTCGAAGATCGTAACAGATCGTAACAGCTATTTTCTTGTACGTATTTATGTGTTTTGTAATGATCTATTTAATAAACTATTTAACTATTTACTAACTACTTATATAGTTAGATAGAGTAATATGTGTACGGCTAGGCCGCGTGTTAGGCGAAGTTGCGTGCAGATGCATGGTGTTCAAAGGCGGGCGTTCGCAGCTTCGCCCCACGTGCTGACCCCGCTACGCCTACCGTACTTGGTTGGCAGGTGGGGCTGGTGATGTAGCGCTATGACGCGTGTGTCGTGTGGCTTTTGGAGCTGCGTATCTTGGTGCAATGCACTCCTCCATCTTTACGCTGTAATCTTCCGACTATAACTATTACAAAGGTCTTATAAGTGATAGGAGGATTAAGATATACACAGTTCGGTTTCTGTTCATAATCCGCCTGATCCGATATGGCGGACTTCGCGCCACCACCTGTAAGTCACTCACCCACTCACTCACACACCCACCCACGTCCCTCGTCACTGCGATGCGACAAACAGCCAGCCACGCACCGGCCTAACACGCCTTAGGGCCCCCCACCCCCCAAAGTCCCCGCGGGCTGGAAAGCAATCTGGAACGACCAGTACCACGAGTGGTTCTTCGTCAACATATACACCAAGCAGTCGACGTGGGAGAAACCCACCGAGCCTGTCTACCCGCCTGGCCAAGGACCGGTACCTGCTCACGCACCGCCCGCTTACGGCGGCTCCGCGGCCCCCGTCCCGGCCGACAAGCTGGCCAGCAATAATCCGTATGCCGGCCCGATGAGCGAGGACGAGAAGCTGGCGCGCAGGCTGCAGGACGAAGAGGAGGCGCGTGCGCGTGGGAGTGGTTCGGCGGATCCGGGGCGCGGGGCGAGTAACGACTACTACGGCGGTGGTGCGGGTGGGTATGCACAGCAGTCTGGATATCCCCAACAACCGTCCTACCCAGCCCAACAACAACAGCAATACCCCGACAAGCCCCAAAGCAAATCAAAATCCCTCCTCGGCAAACTCCTCGGCAAATCCTCCTCCTCCTCCTCACATTCCTACAACCAACCCGCCTACCCCCCGCCGGCGCCGGCTACTACGGCCAGCCCGCATACGCCCGTCCCGGCTACGGCGCGCCTGCGGGTCGCCGGCCCGGCGGCGGCATGGGCATGGGCGGGATGGCGCTCGGGGCTGGCGCGGGCATGTTGGGCGGTGTTATGTTGGGCGAGGCGTTGGGGGATGCGGGGGATGGTGGAGGGGATGGTGGGGGGGATTATGGGGGTGGGGATGGTGGGGATTTTGGTGGGGGGGATATGGGAGGGGGGATTTTTAGGAGGCGTGGAAGGTGCGGGGTGTGAGTGTGGTGGGTGGTTGCGGTCAGAGGGCGGGGCGAGTGTGAGGTTGAGAGTGAGGGTGGTGTCGTACATTTCCCCCAAGTAGCAAGTAATTACCTAGTTAGTTAGACTGCCTAAGCGTAATATCTCTCTAACTCTTTCATCCCCATTTCTTTCCTGTCTCACTCTCTTCGCGGTAAAGAAGGTATCGCACGCAACACAGCACTAAGCAACCCCATACCGTTGTGATAGTAGTACGAAGGCAGGGCAGCGGTGTTGTGGGTACGAATAGCTAGCTTGCTTGCTTAAGATATCTAGGTGACAGTTACATGAGTTTGCTGCTATGTCTAGATTGTTGCTATTAGGCTATAAGAATATTAAGTAAGAAAATAGTTTTATTGTTGAGAATAACTGGGTTCAGTCCAGGGTGGAAGGTGTTCGGGAGTCACATGATATGCTGTTGTGGCAGGCACTGCCTGGTGGGCAATGGCACTCACAATGACAGTGTGAGTCTTACACACAACACGATAGTCAATACAATACGTTGCAGCCACCCCGCCTTGTCCATCCTCCTACTCGGTTATCACTAGTAGTCATACTACTAGTAGGACCTTGTTCCAATATTTATAGACTTATAGACAGATAGTAGAACTCTAAATGCAGGATCGCAATATCATAAGTCCAAGCATCCATCCAATCCCCACCTTCCCTCTCCAATCTCCAAACATCTACAACTATTTCATTTCCGCGCGCCCTAGAAGCTTTACAAACAATACTCACCGCGCAAGACAGCACCCCCACTCATGACTCACACAAAGCAGCACAACATCAGCATCGCAGCATGCGTAGCTTCAACTTCAAGCTTGTTCATGATTCCCCGCTTTGATAATCCTTTCCCTACCCGTCGCTAGTGGGTACAAGGACGGGACGCGCGAGAGTGGCTTGGGAGGCTTGTGGATGGATGGCAGGAATGCAGAGGTTGCTGTGTTGGGGGTAGAAGGATAGTTGTTGATGTCTCTTTGGTTTTGTTACTGTGTTTTCGCTGTGGGGATGGTGTTTGGGATGTAGCTTGGTAAGCGCGTGGGGAGGTGGGGGGGGGAGACAGCGGTGAGGTAAGGCTATGGGGATCTTGTTGCTTGGGGGTACTTGGGGATACTTGGGGATACTGGGTGTTGTGCTGATTGAGCTATGGTGAGAGCGTGGTGGAGTGTTGGAAGATGTACAGGGAGTGTGTAGGAATCGTATAGGAATCGTATAGAGACTCTATAAGGACATTACAGAAACCTTACAGTGCCTACACAAGTGCAGCAGCACATACCGGCAGTCTGGTTGTATCTCAATGTTCCTGGAATAAGGTTTCTACATTAAACGGGACCGAGCGCTATGACGTACATACCCCGGGTTAATGCTCCACCGAGCCTCACCTCCCACCATACCACGCCACAATTTGCACAGCCCAAAACCTCCACAACAACACAACATTCTCTCACACCATGGCCCCCGAGCACTCAAAACGCAACATCGTCATCATCGGTAGCTTCGCACCCTCGCACCCCGACACCCGCGACTGACACGCACAGGCGGCGGCATCATCGGCGCAACGACCGCGTACTACCTCACGCAGCACCCGAGTTTCGACCGGGAACGAGACAGCATCACGCTCTTGGAGGCGACGAGCATTGCGGGCGGCGCGTCGGGAAAGGCGGGGGGACTGCTGGCATTGTGGGCCTACCCGGCGTGCATTGTCCCACTGAGTTATAGACTGCACAAGGAGCTTGCGGAGCAACATGGCGGCGCGGAGAGGTGGGGGTATCGCGCTGTGCACTGCGGGCAGCTCGATGCGCGGGGTGTTTTGGGTGGGGGTGGGGGGCGGAGTGAGGATGCTGTGAGTCTGCAGAAGAGGAGTAAGAAGGCCCTTGCGATGCTGCGTGCTGCTGGCGTGCCGGAGGATCTGGACTGGATTGCCGCCGAGGGGATCGAGAGCTACGAAGAAATGGGCACGCCTGAGACGACGGCACAAGTGCATCCATACCAGTTCACAACGAGCATGGCACAACTAGCCGAAGCTTCAGGCGCCCGCATCATCTACGGCTCCGCGACATCCATAACGCAGGCCTCAGGTGCCGTCACAGGCGTAACATTCACGCCGCAGGACGAAGGCGCCACACAAACCCTCCCCGCCGACACCGTCCTCCTCACCGCCGGGCCCTGGACCCGCACCATCTGGCCCGCAGCCCCAATCTCCGCCCTGCGCGCCCACAGCGTGACAATCCGGCCGACACGCCCAGTCTCCGCCTACGCCCTCTTCACATCCATCGCCCTCCCCTCAGGGCCAAACCAGCGCAGCACAACCGTCACCCCAGAGATCTACGCGCGCCCCAACAACGAAGTCTACGCATGCAGCGACGGCGACACGCTGGTCGCGCTGCCCGCGCGCTCCTCCCTCGTCACCGTCGACGAGCGCCGCTGCCAGGCCATCGTCGAGCACGTCGGGTCCGTCAGCGCGGCGCTCAGGGACGGCGACGTCACGGCGCGCCAGGCGTGTTATCTGCCCCACGTGACGCGCGGCCAGGGCCCGCTGGTCGGCGAGACGGGCGTCAGGGGGCTGCTGATGGGCGCGGGGCATACGTGCTGGGGGATTCAGAATGCGCCGGGGACGGGCAAGTGTTTGAGTGAGCTGGTGTGGGAGGGGGAGGTGACGAGTGCGGATTTGAAGAGCTTGGATCCAAGGGCGGTTATGTGAGAGTTGAGACGAAGAGTGTGTGTTTGAATGAGTCGTCAGATTTTGCATGTAAAGTTTCCACGGCCAGCGCAAATATATACAAGAATCCCTGCAACCGCGGCGTCACAAATAAACCCCATCCACCCCATCCCTCACGCATCCAGGTGTTTCACCACCGAGCAGCCGCCTAGAACGAAAGCGTATTCCCCGCCGTGCCCACAACCGCCGCCTTAACCTCCCCCGCAGCAAGCATGCCCGACACCGTGTACGGCGCCTTGGTCAAGGTGCCCTTATCCGCCGAGTGGGTGGCGTTCCCAAAATCATTGCCCGACTCAACGGCATAGCCAGCATTGGTGGAATACAGCGCCTTCTTAGACCCGACAAAGACGTTGTTCTGCACGAGCAGCTGCGCGCCCTGGCGCGTGTTGATGCCGTCGGAGACGTTGTCGTAGTAGTTGTTGTAGATGTGGCCGGTGCCGAAGCGGAACGAGGGGCCGCGCGAGTTGAGGTTGGCGAAGTGGTTGGCGGCGTAGGTGACGGTCAGGTGGCCCTTGTCTTCGGCGCCGTTGGAGTCGGAGTGTCCGATGAGCGACGCTTTCCAGTGGTCGTGCAGGTAGGAGTTGGTGAGGGTGACGAAGTCAGCGGCGTGCGTGATGTCGAGGAGGCCGTCGTAGTAGTCCTTGTCGTGGTCGCGGTCGGAGGAGAGGTCGAGGTGGTCCACCCAGACGTTCTGAGACTGGTGGGTTGTTAATATATATTCATTGGATCAAGTGCGATGTCCTACCTTCTGGATGGCGATGGCATCACCACCGACGACCTTCTGGACGGCGAAGTTGCGGAGGATCACGTTCTTCGCATCCTTGACGGTGATAGTGAAGTTCTCGAGGATGACCTTGCTGTTCTGTCCAATGACAGACTTGTTGCTGCCAACCTTGACGTTGTCACCGGAGCCCTTGATGGGTCCTGTGATGAGGACAATGGCGGCGTCGTCGCCCTTGACAGCGGCGGTGAGCTCGCTGAGGGTCGAGACCTTGACCGTCTTGCCGCCCTTACCACCAGTGGTTCCGCCGTTGGTGGTAGCGTAGCCAACAGTGGCAACGTCCTCAAGAGAAGCAGCACGCTTGGTGATGCTGCGCTTGACATTGATCATGCTAGGAGTAGGCGCTGCCAGAGCGGTGATGGCTGTAAGGCCAAGGGAAACAATGGTGCTGAACTTCATTGTGTCGAAGTAGACGAGTTCAGAAAGAATGACTGAGTGAAACGAAGGACTGAAGTGGTGGGCTGAAAAGAATGGAAGAACTGAGCTAAAGAACAGGTACCTGCTGTCCACAGTCTCTTATAAGAGAATGCACGATTCGAAAATCCGGCTTGTCATGTAGTCCCATGGAGTCCTCAGCCCTACAAACTTGCCTAAGCGTTTCCATGACTTTGTTTCGACCGTTTTCGCCCCGTTGACACTTTACCAAATTTGGTCACAACAGCGGAGACCATGCGATCTTTGACGGGAACATCGCTTGTTTCGACCAAGAACCGTAGAACAAGCAAAATCAGAGGACGCCAGGAGGAATATGTTTGAAACGACTAACCCCATATGGTGGCGACCTTCCACTCTTCGCGCTGCCAAGCCAGGGGCTTCGATGACGAAACGCGGCAGTAACTCGAAAAGGTAGAAATAAGATTGAGCGGACCGCTGCGTTTATACGATGTAGTTTGGAGAGGCGATGTCTAATCGGACGTCAATCATTATCAAATGCTAGGACATGTGCGCTTGCAGATCCAATGTCGGGATAGTAGGACCACCACCCAGAAGGAATTAATCAGACGGTTGGTGTGGCTTTGTCACCTAAAACCGTCCGATTAATTTCTTCTGGGTGGTGGGACACAAAAACCAGCGAGCTAGGTCTGTCGAAGCACCTGAGCTTGGTTAGTAGTTCACATCCAGGGTAAGCACTTTCCCCCTAGCAAGTGGTGTGGTGCCAAGAATTGGTGACGAATGTCGGTGTGACTGCGGTGCGCGATATGCAGAGTCAAACAGCGTGACGTCGGACTCCAAGTTGATGCTGGGTAACGGTGTTATGGATTGATTGTACTGCCTCTTGGAAGCCAGAAATAGTGGCCGATAAGGCCGACTTGGCATCCCCGCGCTCCTGAACATGAGCGTCAATTCACTCAATTCCTTAAAACAGCAGCCACACAGTGATAATATTATATATTTCTGAATGCGCAATGCCCCCAAGGATGCCTCAGAGGCGTCTGAGAAAAAGATATACTACCCCACCCTATGAATTGGTGCCGTTAGAGGAGGAGAAGCCTTCTTAAGCTCTACCACAATGGAATTGACTATATAATAGCCCCTCCCAAGTCTCCTGACTTCTCTATTTCAGAGACTTGGACTACAATACAGAGGAACTTCTATAATAGGCGTTGTGCCTCAGAACAGGCAGGATTGGCTCGATTCTATAGAGTATGGGAGAAGCTGTCGCGGGAGAAGATCAACAAGACAGTTGACGCTTATCCTCGCCGCCTCAAGGATATTCAAAAAGTATACCAAGGCTGGACAAGTAAATATTCATCAATCAGAACAACTTGGCCTATTCAGAATTAAAATTAGTGTTGTGGTTGTTGAATTATGGCGTTGTGAAGTTCGGTCCTTATCGGCCACTTTCACTGTCTTCCAAGAGACTGCTCAAGGCGTGATGCTTGCTCTGAAACTGCTGCGGACCAGGGTAGGCGGGAAAACGTCCTTTCTTGATCGTCTTCAATTCGTGGCAGCTCCAAATAGAGGAAGCTGACCAGCATGGGCTCGCGAGCTCTCAGGTCGTGTTCTTCAGATGGTACACATTCCTTCGAGGACGAGGAAAATCTTTTCGTAGAGGGTACGCCGGAAAGCATCGAGTTCCTGGGATCTAAACCTGGAGAAAGGCCTGATGTTTCCCATCATATCTTACACTGAGAATTTGTACACAGCAGGTGTACGCGTGGTTGATGTTCAACAGAATAGGAGTTAAGCTCGGGCATCTACTTTTCGGCCACATATAACGTGCACGGACAGCTCATGCCCGGAGACACCTCGTGCCCCGCCGAACACCAAGCCGCGTCTCAACACCACAACTTCAACGCACTATAACGCTACAGCCATGGCACCTATCGACGATGCAATTGAAGATTTGAAATCGCGTGATCCAGGAGAACACTTTACATTGAAGGAAGTTGCTGAGAAATATCAGGTTAACTGCTCAACGCTGGGGCGAAGGTGGAGAGGCGTGACAGCGTCTCGGGAGGATGGATACTTAAATCAACAAGCTCTTGGCCAACAACAAGAGCTAGAGCTCATACGATATATCACAAAGCTTACAGAGAGAGGCCTTCCTCCCACGAGAGAGATGATCAGGAATTTCTCATCTGAAGTAGCCCATCGGCAGCTGAGCGATCGATGGGTTTCTCGCTTCATCACCAGACACCAGATCTATCTAATCTCAAAGTGGACCACCGCCATGGATCGTGTTCGCCACCTGGCTGATTCTGAGTCAAATACCATCTCTACTTCGAGCTACTGCATCGAAAGATCACCGCATATCACCTTGAGGCTCGAGATATATACAATATGGATGAGAAGGGCTTCTTGATTGGTATACTCAGTAGATCGAAGAGGATCTTCAGCCGAAGGATGTGGGAGAAAGGGGAGGTCAAGGCATCTCTCCAGGATGGATCACGCGAGTTTCTGACACTCCTAGCATGCTGCTGCGCTGATGGGAGCTCGTTGCCGCCAAGCCTCATCTATGCCGCTGCCAATGGAGCTATCAGATCAGCCTGGGTAGAGGATATCAAGGCAGGAGAACATGAGGTCTTTGTCTCATCATCTCCAACAGGCTGGTCAAACGACGACATAGGCCTAGCTTGGCTAGAGCAGGTGTTTGATCGCTATACAAAGCAGCGATCAGGGAGATGGCGATTGCTCATCCTTGATGGCCATGGATCTCATGTCACGATGGAGTTTATCGACTACTGTGATCGCCACAGGATCCTCCTTATAATCCCCCCCCCCATTCAACTTATACGCTCCAGCCGCTTGATGTAGTGCTGTTCAAGCCACTCTCTCAAACCTACTCTAACAAGCTCACCAACTATCTCCATAAGGCTCAAGGCCTCATCCCAATCAAGAAAGGAGACTTCTTCCCACTCTTCTGGAGCGCCTGGATATCCTCCTTCACGGAGAACCTCATATTGAAGGCGTTCGAAGCCACTGGGATCTGGCCGATGGATGCTAACGTTATCCTTCATAGATTTGCCAGCACGCCAGAAGCTGAGAGAAGCTCATTATCAGGGCTCTCTGATCATGACTGGAGAAAGATAGATCGATTAGTTCGAGCTGCTGTCACTAATAGCCATTAGTACAAGGCAAGAAAGCTTCGCTCAAGCGTTTACCATCTCTCTGTGCAGTATGAGCTTTTAAAGCATGAGAATAAAGGCTTAAAGGAGGCTCTTCAGCATAAGCAGAAGCATAAGAAGAAGAGTAAAGCCCTTGACCTTTAACAGCGCCAGGAGTATCACGGTGGCGCTATCCACTGGTCTCCTCGTAAGTTGCGTGAAGCTCGAACTAGAGAAGCAGTACGGGAGCGAGATGAGACGGAGGAGAAACCCCAAAAAGCACGGGCCAAGAAGCAGCGTAAGGACGCTCAACTGCAGCGTCAAGTTGAGCTCGAGGAGAAGCGTGTAGAGAGGCAGAGGCTCAAGGAGATGAAGGAGCTAGAGCGAGCTGAGAAAGTAGCTGAACGCGCGCGCAAAGTTGAAGCTTAACACCAGAAAAAAGCTATCCACCAAGCTCAACAACGCAAGCGTAAAGCCTCACGAGAGATCTCATCAAGTAACAAGCGTCAAAAACGCGCTGGCACTGCTCACGCTGGTGTTCAAGCTGGAGATGAGCCATCTGCTGCTCCAGCCAAAGTCACATCACGTGGCCGCAACGTCAGCCTCCCGCAAAAATATAGATAGTACAATTTGATCGCAAGCATCTGATTACTACTCCTCTACAAAATCTCATAATAATAGCTATTGTACGTGGCTCAATAGCCACACTTTTGAAGTGGTGGATATGTATTCGGCGGGGCACGAGGTGTCTCCGGGCATGAGCTGTCCGTGCACGTTAGTTCTCGGCCACTTCCCCACCAAAATAATCCCTGCACGTAGCCGTGCACCTCTAAATCTAGTAGACTAAATAATATAACGTAAAGCACCACCGAGCCGGCAACACCACCGAGCCGGCAACTTTTTCTTGGCATTGCGAACACCACGTACAAACAACAATGGCTCAACAACGCAAAGCTAAGCTACTCCAGCAAGAAGGCAGGATAGACCTCGCACTCCAGGCGTACGAATCAGGTCAATTTAAGAGCGTGCATCTTGCTGCTCTAGCATACAACGTCCCACATCAACGGCTCTCTGATCGGCAGAACAAAATCACCTTCCGGCTGTCTGCTACGCCCAACGGCCGAAAGCTCTCTGCGACAGAAGAGCAAACAATCGTACGATACATCCTTGACCTTGATTCGCGTGGATTTGCCCCCCGGCTGTGTGAGGTGGCAGATATTGCAGATAAACTGTTGGCTGTACGTGGTTGGTTGGTTGGTTGGTTGGTATTCGATTTTCGTCCATAGGATGGGGATTAAGTCCACCATCACCGCCTCCCGAAGGGCATATAGGACGTGCTAAGCTATGGAATTACAGTGCTGCCACACTACCTTAGAAAGCATTTCTTGCCTGCGCGGGTATTGCTACCATTTCAGAACTACAGCTCCCCTTCCAATTGGGGAGACTGAGCAGTGTGTGTACATTAGGGTGGGACCCTTGTGTGTGTTCAGAGGCATTTTAGTGCCGTGAGAGAAAGAAAAGGAAAGAGTAGGTAGGTGTGGAGAGCCGGTGCCCTGCCGAATCGAAGCCGTGGCTCTGCGCGAGGAGAGCCTTTGTACTAGGCTTGGCCATGCCTGTGTCTGAGGAGATAGGTGTAGTAGGTAGGCAGAGCCAGGCCTGTCCTTCTTCTTTATCCCCAAGGGTCGTGAAATCTAAGGCCATGCTGGCTGCCTTGTTTGCGTGTTGTGTCAGGTCTGGGACGCTGACAGTCGGTCTTCAGAGAGCTGAAAGCAGCTCTCGTCGTTGTGGGTGTGGAGAGCCGGTGCTCTGTCGAATTGCGCCGTAGCTCTTCGCGTGGAGAGCCTTGCGGTAGGCCTGGCGATGCCCTTATACTGCAAGAACAAGGAGTGGCAAAACTGTCTCCTTGTCTTGCTGGTGGTTGTGGCCTTCGACCGAACGTGAAAATCTGAGTAGCGCACGGGCCATTTTGAAGAGAATTCAGCTCAGCGAAGAGCTGAAAGACAAAAGAGGGCAGCGCGCCTGCCACAACGCCTGCAGCGGGGAGAGGACGTTGGGAAACAGATTTAAGAAGGCATTTGAGTCGTGTTTGAACGAAAAATCGATGGAAATCGACCTTTCGCTGACCTGGAAAAGTTGATGTTCGGGTGGGCTGTACGTGGTGGGACACCTATTGGCAAGAACTGGGCTGAGCGATTTGTGTCGCGTACGGAAGAACTCAAGATGGCTTTCAATCGCGCAAAGGACCGTCAGAGAATACTCCAGGAAGATCCAGAGGTTATCAGCGCGTGGTTCAAGCTCGTACAGGAGACAAAAGACAAGTATGGGGTCCTAGATGAGGACATCCACAACTTTGATGAGACCGGCTTCCAGATGGGAGTTATTGGCTCAATGAAGGCTGTTACAGGCTCAGAGAGGCGTACAAGACCAAACCTTATTCAGCCAGGCGATCGGGAGTGGGTTACAGTTATCCAGAGCATCTGCGCTGCTGGGTATGCTATCCCACCCTTCATTATCTACAAGGGGCGTGTCCACATCTCTGCCTGGTATGAGGAGACTAATATACCGTACGACTGGAAGCTCTCTGTCTCTGAGAACGGATGGACAAACAACGCGCTTGGTCTTGAGTGGTTGAAGCACTTTGACGTGCATACAAGAGCGCGTCAGAAGGGGTTGTACAGGCTGCTTATCTTGGACGGCCATGAGAGCCATCTCAACCAGAATTTTAAGGACTACTGCCCGGAGAACAGAATCTTAACCCTCTGTATGCCTCCTCACTCATCACACATACTTCAGCCACTTGATGTGGTGTGTTTCTCACCGTTGAAACTGAAGTACTCCCAACGCGTACGAGCCTTGGCATCCAAACGCGTCTTCCACATTCTCTTGTATGCACGTCAAAATGCTTCAACCACTCAAGACCAAGCGCGTTGTTTGTCCATCCGTTCTCAGAGACAGAGAGCTTCCAGTCGTACGGTATATTAGTCTCCTCATACCAGGCAGAGATGTGGACACGCCCCTTGTAGATAATGAAGGGTGGGATAGCATACCCAGCAGCGCAGATGCTCTGGATAACTGTAACCCACTCCCGATCGCCTGGCTGAATAAGGTTTGGTCTTGTACGCCTCTCTGAGCCTGTAACAGCCTTCATTGAGCCAATAACTCCCATCTGGAAGCCGGTCTCATCAAAGTTGTGGATGTCCTCATCTAGGACCCCATACTTGTCTTTTGTCTCCTGTACGAGCTTGAACCACGCGCTGATAACCTCTGGATCTTCCTGGAGTATTCTCTGACGGTCCTTTGCGCGATTGAAAGCCATCTTGAGTTCTTCCGTACGCGACACAAATCGCTCAGCCCAGTTCTTGCCAATAGGTGTCCCACCACGTACAGCCCCCGAACATCAACTTTTCCAGGTCAGCGAAAGGTCGATTTCCATCGATTTTTCGTTCAAACACGACTCAAATGCCTTCTTAAATCTGTTTCCCAACGTCCTCTCCCCGCTGCAGGCGTTGTGGCAGGCGCGCTGCCCTCTTTTGTCTTTCAGCTCTTCGCTGAGCTGAAATCTCTTCAAAATGGCCCGTGCGCTACTCAGATTTTCACGTTCGGTCGAAGGCCACAACCACCACCAAGACAAGGAGACAGTTTTGCCACTCCTTGTTCTTGCAGTATAAGGGCATCGCCAGGCCTACCGCAAGGCTCTCCACGCGAAGAGCTACGGCGCAATTCGACAGAGCACCGGCTCTCCACACCCACAACGATGAGAGCTGCTTTCAGCTCTCTGAAGACCGACTGTCAGCGTCCCAGACCTGACACAACACGCAAACAAGGCAGCCAGCATGGCCTTAGATTTCACGACCCTTGGGGATAAAGAAGAAGGACAGGCCTGGCTCTGCCTACCTACTACACCTATCTCCTCAGACACAGGCATGGCCAAGCCTAGTACAAAGGCTCTCCTCGCGCAGAGCCACGGCTTCGATTCGGCAGGGCACCGGCTCTCCACACCTACCTACTCTTTCCTTTTCTTTCTCTCACGGCACTAAAATGCCTC
Organism: Lizonia empirigonia; assembly: GCA_009982855.1. Lineage (NCBI taxonomy): Eukaryota > Fungi > Ascomycota > Dothideomycetes > Pseudoperisporiaceae > Lizonia > Lizonia empirigonia. The sequence goes on along the minus strand of JAADKA010000005.1, from coordinate 1,345,053 downwards.
TGAACACACACAAGGGTCCCACCCTAATGTACACACACTGCTCAGTCTCCCCAATTGGAAGGGGAGCTGTAGTTCTGAAATGGTAGCAATACCCGCGCAGGCAAGAAATGCTTTCTAAGGTAGTGTGTCAGCACTGTAATTCCATAGCTTAGCACGTCCTATATGCCCTTCGGGAGGCGGTGATGGTGGACTTAATCCCCATCCTATGGACGAAAATCGAATACCAACCAACCAACCAACCACGTACAGCCAACAGTTTATCTGCAATATCTGCCACCTCACACAGCCGGGGGGCAAATCCACGCGAATCAAGGTCAAGGATGTATCGTACGATTGTTTGCTCTTCTGTCGCAGAGAGCTTTCGGCCGTTGGGCGTAGCAGACAGCCGGAAGGTGATTTTGTTCTGCCGATCAGAGAGCCGTTGATGTGGGACGTTGTATGCTAGAGCAGCAAGATGCACGCTCTTAAATTGACCTGATTCGTACGCCTGGAGTGCGAGGTCTATCCTGCCTTCTTGCTGGAGTAGCTTAGCTTTGCGTTGTTGAGCCATTGTTGTTTGTACGTGGTGTTCGCAATGCCAAGAAAAAGTTGCCGGCTCGGTGGTGTTGCCGGCTCGGTGGTGCTTTACGTTATATTATTTAGTCTACTAGATTTAGAGGTGCACGGCTACGTGCAGGGATTATTTTGGTGGGGAAGTGGCCAAGAACTATATGTGGCCAAAAAGTAGGTGCCCGAGCTTAGTTGACTGCAAAGTGTAGGGTGTTGCAGGATTCCAACAGCGACTGGCTCTGGCGCAAGTAGACCGCTTGCAATTTACACCGGACTTCAGATGCAGGACTATAGCAGTGGCTGGGATTTAAGCCGCAGATGAACGTTGTTGGTGCCTCGACAGCAGTGCTCCCTTCAGTGCGCGCTAGAAAAGGAAATACATGTCACGTGCATGACATCATAGGCCGCCTAAAACAGCAATCACCTAGCATTGCAGCGGGTGAGCAAGAGGCCAGAGGTACACTTTCGCCAGGCACCCACATACATGATATAGAACACCAGAAAGTTCAGTCGTGTGATAGCTCGCTTCAAGTCACTCGAAAAACATACTTTGCGCAAATCTGCCCTTGCTTAACTGCCTTACACTTCAAGATCATTAGCAGACCACGCGTCCACCACCACAAAGTCCTGTCATTCAACACACAATGCCACCGATCCCAACCTACAAGCACGCGCCCATCAAGGCCGACGGCATTACGCCGCAGACCGACTCGGCCGCCAACCCAGCATCAACACCCACCTCACGCTACGTACCCGCCACAACAACCACGTCCTCCTCGTCACCGCCCGCGCCCCAGCCCGGCGCGCGCCCAATACCCACTGCGACCGCTCCCGCGCCTTACAACGGCCCTGCTCCTCCTCAGCCGGGCTACACGGCAACACACATCACGACCGAGACACGGGTCCATGCGCCACCGCCACAGTTCACGCAGCCGCCGCCCACAGACTCGCAGCTTGCTGGTCGCTCCACGGTGACTTCGACAACGGCGAGTAAGCCTGGTCCTACCACGCTCAACTTGGGCCCTGTGGCCAGTCCGTTTCAGACCGCGAATGCAGGCGGTGCGGTGCCTGCCGCGACAGCAATAGATGGGGATGGGCGTCGGAGTTTGGAACATCCACCGGGGTATCAGCAGGCCCCCGATAACTCGCCATATACACAGGGTGGTGATGTTGGAGGTGGGGAGAGTACTGGGGAAGGCATTGGTGCTCAAGCGTGGAATATGCTGTCGAGAGCTGGTGAAGCGCTGAAGGGTGCAGAGGAGGCGGCGTGGAAGGCTGTCAACAATAAGCGTTGATGCGACCAAGCCGGTGCGCAGAGTAGGAATCAAAATAGGTAGTCACAATCACGTAGCAGAAAATCAAAGTGTGAAGGAAACCCGAAATCTTTCTATAAACCGCTAGTTTTCCCATGCACCAAGCGATGGAAATTGAACACCTAGGAAAGGAGTAAATGGACAAAGCAATGCAAGCCGGATATGACGAGTAGTACAGGGCAAAGTAAAGTACAAGGTGTTTTACCACCGGGTCGTGCTTTCCGTGACGGGCTTGATGTGCTCCATCATTCACCTCTACACACAACTCGTCCCCTCGCGTCGCGATTAGCTACTTCCACCACATGAACTCGTTTTGGGGTATCGAAGAATGAGGGAAGGCGCTTAGCCGGATCCACCCTTGAACTTCTTGCCGAACATGAGGAGCTGGGCCTGGTCGTAGATGGACAGGACACCGGCACCGGCAACACCACGGAGGATGTTGGCACCAGCACCCTTGAACAGGGACTTGACACCCTCAGCGGCGACGATCTGGCGGGCAGCATCCATGGTTCCGGAGTACTTGACGGCCTCACCGGAGGTCATCATCATACGACGGCGGATGGTGTCGAGAGGGTAGGAGGCGATACCGGCACCGGTGGTGACAGCCCAACCAAGAGCGAAGGAGGCAAGGAAGTTACCCTCGAGGGAACCGGTGAGGAGGACAGGCTTGATCGAGTCGTACATACCGAAGTACAGACCACGGTAGACAACGATACCAGCAACGGAGGGCATGAAACCACGGTAGAGACCGCCGATACCGTCGGAAGCGAGGGTCTTCTTGTAGACGTCTACGAGACCGTTGAACTGGCGCTCACCACCCTTCTTGGCGGACTTGGCGTCGTTGGCGAGACGGGTACGGGCGTAGTCGAGGGAGTAGACGAAGAGGAGGGAAGTGGCACCAGCGGCACCACCGGAGGCCAAGTTACCGGCCATCCACTTGGCGTAACCGTCACGCTCCTTTTTGTAGGCGAACATGGACTTGTATGTGTCGCGGAAAGCGAAGTTCAGGGCCTGGGTAGGGAAGTAACGGATGACGTTGGCTGTGTTACCACGCCAGAGCGAGAGGACACCCTCGTTCTGGGCAGTGCGCTTGAAGCACTCGGTGATACCGTCGTACTTGCGGTCGAGACGGCCGGACTTCAGCATCTCATCCTGCGGCGAATGTTAGACTGTGACAATCAATGGAATCGATGCAAGTGATGCGTACCTGGTTCTGGATGAGGAGCTTGACACGCTCGATGGGGGCGGCAGCGGTCTTCGAGACGGCGGCGGAGACACCACCCACTGATAAGGGGTTAGTAGCTGCGTCTTGTAGAAAAGTTTTGCGCAACGATGTTCCGTCGAAATTAGGAGCCATTTGGCCTCAAACTTGATGAAATCCATCGATGCATTGATGAAACGTACTCAAGAAGTCGACTACGAAGCCGCTGGACAGATGTTAGCATGATTCCATTGCAATTGAGCCAAGCGATAAGCCAACGGACAACTGGCATCTTTGCAGCGCTCGCGTCTTCATCTGTGGCATCCGTCGCTCTGGCAGGCGCGATCGATGCCATCGAGATGAAAGTTGCGCAAGTTGCTGATACGGTGCAGCTGGATCTGAACGGCTTGCTTTTGGCGAAAGGAGACAACGTACGGCATTCCCATGAAACTCTTATCTTGTTGAGCTGCCATTTTTGCGACGGTGGACTGAACCGTGGAGTGGAGAGGGGGAATGAAAGAGATGAAGTTGAGGGTTGGGGAAGGGAAGCTATTAAAGCAGTTGGCGACGCAGATTTTCAATGGAGAAGCCACGCTAGCGCCGCCAAGAGCGCTCAGGCCGCCGCTGCTCCGGGACCTCTTCGATGCCTCGGGGAAGCAGTGCGTATTTCCAGAACAGCATGCAAGGCAACTCACTTGCTATAATTACTGCTGTAGCTCCGATTGTGCCATGATTTTCACTGCAGGTTTCTCATCTTTGAAGCTGCAACATGCTGTCAATGGCCGCTATCTCACCCATCTCAAGGGAGCATCCACAGGCGTTGCCACAGCATCGAAACTCTTTGGCGCACCTGCGCACGCACTGCAATCTGGCAGCTGCCGCACTTGTACAACTGTAAACTGGGACTTCACATGTGTCCAGATGCCTTTTCAAGCTTGAACCCACTCCAAACGCTGTGCGCTTTGCAGCGCTTCTCCTATTTCCAGGGTCCGCCTTGACAACAAGGTCGGGCAATTTCGGGAGGGCCGGGCCAATAACGCGCGAGGCGATGGAAAATTCGTGGCCCGGCCCCAGTTTGTTGAAAGGACCGTGGTTCGCCGTTGCCCAGGTGCTTCTGGATGTGAGGCCGCGCCGATGATGTCGTTTCGACGAGCAGAGCTGCCGGCTGCGGACTCCCCGGATGCTGCGCTGTGCTGTCAGAAAGGCTTGTCAACCACGACGTTTGTGGTTGCGCTGGGCCAACCACTTTTTATCTTGGAACCGTCTTCTTGCGTCCACTGTTTCGATGCACGACCGGAACATACGCCAGTACAACGCACGCGACTAGACGCTCCACCAGGTCGTCGTCACCGATAAGACATGCCGAACTCACCTTCCATATAGGAGAACCTCTCTACGATGCTCGAGATCTTCTCTGCTCTTGTCGGTACCTGCTTCCACGTCGTCAAGCCGCCCTAAGGTGAACTCACCCACCTTGGAGGTTACCATGATTGTATATGAGGAGACACAGTTCACTCGGACACCATCGCCACAGTAGAGGCAGCAGTGGCACTGCCATTAATGAGCTCTTTGCTCTACATCAACCATACACCCACGAAACCTCGTAGAATCAATTGGTAGGAGCATCGTGTTTGGTAGTAGTGCATACCTCACTTGCGCGCTGTGTTGAGGTAGATTTGCGACATTAAGAAACCGCTCACCGTCTATAGACCTGCAGAATGCTACTCGCGGGTGCTCGACCACGCCCAGCCCATCCAGCACCACCGATTTCCCCATGTCCATCACCCGTACGAACAAAGCCCACGATAGCACACATGGCGATTTACGATAGCGAAGAGATGGCTATATTGTCCTGGAGCTGAGAGCAAGCTCTTCCCGTCTCCAGACGGTCGAGGTCGATTTACGCTGTCAAAAGGCCGTTCGTAAATCGCTGGCCATGCATGAATACGCCCTTCAAACCACCGCACGATACTCATCTCCGCCACGATCCGTGTTGTGTTGTGGAGAGGTGGCGAGGGAACAAGACAGTGAGAGAGTGGTGAGAAGAGGGTTGTGGAAGAAGTCTAGCAGACTGAGTTTTCGTACAACGAACCAGGTCAAGGACGTAAGTCTGACAGGGTGAAGGTAGCAAACTGCTCACTCCAGTGAGATTTCTAAAAGCCAGCTTCGCCTCGGTTTACAAGAAAGTGCGGGGCCTGCAAGAGCATCACAGACAAAATGGACGGTCTGACCAGCGAGAATATGCAGTGTATGAAGTTGGCATACTACATTACCGGTCTCAGACAGATCCCATCATGTGATTAATGTATGTCTATATAATAAAATTGTTCAACATATACATGTTCAGCCACTGATGGAAGCCGAGCCACCCACTGCTAACAGCATCATAACTGATGCGAGACTGCGAAATGGTGCTTGTACTCTGAATTTTCCATTAGTACCTCGTACGTGCATTCGGGATAATCATCCAAGCATTTCTCTTGGCCAGTTCTGTATTTGGCAACGATAGCTTTGCTGCTAGCTCTGAGATGACCATCGTGCATATGCATGTCAAGGCTCTGGTAGCTCTTGTTGCACGAGACCCAGGACACGGAGCGGGTTGAAGGTAGTAAATGCAGCGCACTATAGTTCTTTCAGCGCGCCACAGTTTTACAGGTTGTGCCGTCATCCTCGTATTTCTCTTCCAAGCAAACGAACTTTAAAAATAATGACGCCAGGGGCTTCTCAGGGTGTGGTTGAGCACTGGAGACTATGTCGTGTAGGTAGACCTCCCATCCACGTGTTGGCATGGGGTTTAATTTTTTATTAAGGGAAAACGCGTGTAAGTGCTCATCATGTAGAGTTTCCGGTCGGGTACCTTGGGAAGGTCATGCCCTGCGATCAAGTGTGATTTGTACGGGGGTTGGTAGGAGTTTGGCCAACCATCAGCTGTTCTGAAAAGTGTATTGTCCTCACATCGTTGAACAAGGCACGTGAATGATTTTGATGTCAAGTGATTCTTTGATTTCATGTGATCAGCAGGTAATCGACCTTGTATCACGTCTAGATGGTTTGCATATGCGTATCCGGTTCGGAGATTTTTGGATTTCGCGATCGCATGGGAACGGGGCAGACATTTGGCATGAAGAAACCATTTTTGACTTGGTGCATCTCAAGATGTTTCTCCTGTTTCAATGGTTCCTCTGTAATAGACAGGCTAGTTCTTTGCACGGAAACTCTCCAGAAAGTGTTGGTGTTTCCCCCCTGTGGGTCATGACTTGGCGACAAATGAATTTTGTAATTCTCTGGACCGTCGATGGTGAAGGGTCCGAGGCCACAGCCATAGTAGAGACAGAGATGAGTATTTTGCAGGAGAAGCATTGATGAGGGTCTGTTGTAAGAGCCCGGCGCCATGATTGTCGCTTCTGTTCTTTTTCTCGCTCAAGCACCTGCGCATGAAGAGTTTCACAAACGTTTTCCGGTATTTTGGTATTCCTGGTGCTCATGGGTCCATGAATTTGTTGTTTTCACGTTTTGAAAATTCAAACCGAAACGCAGAGAACAGGGCACCTCTGTTTGTTGTTAAGACATCAGTCACAGGCAGACAGCAAACATGCTAACACGATAAGTGGTCTTCGAACGATCAGGGCACGGATTTCAGAACATGCTAACAAAAGACATAAATCGGGTCTCGGAAGTTTTTAATGGCAAGTAAGCTGTGCCGCTCTGCGAGCTGGAAGGTGTTGTGTGGAAAGAGAGAGAGAGAGAGGCAAAGTGGGCAGGAGGCTGTTTAAATAGAGGCGTCGCTTATATTGCCCCGCTTTTCGCGAGCGGTGTGAAGGGGAGCAGTGAGGTCACTGCGGCAATGACCACTCATGTGATAGGCAGCAGCGTCGAACAGTAGAACTAGAGGGACAGAATAATGGACGTGCCATTGTTGGTCTTGGCGGAAAACAGTGCGAGAGGAATGAGATCAGTATCAGACTAAGGCTGCTCAGATGGCTGCGGTGAAGGAGAAGAATGTGTACATCGCGTTGATTAGGTAGGCGACCTAGTACCTAGATCGTGAAAAATCCCATGTACCATGAAGCCCAACATACCACACAAAGCAAGCAGCACTAAACAAACCGGTGCCCTAGTGCCGCGTGCTTGGAAAGGAAAGAACGAAGGTGTTCACATGACACTTGATTGCAGCGGGCGACGAGACCTGACCATGAAGCAACGAGATAACACAACGTGAAGATATCATTAGGAGAGATGTGCGTGTTATAACTTCTTACCCGCGGAAAGAGTCTAAATATACCACTGGGTAGAGTCGTTGAATGCCTCCACGCTGCTCGACATTAGACACGAAGCCCACAAACACTCACGTCCTCCACACTAAAGAACCTCTCCTTCTCACTCACAACTGAAAACGCCTAACGCACCACCCTTCCCCAAGACCACTACTCAGATGTACCTACTCACAGCCTCATCCAGCCATGACGTTCGCCCACCCGCTTAGTCACCCAACCAGCAGGTATCAAAACGGTGTTTTGACTACATGTGGTGGTGGGCTGGATTGACGGGTTTGGTCTGAGTTGGGCTGTGTACCCGATATATCTCGCTGCGTTCGACCTCCAATTCACATGGACGCGTGGGGTCGCTGCTGGACTTAGGAGTCATCGTGTGCCCCGGGCTGCAACCTAGTGGTGTTGCGTCTATTCAAGCTCTTCACGTGCTGTGCAGCGCGAGGCTGTGATATCCGTGTTGCCCTTCAAGCTTCAGCCTGCCTTGTCCGCGTCAGGCTGCACCACTGTCTCGAGCTTGCTGGCGTGGTCGCCCCCCTCAGGCCCCTCGTCCTCGTCCACAACGTCTTCGCCCTCCTTGCCAGCCTCCAGCGCGCGGTACTTCCTCCGCTTCTTCTTATCGCTGCTGGCCTTCTTCTTGCTCTTCTCGCGGGCCTTGACGCGCGTGCGGGCGCCCTCGCCCAGCTCCAGCTCCTCGAGGCGGTCCTGCAGCAGCCGCCGCGCCGTCTTGCGGTTCAGCTCGCGGCTGCGCGTGTCCTGGTACTTGACCACGATGCCAGTGGGAATGTGGATGAGCTGCACGGCGGACGAGGTCTTGTTGATCTTCTGGCCACCCGGCCGGAGCCCTTGAGGAAGTTCTCCACGATCTCCGACTCGGGGATCACGCGCCGCGGCGGGAGCGATTTCGCGAGCAGGGCGGCGCTGCTGTGGAGCGTGGCGATGCGGAGGGCGGGGCGCGGGCGCAGGAGCGCGACCGGAGTCAGGAAGGGTGTCATGATCGAGATATATAATTGCACATGAATAAAGACGGTGACATTGCACGGCGTGGTGACAGGGCAGTTTCTGCGGCCGCGAAATGACGCGCCCAATCCCCTCGCGCCGCACCCCCGGTCTCTTCCGCAGACCCAAAAGCGAATGACATGACAGTCCCTGAACCACGACCACCCACGACTTGACACCACGACTTACACACCCGCCCACCACCTCGCGCATGCCCGACTCATCCACGACTGCAACCACCCTCCTCCTAGCCCTCGCCTTCATCCTCCTTTCCGCAGCCATGCTCTACCCACACGCGCTACTCCGCTGGTTCCAGCGCAAGCGCTACCAATACGAGGTCACCTTCTCACTGTACATGCTGACCTCGACCGAGAAATTCATCTTCAGTACGTCCCATCCAGATCCACCTATACTTAACATATCCACACCACATCCAGCTTACTAACACGCCCAGACTCGGTCCTCTTCCTCCTCCTCAGCCTGCTCGTCATCGCCGCATCGCTATACCTCCCCGAACACCTGAGCATCATCGCGAGCCGCATTTTCTACTACTACAGCGGAAACGAGGGCGCGCGGGGGCTTGCTAGGGGACCGCTGGATCCGGCGCAGGGGAATGGGAGGGCGTTTGTAGAGCCGTGAGGGCGTGGATGAGTGTGTGCTGAGTGTGAGAGATGTGCATGGTTGGTGTTTTGGCGTTTGGGTGGTTTTGTAAGGAGGAGTAGTTAATGGATAGATACTACGTAATGTAATACTTGTGAGCAGTCTGCTGGGGTGGCATTGACATAGTGCTGCGAGACGAGGGGATGTACAGAGACGGTATGTATTCGTGAGCAAAGTATTTACGCAGCTAAGAATGTCCGCCGAAGAGAACGCTACCCTGTGCATGCAAAGGATCCAACCTCCGTCATACAGAGGTACAACCATATCATATCGTCGTGAGCGCAACAACAGAACCGAAACCCCCGCAACCCACCCAGCTATCCAAACAGCACCCTCGCCGCCCTCTCAAGCGTCGCAGGCAAATAATCATCCACCGTCACCAGCGCCGGAAACTCTTCCAACTTCAACTCCCCCGCCCTCGCCCCACTCCACACCACAAGCAGCACAACCGGCACCCCCACCATCCCCTCATCCTTCTCTACCCTTGTCGCAACACTCCTCGCAAACCCAAGCTGCCGCTCCACCCCTCCGCCCTCCCGCCGAGCACACCCGCCGTCGCGCAAATCACCACCACCACGACGCCGCTGGCGGCCAGGAACGGCGGGTGCAGCTCCGTCATGCCGCGGTCGATGCGGAACGGCACGTGGCGGACCTGGCGCGGCAGGGCGCGGCCGAGCGGCTCGAATGGGTCCATGTCTCTGGCTAAGGGTGTGGAGGGTGCGTGGGGCACGACGGGCGTGAAGAGGGTGATGATTTCGGCTTCGTTGAGCGTGCGGAGCCGGGAGAGGGTCGGTGGGGGACAGCGGATTAGCGTTGCGGTGCCGGCGGAGGGCTGTTGGGAGTCGGCTCTGGGAGTGCGTTTGGTGGGGGAGCTCATGTTGGGGGATTGGGGGACGGATGGCTGGAAGGTGGTGGTTTGTGCTGTCAGGGGTTTGGCTTTGTCTTGGTGACGAACGAAATCCTGGATGAATGAAAGCCTAGGATGAACGAGATCTGCCGCAGCTACAGATGCACGACAAGAGAATGTGGTCGGTCGACGATGGCTGATAGAGGCGAGACGGATGTAGTTTGAAGTAGCGGTAGTTGAAGGAGTACAGAGGTCGTTCTATCGAGGAGCAATCTCGAGTGAAGCGCAGCATCCAACGCTCGAATCGACAGGCCTGCAGTTATACCCGTCAGTCTCGCTCGTCATGCCTGAGTGCTACGACATGTGGAAAAGGTGCTTGTTGTACAAGACACAGGTACGCACGTCTCGTGAGACGATGAAGTGCAGGTGTCGAGTCCGCCAACCGCAGTCAGCGAGGGCTCCCATCCTTGGAGCCTGAACCTTCGCTGACACGGCATGCATAGCTGCGGCGTGGGTTACACAGGCAGTGGGTGATAGTCTCGGTGGATATTGCTTCGGCCAGACAGCATTGGGGAGGCCATGTCCTCAAGGTCCTGGAGAAGGCCACACCAAGGACAGCGTGGCAACGTGAGCTTCAGCTCTTGAGCCGGTCAGACAAATACGAGCTGAAGTTGCTGAAGTCGTGGACAAGGTTGGATGCTCCTCACACCCTCTTCGCCGGCCGAGCTAGTCCTGCACTGAGCCGGCTCAAGCAGATCCATGGACACCCAGGCAGCTTCCCAGCCAGTGACCGTAGACATGCATTTACCAGCCAGTGACCGTAGGCATGCATCTACCCGCCAGACGCACGGCATGGTTCACTCTGCGTGTGGCGCACGGGGGTCAGTACCATTTGAGTAGGCTGTGCAGGACCGTTGTCAAATTGATCGCTGACGAGCAGGGTATGTGGCCATTCATGGCGACGAATTCGCGCGCTAGCCAGGACGAAATCATTCAATGCGCGTGTGTAACGTGATGTATGCGGCGACGGGCATCTGCAATCTAAAGCGAATATGCGTGACATCTGCAGATACTGTGCATGACTGGCGTGTGAACGAGCCGCGGGCGGCCTAGCCGAGCGCTGTGCTCCACAGGGGCTCAGCAACCCGTGCGGTGACATCCGCTCGATAGCGGCCGATGAGACATCGATGGTCTAAGAGCGACACAACGTGGGTGAACGTGAGGGATGGTGGTTGCTCTCGCTTAGTTAGCGCCAAAACAGGGCAGCGCGTGGTGAAGTGTAAACACCACGCGCCGTGACCAACCACGTTGAGCCATTCACTTATGTGAAGGACGAAATGACATTGTGATGCCGTCCATCGCCGGTAGGGCTGTTGCTGTCAGCGCCGGCATAGCTAACCATGCGCAGAAGAGCTGCCGTCGCTCGGCGACGCGCTAGAGTCGTTACATAAAGGTACGTTATCATGCTCAATGCGCGACCGTCTAACACCGCACAGCATCACAGACTCCCGCAAAGCAGCGATCCACAAAAGTTTCTGGGGTGATTGATACTGTCTGTCAACACGCGTTTGCCGCTGGCCTAGATGAAGACGCTCTGGAGACCGTCGTACACATTGCAGCAAAGAAGACGGAATTAGATCAAACGAGTGTAACAACGTTGGTCAAGAACCTCTATCCTGCGCAACGGGTATCCGGAGATGTTATTATCACTGTCGTGGCGGCGCTGGGCCAAGGCAAAGGCAAGCCTTCGCCAGGCACGCAAGACAGCCTCGTCAAGTGGCTTGCGCTGATCCACGAGATCGTCGAGAGTGCCGACATTCTGTCTCGATTGTATGGGGTCCTATTCGGGATGTTGGACATGATCAGTATTAGGTGCGGCACCAACACGCTTGTTTGCCTGTGCTAACCTGCCAGGACATCTCTGTGCCACCTGCTCTCCTTGATCACTCGAAGGAAGCATGTGAAACCTTTCAGAATACAGCAGCTGTAAGAACAATCCGATCGGTGTAGAGTGAGACGGACTGACTCTTTCAGACTTGAACTATCCTGCGGTCTTGGTAACGAGCCTGCACTCCAAGGTCTCCTCCGTGTGTACAAAGACTACTACCCGGACATCATTCTCGGAAGCGCATCCACCAGCCGAAAGTCGTTTGCACCAGTGAGTCCCCCGTGTAATGTCGGACGCTAGCGGGGATGAGCTCCAGGGCTGCTCCACGTGTTACACAATAGCCTTTACTGACTGTGTAGCCACCTGATGCGGAGTGGCGAGCAAGAACATCCGCTATCCAAGAAGCCCGTACAGCGTCGGACGACCCCTCATCTGGACAGCGCAACGGCTTCAAGGTTCTTCGGCACGGACCAAAGAGGACTAAGGCATTGCCCGACGTTCACACCTTCCATGCTACTGAGGTATGCTCATGCCTGCGTAATATGAGGAAGTCCTAATGCAGGCAGAGCTCCGTCACACTAGAGGGCATTGACAACGTCGAAGCCTTTGTGGAGAGGCTGGACAGAATCGAGCCGCCTGGTCAGCTGATCTCTTTCCTCACCGACCCGCTACTACAGAAGTATGTCGAGCTGAAGCCATCACCTGTTGTGTATGCGCGGATCGAGTTGTGGCTTGCGGCATGCCTTGAGGGACATGTCGGTGTTGACATTGCTGAAACCGCCGTCTTGGGCGAGCTGCTCGACGAGCTTCTCAAACATGCGCAGTATTCCAAGGTGGGTGTGTCAGCTCTAACTCGTACTCTGCTCACACTACTAGACTCTACTTCCAATCGTGCCAGTCTTCCTCAAGGAGTACCTGCCGACGTGGAATGGCCTTGATCATGTAGATGCCGTCCTTGGACTACTTTCATACCTCCCTGGCGATTCTTTCGAAGACTGCTACTCCAAGTACTTTGTGCTGATAGAGCGCGCGCTCAGCACCCGGTCATACACCCATCTGGTCGACTTCTACACAGCGCTGCTCCAACATCGCGTCTCTGCTCTCGCCCACCAGCGACCACGGCATTATCCTACGCTCGCCTCTCCAGAGCAGCAATTCTTGAAGGATCTCGTCGCGCATTTCGCTACATTCTCGACATCCCTGATACTTTCCCTCCCACCAGACGAGGGAGCCGACCTCACATCGTCCATTCTTTCCTACTGGGAGCTACTCTCAACATCTTCGAAGCCACACGTCATCCCCATCATCCTCCCGCCGATGCGCCTGATATACCATCTCTTGCAAAGCCCATCAGCGGACGTAGTATCCCGGACCTGCAGCATAGTCGGCAACTACAAGCAAGCCTTCGACGAACACCCCAGGCCGGTCAAACAATACTACCCCAGCGAAGTAACCGACGGACTGAACTGGTGCCTGCGCGACATCTACAACAACTTCTGGGTGGCTCGCGGGCTGGTGGTTGCAGACCAGAAGTCTGTGGGCATGTACTGCGATCCAGCCCTCCGGTCATCACTCAACAGCTATTTGAGTGGTCTGGATCGCGAGTACGCCATCGGTCATGTCTTTGGCCTGTCGTACAACGCCTGGCTGGCATCAATGTCGTCCGCGGCGTGGCATGCGCTGGAAGAGCGGGAGATCGACCGGGAAGGGTATGACCGCGGAAGCATCAGATGGCACAAGGGGCCAGTGAGTCAGCAGAGTCTGGCGGTGCTGAAAAATGGGGGTGTGGACGTTGATTGGGAAGGTGCTGGTGGGTACAAGGTGTTTGTGCTCGAGTGGCTGGCGGGGAGGGGACTGGGTGGACTGAGGGAGTTGATGTTTGCTATTGTTACGGACTTGAGGGCAGTACAGTCTGGTAACTCATAGTATAACGACACAGCATTGCTATCGAAAAATCCCGGTACCCGAGCACGTACGCCGACACCACACGTCCAGCACGACCGGGAAATGCATTGGCTCTACGCCACGACTACGCTACGCATACCGGCAAGAAGCGAAGAGTTAACTCGCATCGCCCAGAGCGCACGCTTCACCGCATCATGCGAAGCGTGATGAACCTGACTGACGTTGCTTGGATACCCAGAGTGTAGAAACTCGATACACACAAAAGGTCATATACAACGCTTTTAACCGTCGAAATAACACCACCAATTCACCCACGACTACTCTGCAGCCCTTACACAAGCATACGTTCGCGCTTCTGCAACCCTCTCCCACTCAAAACAACCACCACCCATCACCATAACCGGCGTCCTCTTCCCATCCTGCTTACACATCGCGCGCACAACCCATCTTCTTACTAATGATCCAAGTCCGACAATCCTCACATCCCCACACACACGATAACATCGATTCCTCATCCGCACCACCGCTGATATGTCTGTCACCACTCCCCCTTTTAATCCCCTCATCTGACAACCCCAAAATCCCACCACCACATCCTCTACGCCCCCCCCCCCCAGCTGCATTCACACAACCACAACGGCAACGCGAGGCACGTGCATGCGTCAACCTATCGCGCGAGAACAACCACGCTTAGTCGTCGCGGTGCAGGTTTTCTCTTTCTCCCTGGGCTGGGTATGTGCCGCTGTTCAAGTGGGTAGTTGGTGGTTAATGCGGGTCTGGGTGGGTTGGGCTTGTGTCGGGGATACGAATCGGTGATGGTGTGTCGCAGAAAGGAAGCTGGCGGTCGTCGCGCGTGAGGTTGAGGGGGATTTGTTGCTGAAGTGGATGGCTGTGTGGAGCCAGGAGGGTTCAGGCTGCGCAGCGCAATGTGGTGTTGAGGTCAATTTCGCCTATTGTGGTGACTGTTATCTCATACTATGCTGCGGTTTGCGCATACGATGTTGACTGCATTCCCGCGAGCGTGGCTGAATGTGTGTCAAATTGAGGACTGTAGTATTCTACTATCTATCAAAGACCGTGTCAAGGAAAATTTAAGGAACTGGGGTCTACTTAGCTGAAGGAAATGGCCTGAGTAGAGAGTACACCGGCACAGATGACAGGATCTAACCTGACGAGTACCACCCAGTTTGTTGCTTCTATTCTACCTAACCCGGAGCATGCTCAGGGCGCATACTCCTCATTCCCATTCCTGTCAACCCTAACATACTTCTCCCTATCCATACCATGTGTGACGCGCAAGTGACAGGTAGAGTTGTAGCGGCAGCTTCCAAAATCGCGCTCATTGGCGCACTGATGGCCCAAGTCTAGATAGATCAGCAACCGAGGTCAGTCGGCTTAGGGAACAGCAACTTACAGCAGTCGATTTCTTCACAGTACCTATTGTTGCAAGCCAAGCTCCGAGCCTTGTATCGCAGAGCATTCTGCTCGCCCGGGGTCAATTTCGGCTCATGCTGAAAGTGGCAGAATTTGCCTTGTATGCATGAACCACCCAGATGGAAATGGTTGCACATCTTCTTACCATTCTTCTTCATGCGAGCATCGAGTGCATCAAGTGAAGCGCGGTCTCGCGGTGGAAGTGCATCATCAAGTCTTTGGTAGCTCTTGTTGAAATAAGCAAATTTTTTTTTACTGTTTGCCTTCGCAGTGGGCCCAATCGGAATGTTGTTGGTGCCCTCAGTTCCGGCTTTGCCAACACTAGCCCAGGTAGAATCCTCGCTCGACTCAGTCGCTGACACGGAAGGCGCTGGGGTGCTGGGAGAAGGACTGAGACCTGGTTTTGGCACGGGTGCGGCAGGCGGTGTCCTGTTCTTCAGCGAGCGCATAACGAGGGGACTCTGTGCCGATGGTGGTGGGCTCTGTGCTACAAACACAGCAGTGTTGATAGCGGGAGCCGAGTCAGGTAGAGGTTCGTTCTTGAAGACGTCGTCGAACCTTGCACGTTTGAAGTTGGGCAGCTCGGCAAATCCCCTGTATACCGGGGTAGTCTCAAGGAGTGTGATCCGACTAGCTTTAGCTTCGTTATGTTTGAACTGATCGAGATTTAGGAGATATCCAGCGTCGTGACAGCCGCCAAATATGATGTGACGACAGGTCGGGTTGTCGCTGAAAGTACGCAGCATTTCTGACATGTTAGCTCCGTGCGTCGGTCTCAAAGCCCTCGATCATACCTTTAATCTTGTGGTCGGCTCGCTCTTTACCTTGGCCGACGTCGATAATACTAAATAGAGACTGATTGACGCTGAAGCGCTGAGCAAAAGTTCGAAGCTCTTGAGGGTGGCGAAGAAGCCCTACTTGCTGCAGCTTTAAGGCGAGCTTATCTAGGCTCACGTAGATCTGGGCCATGATAGGCCAGTTTCCGGAATTGCTGTATAGAGACGCGATGTGGCTGTGGATGGCATGGTGTAGCCGAGAGGCAGCCTCCGAACCGCCATCGCCAGCAGCTGCCTGGAGTAAGGCATCCTGGAACTAATCAACGGTCAGCACATCTGCTCAGTAGGATCTGATGGTCCTGTATATAAGTACTACAAAACATGCCTAACGAATCGTGCAGGGCGCGCGAAATTGAAGCAATCGGGACTGTAGCCGGCCCGATGTGTGTGACAGAGACTCTATGTAGAGGAACTAAAGGTACTTACAATAGCACCATCTCCATCGATGAGGACAAGAATAAATGAGCTTGCGTCCTGCAGTGATATGTCAGCATGTGCATTGTTCGTGCTGGAGTGCGACTTCGGCATGCATGCAAAAGCACAGCAGCCTGACTTTTCGCTCACTCAATGGAAATCCATAAATATTGAATATAAGACTAAATGAAGCAGAATATCAAGATCCGACTTACCATCTGGCGCTCATATTCAATCACAGCTCTGTGTGCCTGATCGACAGTTCTCTGATAGTTTCTTCTGTTGTCTCTTTCGCTCTGGTAGTCGCTTTCCAACTCTTCATGTTTTCGCAAGAGACCCGAGAACTTCTCAGCGAGTTCCTGCACTGGTCAGTACGCATCCAGTGTGTCTGCCATGTCAGCCCCACTCACATTAACGAGATTTTCCCTGGCTTGATCAGCAGCTCGAAAGCCCTCCATCTGCCTTGAATAGTCGTTTAGATCGTAGTGCGACATGCTGAAGAGTCCGACCATAGAGGTGTGCAAAGTTTAGAGACGCAAACTTTGACTGTGATTATCACGAGAGTCGGAAATGTGCTACTGTGATATTGGTGAGGCAACAGCGCCCAGCGAGCTCCCGCGGAAATGGCTAATGGCGCGGGCGCGTTTGAGGGATGCACTAGCCAGATACAGAAGAAGTTCGGAAAACTAGGGGCACTCTGTTTCCTGGAAGAAATCAGGAGCGGAAAAGTGCGAATGCTCCCCTATATTGCGGTAAGAGAACACTGTTGGCTGAACAAGGCGCAGTCATTCTCCGCATGCGTTGCTGTAGTGCGGGGCACGGGTGAGCAAATCGCCTGGTCTGGATGTGGTACAAATAGGACCTGAAAACACTCAGCCCACCAGCTCATGCAGCACGCGCTGTTCGGTGCCGTATCAGCGACATGCACGAAGCTGACAGGGGCTTTCGGAAGCTTGAGTAACTTGACCGGTGACTTTCGCATGTAGCATGTTGCTCGACAGCAGTTTCATTGCTTTTACAGCGCTTGTTGTTGAGGACAATGGCTGTTGTGTGCTATGTTCGAAGCTGCAGCAAGCTGGACACAGAAGAGTCGAAGTGGTATACCATAGCAAAGAATGCTATCATTCTCGCAAATAAAGGTACGGGAGACACTATCGAACATCTTCCATATCTGAGGAGTAGCTAGCGATTGAAGTTCGAGGCTGACAAGCTTCTTCCCCACAATGACGCTGATCTCAGATCATCAGTGCTGACCGCTCACGACGGAAGCATTCCACACCTGGACCTCGCCAATAAAACAGCAATCGTAAATCTGTTGCCTGCACAACAAGTTACTTTGTTGCAAACAGCTTCAGGTTTACTGTATTTCGAAACATCAGGCTTGGCCAAAGCCTCAACACCATGGCTGCCAGTAAAAAAGTCCGCACCAATCCTCCCTACGAGCTGCTATACTGGCCCGGCATCCCAGGACGCGGCGAGTTCATCCGCCTCGCCTTCGAAGCAGCCGGGGTATCCTACAAAGACACCGCCAACGAGTCCGAAGACGGTAAGCACCCAGCTACCTCCCATCGAAGCTTGCACTGACACCGTCCAGGTATCAAAGCAGTGACGTCCCTCATCGACCCCTCCTCCACCGGCACCGACGGCAACCCGCCTTCCTTCGCACCGCCCGCCCTTCGCATTCCCGGCGAGGGCCCAGACGGCAAGCCCCTGCTGATCTACCAAACACCTTCGATCCTGTCGTACCTGGGCGACAAGCTCGACCTTGCCGGCAGCAACGAAGCAGAGAAGTCGTGGATCCTCTCCCACACCCTCACAGCGCTCGATCTCAACAACGAAGCACACGACACACACCACCCGATCGCGGTCGCGAAGTACTATGAGGAGCAGAAGGAGGAGAGTTTGAAGAAGGCGACAGACTTTAGGGAGGCGAGGATCCCCAAGTTTTTGGGGTACTTTGAGCGAGTGTTGAAGGCGAATGAGGAACAAGGGAAGGGGAAGTATCTGGTGGGGAGCAAGCTGAGTTTTGCGGACACAACGCTCTGGAATGTGTTGAGTGGGCTGTTTTTTGCGTTTCCAAAGGGGATGGAGGCTAGGAAGGCGGAGTTCGAATTGCTGTTTGGGACGTTCTACAACAGTGTGAAGGAGGCGAGTGGTGTAAAAGAATACCTGGCAAGTGACAGGCGGAAACCATTTAGTATGGGCGTGTTCAGGCATTATCCTGAGCTCGACCGTCAGTAGGAGGGTTGACACCAGAAGGAAGTGACCATCACAAGAAAAGAAATCAATTGCAGTGGTATCTTGAAGGGTGCCCATCGCGGGCTCATCATCTCATTCCATTTTGATGCCGGATACATGATGCATTTCCGAGGCCGTACTCCTGAACCGTATGATGCCCAGGCTAAACGAAACAACCGACAGCAGTACGTCTAGTACTCAGCAGCGGACTGGGGGAACTCGAAGTTGACGCCCTTGCCAGTGAGGCGCTTGTAGACCTCGGAGTAGGTGTCGAGCCTGTAGTCAACACCGCCACGCTCCTTCTCGTCGAGAACGACCTTGAGGATCTTGGAGCCGTCCTCGCGGGTGCGGAGGCGCTTGCCGACAATCTCGACGGGGTAGACGAGGTCGGACAGGATGGCGTCGTGGACAGCGGTGAGAGTCCTGGACTGGGGGCGCTTCTGGGTCTGGCTGGTGCGGGACCTGTTGGAGCGCTTGGGGCGGGGCAAGATGCGGCGGGAAGCAACGATCAGGACGTGGCGGTCGGAGAACTTCTTCTCGAGCTCACGGGTGAGGCTGAGGAAATTAGCACATGCTTTGCGAATTCGTAGGTTCGTGCTTACCGCTGCTGGGCCTTGTGCCAGCCCTGGAGGAGAGGGACGGGGACGAAGATGACAATAGCCTTGCGTCCGTGACCAACTTCGATCTAAGAATCCTGGTGTCAGCCAATTGTGCTGCCCAGTGCCCACCGCCTCTTCGATCAAAGTATGGGTATGGGTGCGTGTGGAGGATTTGCGAGCGCGTCGGTGCGCAGTAGGTGGAGGCTTATCTTACCTCGCGGGCAGAGACGAACTGCAGAGGGCGCAGAGAGCTCTTCAGGTCGGGGACATTGTTCTCGAGGTCAGTCAACGCCTGCGCGCTTGTTAGTCTGCGGCCGCATGGCAATTGGCAGCGGGACACTTGCGTTGGCGATGCTGGTCTCGATCTCTGAAGGGCTCTGCCTCGAGGGGCTGTTGGGCGCGATCTTGTTCAGGGCGTTGGCAGACATGTCGGCGGCTGGCGAGGTTAGTTGTCGGCTGGTCGAAGGAAGGGAAGACACGACCAAAACCGTGAGGACGAATTGTGCGTGGCTTGGCGGTCCCGTTAAGCGAAGGCAAGCGCACGCGTTAGCGCGAACAGCCTGAACAGACCTCCAGGGCCCACCATGGGCACGCGAACACCAACACCGACTGCACATGACCCCGTGTCATGCGCTGAATTTATGACAGTGACTTCTATTCAGAGTAATTGCGCTGGGAAACACGTGTTTCTCGTGCTTTCACTCAGTCATGCTTCATGCTGCTGGGCCACAAAGAAGATTCAATTCTGATTCGAGCAATCCCGCACGTGCTATCACCACAACAATCGTTGGGGTTTGGCACGACTTCAGCAACACGTGGATAATGTCGACACTGGTAAGAGTAGTACATGAAATCCGTCCTATATGAATCACCAAGCTTCACAGCTTATCGTTACACACCCCCTCAGTCGAACTCAAGACCCACAGAACAATCAGTCTGGCTCACCAGCCCGTCCCTGAACTCCAGCATCTGCGCCCATCTTTTCTCAGCTTCCTTCCTCGCAGTCTTCGTCTTCATCAGACCCACGTAATGTGCAAACCGCGTGTCAATCAACCGTACCATGGACAAAACGGTTCCGCCCCCTTTCTTCTCAGTCGCCCGGTCAAATATTCCCAGTCTCGCAATACCAATACAGCCCAGACCGTCCAGCCTGTCAGCATCCTGCACAAACCTCAACGCAGGATACGCCTCGCAACAACCTTGAATCTTCTCCTTATTCAACATCTCCCGCGTGAAGCTGACCAGACTCGCTATCAGCGCCGCCGGGCCCGCGACATCAGGCGGACAGTCGAGACGCCTTAGGAACTCGAAGACCAGATCGTGCTGGATCTGCTGCACTGTATCAGGACTATTCGGTCGTCTTGGACCGAAATCTTTTTCGTTCTCCGCCAGGTCCTCGACGTACTTGATGCCGCCCACCTCGTGTGCCAAAGCCGCAACAACGATCGTCCGTGGATCGATTTCTCGGGTCCAGGGGTGGTTCTTCTCTTCGAGATAAAGAGAGTAGGCTGATACGGCCACGCGCTGGACGTGCATGTAGTCGCGAGAGGTGTCGAGCTTGTTCATTTCGAATCGTACTGCAAGGTTGACTTTGTGGAACCATGAGCGGTCATCCTCCTCGATGTTGAAGAAGTCGGGATCGAGGAGCCGCGTGTCGTGGTGAGTATGCGAAGGCGGTGCAGGCGATGGTTCTGGTGAGGGTTTGGCGATGCTGGACAGGCGCCGGCGCATCGATTCGAGACCAGGCATTTCGTGAAAGCTATTCTCAGAGCACAGGTAAGTGATGGTGTATTTCGGACAAGTGTAGAGACTCGAACAAAACAGTGGAAAGTCGGGACTTTGGAAGTAGACGAGGTGCAGTGCTACGTTGTGGTTGTAGCAGTGAACAGCCTGTCACACACAGCTTTGTCCTCACAAGACTTTCTAAGACAGCCCCTGCGCCATCTGTGACAAGAGCGGAAATCACATAGCCCGCATATGGGATTCTTCGACCTTGTCTTGTCAGCTGCGTCATCGCCCTGGCTGGAGTTGCACAAATTGACATGCGACCGTTTTGGGCGTCGACGCCAATGATTGGGAGGACGCCACGGCTGTTTGGGTCTCAGATTGCCGTATTGCCAACGTGGCTATGTAGCAGTCACGAACTCTGGAAACGCACGGCTTTGTCCGTGAACAATTGGGCGTTCGTTTTGGGACCAACGTGTTGGCGACAGCGGTCAGCTTTGGCCAACCTCCCTATCAATTGTTGAGAACGGTGGGAACCGTTCGACTTAGTAATTTCTCGACTACTATACCCAAGCTTGAGGACTCCTCAGCTGCAACCTCTCGCTCTCTCCTTCTGTTTCTTTCGCCTTCATGTTGACGCTATCCATCTCAAATCCAGCAACCTTCTTGTACATCGTTCCGATGGCCTCCAATTCTTCCTTTGGTATAACATCATAGATGTTCTTGAAGCCATCTGGTGCCCTCTCCTCAGCCATCTGCAAGACGTGATCTGGTCCGTTCGCACGATTTGCCATAACGATTTTCGCTGTTGGGGGCAGTCTCTCGATCTCATAAGCCTTCAATGCTCCAGAAACGTCATCTGTAGCAGCTTTGAGGTGCTTCGCCAGCGTCTCCGCATCAATGATAGCCTGGGATGCGCCATTTGATCCAATAGGATACATTGCGTGCGCCGCATCACCCAGCAACGTCAATCTCCCAAAGCTCCACTGCTCCACCGGATCACGGTCCGACATGGGGAACTCAAACACCTTGTCCGTCCTGTCGATCAACTCTTTCATCTCTAGACCACCGCACTTCCAGCTCTCGAACGGTCCCTCGAAGACGCTCTTATCAACAGACTTTGTCCAATCCGTCTTCGGCGGCGTGAGATCTTTGTCGTCTTTCCCTCGGATCCGCAGCTCCGCAATCCAGTTCACAAGACTCTGCCCTTTGTCTGCCGAGCTCTGGGAAATAGGGTATGCGATGAATTTCTGATCCGCATGTCCAGCCCACACCATACTCGCACCCGTGAGATACGGTGCGCGCTCCAGACATCCTCGCCAGAGCATGCGTCCTGAAAATCTTGGCGGGCCTTCATCAGGATACAGGATGCGTCGCGCAGTCGAGTTGATGCCGTCGGCCGCTATTAAAACATTACCAGCAACGCCGGACAGTTCGGCGGGTGCGCCGTCTCGTCGCTGGGAAAATTGCGCTATGATGCTCTTCTCATTCTGTTCGAATCCAGTGAGTGCGTGGTTGAGATGCACGGCTTCTTCACCCAGGCGCTCTTTCACGGCGCTGAGAAGCAGCATCTGGAATTCTCCCCTGTGAATTGAAAATTGCGGGACTGCGTAGCCTGCATGCTTGCCACGCTTCTCACTAAGGATGGAGTCGCCATGGCGATTGTAGAAGTTGAGTTCCGCGGTCTGGATCCCGGTCTTTTCGAGAGCTGCTAAGAGGCCGAGGTTTCGCAAGATGAGTACTGCGGAGGGTTGTACGTTGATACCGACGCCGAGCGTTGTGAGGGATGCAGATGCTTCGAAGATGTGGATGTCGGTGAATCCTACCGCGTGGAGAGAGAGCGCGGCTGCGAGGCCTCCAATGCCGGCGCCTGCTATGAGGATCTTGGGCTGTGTGCTCAGATACGGCATCTTCAACTGTAATCCTAGATGCAGCAGTTGCAATTGAGTAACAAGAGAGGGTCCACGACATGGATGTCGAACACGACTGCCTCGGAAGGATTAAGGTAAGGGTCCGTTCCATCAAGTACCGAGATGCTTTGCCGCGGCCGAGCCCAGCGTCAGAAGACCGCCTGGTGGCCGGCAATTATGCCTGTCGTATCTCATATTAGCGGAGCGATCCAGTCGTTAGATCGTGTGAGGCTGTGGGTTACTGGAATGCGGGGTGGAACACGGAGACCCACGAAGAATGGTCTCCGAGATCGGCGAAGCTGAGCAGACTTTCGCCTGACAATACCAACAGCCTTCAATGAAGCTACCACCACCCAGAAGGAATTAATCGCACGGTTGGTGTGGCTTTGTCACCTAAAACCGTCCGATTAATTTCTTCTGGGTGGTGCTACTACACTACTAGATACGAGACACGATCGACAGCTAGCAGCATTTTGTGCGCTTTTTCAACAGGCATGTGATGGTCATGTTATGGTATCCCACATTCTGACACACTGTACGACGGCACGAGCTTGTGTATTCTGCGTTCAATTACTCATTGAACACAGTTCAGTTACCCACAATCATGCTCCCTATCGCAAGGTCCTTTTTACAGCAACCCTCTGGTACTCATCGCCCTCAACTTCGGCCCACAAAACCACAACACCGGACTAACCAGCGCCAACCCCAATGTCAAAAACGCTAACAAGCTATTCCCCCATCCCAACCCTAGCGTCTCGTACATTTGTACCGCAAACAGCGGAAAGCTAAAGCCGCACATCGTGCGCATGAACGCACCCACCGCTGCAGCAGACGCGTACTTTGCCTCGTATGCGTCCGTGGTGTATGCACTGGAAACCGATGATCATGCCGATGGCCACGATAACACAGCCAATATTCGGTGCGATCCAGTGTACCTTTGCTTGTGCGGTCCAGCTGTAGATGAAGAGGTCGATCGGACAGAGAATGCCTGCGATGAGCATGGGTGGAACGCGGAATTTGGGGAGGCCTTCTTCGAGGCCATAGTAGGTCTTGAGGCGTGCGTATAGCTGTGAGGTGTTAGATTGGGTGCAGAGAGCGAGGAAGAGAGACTCACACCGTCCATGAGCGGATGAGAGATTTGTAGACCGATCATGAAGCCGAGACACATGGACAGGTAGTTGAGGGATGCTGGGCCGACACATGTCGTACACTTCTTCGAAGACAAGTGGGAATGTCGACAACATGAGGTACATGACGCCATATAAGTATGCGCGATAAACTGAAGGCGCTTGAGTTGCGGGATGGGTGAACATCATGATGAATGGCAGTACCAATCTCTTGCGCAGGATCTTGCTGAATCGGTCGCCAGTCTCGTACTCGGGGCGCACGACAACGTCTTTGCGAATAGACTTGAGCGCCTTCCTGATATGCTTTGCCTTCTTCGCTAGAATAGCAGGAGCGAACGTTTCTCTGAGAAAGAAAAGTGTTGTGACCTGAACAAGCACAGTGAATATTGAAGTAGCCCAAAAGATCCATCGCCAGCTCACACCTTGCGATATGTATGCGCCACAGATAGGAGCTACACAAGGACTGATCCATGTGAGCATGCCATAGATGGCTTGGCCTTTGCCGCGCTCCTCCTTGCGCCAAGTGTCGGCAAGGACGCCATTGCATAGCTACAGCTTCGTCAGTAAGTGCGCTGAATAAGGAGCCTGCGGAAAAAATATCCATGGATAGCAGACAGGAGTCAAACGTACTGCCTGAGGCGCTGCTCCACCGACACCGCTCAGGAAGCGAAAGGCGAGCATCTGTTCCTTCGTCTGAGCAAAGCCACATGCTGTGTTGAAAACAAGATAAATCAAATTTGCATACTGCAACACAGTCACTCTGCCATAAATTTCGCTCAAAGGTGCAAATGGACCTTGAGCGTAGCCGAGCAGAAAAATAGTCATGACAAGCTGTCGCATGAAGCCCTCGGGGATGTCGAAGTCCTCTGCAATGACTGGCAAAGCTGGCGTGACCATTGTCGATGAAAAAGGGCTGATGAAAGTAAACATGGAGACAAGCATTGTCACGACCCATTTCCGCGACTGTGACCAATTGAGAGGATTTGCAGGATCATTCGGTCCATCCCAGGTGATCTGGAGTACGCGTCAGCGATGTGTGTGGAAGTATGGAGACAAATATTTACAATGATGTCTTGTTCCAATTTAAGTACATGTCCTATTGCGTTAAATCCAGGATCCGGGTCATGTCCCGTCTCCTCATCCTCAGACCACTGGCGGAATAGACGCTCTGTACTAACGAGTGGTCTGTCATCACCTTCAAATGAGAATCGAGGAAGCTCATGTGAATTGCGAGAGTTTCCATTTTCACTGATCGAGGGCCTTCTGTAGAGCATCTCTGGAAGACGCATCGTTAATGAGTGTCGTGCAGTGCGTGAAGCGAATGTACAAAAGAGTAGGAATGTAGCGACTGGGATACGTAGAATAGGTGCGAAGATCGCAGAGGTTCCATTGCCATATATTTTGACAGGTGGTATTTAATTTTGAGGCAGTGTTAGACGAAGTACTCATCGAAGAGGCTGGTTGTATCGTTTCCCCACGATTTGCAAGAGATTACCCAGATAAGTAACTATACCAAGCCTCATATGCCGTCTGCCATGATGCCACGCGACACAGAATCACACTTACGTTTTTAGTGCCCAGGCATTCAGGCTGTGAGAGAACTAGCATAGAGATTCGGTTGCGCGCTAATGTGGCAAGCAAATGTATCATTGACACCTTAGCCAATTGAAATGCTCATGCATCCAAGTGCGGGATCGCAGTGCATATTTCACCTAGTCAACAGCCTTCTTTGTAGACGTCACCAACCTGGCTGTGCTCAGACGTGCCGCCAAGCATGCTAACCCAGCAATGTCAAGAGACTTGGATCTGCAGATATTAGCATAATACGTGGGCCAAGTCTCGCTCAGTGGGGTAAGAGGAGCATGTGTGAATAGAGACGGTGGTCCAAATTCCAGCGGGTAGCTATGTCTCAGTAGTCGTAACCCCCGGCTGTGTAGATGGCCAACTCATGCATGGAAAGCTTCCATCTGCGGCTGCTAGAGTTGATGTTAGTTGCGATCTATATTTGATTCTTGGCTACGTCCTGAGGCTACTGGTGACTTTCATGGCGGTGCAACGTTCATCGCTTCGGTTAGTATCAGTATCGTCAGGCTGTGTGGCCAGAGATAGTCCTTGGGAGATGGTTATTTATGCAGAGGACGCATGGACTTTTATAAATATAAGAGTGTCGCGTGCTTATATCTCGAAATGTATCGGTTGTCGAAACAGCCTGATTGACGGTCGCTTCAATTTTCCTTGAGACTCATCGAGAGCTTACCTACTTTCCCAGCCAGAGACGCGTACTACGGTTCAAACATCAAAATATGCTCGTCATGTCTCCAGCTCATACCGATATCTGCGCTCCAGCTTTTGTGCTGGATACTCTAGGCACTCACCCAAATCTGCCGACACTTCGCACCTTGAAGACCTTCAACCTGCCACCTCAACAGGTCGATGAGGTCTTGCTTTCAGCATCCACACTCCTGCCGACACCGACGTCAAAGGTCCTTAGTGGCCATCCGCTCAGAGTCCTAATTACTCCTTCTGGGTTTAAAGAGAGCCTCGGACCGGAGCACGTAGCGGACGCCATCGAAGCTGGCTGCCGAAACGTCCTGGATGAGAGTTCTGTCATTATACGAAAGCTTCCCCTGCATGATGGCGGAGAAGGCTTTGCTCGTGCTTTAGTAGCGGCTCATGGCGGCACGATTGAGAACCAGATTGTCACGGGTCCTATCGGAATTCCCGTGGAGTCATACTTGGGCTTTGTCCACAACAACAAGACTGCTGTTCTGGATATGGCTGCAGCTGCTGGACTTCGTCTTGTTCCCAAAAAGTCGCGCGATCCGACTGTAGCCACCAGATTTGGTGTTGGAGAGCTGATTAAGCATGCCCTGGACGTCGGATGCATCAAGATCGTCATTGGTTGCGGAGATTCAGGAACTTCGGATGGTGGCGCGGGTATGCTTCAGGCACTTGGCGTCCGTATTCTAGACGAAGAAGGCCGAGAGCTTACCAAAGCAGGTGGAGGACGAGCACTGTCGCGGTTGGATAAGATATGCTGGTGTGGTGTTCACCCTCGGTTGCGCAAAGATGCTTGTAAGTTGTCTGGACGTCGAAAGATCACTAGTCTGACCAACAAATAGCTGAGAAAGTTGAGATCGAAGCTGTATGCAACATCAAAAATGTCCTTTGCGGTCCCAAAGGCGTTGCACGAATATATGGGCTACAGAAAGGTGCTACCCCGGAGCAGGTCAACTTGCTTGCGGCAGCCTTGGATCGATTTGCACAGGTTGCTCAACAAACACTAAAAGGAGATATTTTCATGGCTCCTGGCAGTGGTGCCAGCGGAGGGCTTGGAGCTGGCTTGATGTTGCTTGGCGCCAGATTGCGGGCTCGAAGCGATGCCATCAACGAGTACTTCGAGTTCGACCGCGTTTTTGAGCAGCAGTGGGACTTTGTCATCACTGCCGAAGGAAGCCTTGACTCTCAATCGACTCAAGGGAAGATGACGACAGAGGTCGCTCGCCGAGCAAAGCGACGTGGAGCGCAGCTTGCTGGTACCATCGGAGAAGGAGCGGAAGGTTGCTACGGAGCTGGTATCAAAGCCTTCACAAGCATTTTGAAAGGGCCGCTCACGCTTTAAGAAGCAATTGTACAGACCGAGAATCTAGTGAAAGACAGTGCCGAGAAAGTTGTGAGGATGATCACGGTTGGGCTTTATCTCAGCGGGGCTCAGACGGGTAGCCTAGTCGGACGCTAGTCGGTTCTCCTAGCTGCTGTCTGAGGGACTTTGGTGATTTTTTGTATGGGTAACGTAAAGCACCACCGAGCCGGCAACACCACCGAGCCGGCAACTTTTTCTTGGCATTGCGAACACCACGTACAAACAACAATGGCTCAACAACGCAAAGCTAAGCTACTCCAGCAAGAAGGCAGGATAGACCTCGCACTCCAGGCGTACGAATCAGGTCAATTTAAGAGCGTGCATCTTGCTGCTCTAGCATACAACGTCCCACATCAACGGCTCTCTGATCGGCAGAACAAAATCACCTTCCGGCTGTCTGCTACGCCCAACGGCCGAAAGCTCTCTGCGACAGAAGAGCAAACGATCGTACGATACATCCTTGACCTTGATTCGCGTGGATTTGCCCCCCGGCTGTGTGAGGTGGCAGATATTGCAGATAAACTGTTGGCTGTACGTGGTTGGTTGGTTGGTTGGTATTCGATTTTCGTCCATAGGATGGGGATTAAGTCCACCATGGCTGTACGTGGTGGGACACCTATTGGCAAGAACTGGGCTGAGCGATTTGTGTCGCGTACGGAAGAACTCAAGATGGCTTTCAATCGCGCAAAGGACCGTCAGAGAATACTCCAGGAAGATCCAGAGGTTATCAGCGCGTGGTTCAAGCTCGTACAGGAGACAAAAGACAAGTATGGGGTCCTAGATGAGGACATCCACAACTTTGATGAGACCGGCTTCCAGATGGGAGTTATTGGCTCAATGAAGGCTGTTACAGGCTCAGAGAGGCGTACAAGACCAAACCTTATTCAGCCAGGCGATCGGGAGTGGGTTACAGTTATCCAGAGCATCTGCGCTGCTGGGTATGCTATCCCACCCTTCATTATCTACAAGGGGCGTGTCCACATCTCTGCCTGGTATGAGGAGACTAATATACCGTACGACTGGAAGCTCTCTGTCTCTGAGAACGGATGGACAAACAACGCGCTTGGTCTTGAGTGGTTGAAGCATTTTGACGTGCATACAAGAGAATGTGGAAGACGCGTTTGGATGCCAAGGCTCGTACGCGTTGGGAGTACTTCAGTTTCAACGGTGAGAAACACACCACATCAAGTGGCTGAAGTATGTGTGATGAGTGAGAAGGCATACAGAGGGTTAAGATTCTGTTCTCCGGGCAGTAGTCCTTAAAATTCTGGTTGAGATGGCTCTCATGGCCGTCCAAGATAAGCAGCCTGTACAACCCCTTCTGACGCGCTCTTGTATGCACGTCAAAGTGCTTCAACCACTCAAGACCAAGCGCGTTGTTTGTCCATCCGTTCTCAGAGACAGAGAGCTTCCAGTCGTACGGTATATTAGTCTCCTCATACCAGGCAGAGATGTGGACACGCCCCTTGTAGATAATGAAGGGTGGGATAGCATACCCAGCAGCGCAGATGCTCTGGATAACTGTAACCCACTCCCGATCGCCTGGCTGAATAAGGTTTGGTCTTGTACGCCTCTCTGAGCCTGTAACAGCCTTCATTGAGCCAATAACTCCCATCTGGAAGCCGGTCTCATCAAAGTTGTGGATGTCCTCATCTAGGACCCCATACTTGTCTTTTGTCTCCTGTACGAGCTTGAACCACGCGCTGATAACCTCTGGATCTTCCTGGAGTATTCTCTGACGGTCCTTTGCGCGATTGAAAGCCATCTTGAGTTCTTCCGTACGCGACACAAATCGCTCAGCCCAGTTCTTGCCAATAGGTGTCCCACCACGTACAGCCATGGTGGACTTAATCCCCATCCTATGGACGAAAATCGAATACCAACCAACCAACCAACCACGTACAGCCAACAGTTTATCTGCAATATCTGCCACCTCACACAGCCGGGGGGCAAATCCACGCGAATCAAGGTCAAGGATGTATCGTACGATCGTTTGCTCTTCTGTCGCAGAGAGCTTTCGGCCGTTGGGCGTAGCAGACAGCCGGAAGGTGATTTTGTTCTGCCGATCAGAGAGCCGTTGATGTGGGACGTTGTATGCTAGAGCAGCAAGATGCACGCTCTTAAATTGACCTGATTCGTACGCCTGGAGTGCGAGGTCTATCCTGCCTTCTTGCTGGAGTAGCTTAGCTTTGCGTTGTTGAGCCATTGTTGTTTGTACGTGGTGTTCGCAATGCCAAGAAAAAGTTGCCGGCTCGGTGGTGTTGCCGGCTCGGTGGTTTACTATGGTATCATGCGTAAGTTTTGTGAGTGGGGCGGCACGGTGGAGATGTTCGGCTGTATTATTCGGGGTGGCCAAATCTTGGCTTTGTCATACTTTACATACAATCTTGGTACCTTGTCAACAGTACAGGTAGGATCTAACTCCTCTCCAGTCTTCCTTGTTACCCATACTCGACGGTGCCGCCCTCCAGTTACCCACGTCTCGTCACTCCAGAGGATCCTCCACCACTGCCAAGGCTCCCAGTTGACATACTCACGAGCCCAGGCAAGGCGCAAGTCCTTATGGAGTTGGGTGAGAGGTGGCTTGGCTCGGGCAATGCGGCGTGTGTATCCTCTAGCAGTCAAGGCACGGCGTATCACGTACTCTGACACCCCCCATGCGTCAAAGGGACCGTACGCAAGTTGATGCCAGCTCATCTGACGTGTACGTCGTGATGATCGGACGTACGCCTCAAGCTCGTCTACTTGGGCATCTGTAAGGATACGTAGGCGACCACTACGTCGTTTTGGAGTGACAGAAACACTAGTAGCTGCCCACTCAACTTGTCGCTCGGTGACGTGGAGGAGGTTGGCGATATATCTGTACGTATGACCAGCTAGCCGTAGAGTCTGTACCTGCAGGCGCTGGTCCCGTGATAAATGCTGACTATGGGGTGGTGTTGATGGACAAGGAGTAGCCATTTTAGGACGGTTGATCGATGGGATAGATGAGATGGATAGGATAGATGAGATGGATGAAATGGACGAGTAGTAGACATTCTGGGGGGCACACAGAGATGCTTCTCGAAACAGGTTAACATTGTATTGTATACAGAATTAGGTAGGATTTGATGTAATTTGGACGATAGAGAGGTTCCGCATCATCCGCCAAGCACCCCCACCGTGCATCTCCACTCACAAAACTTACGCATGATACCATAGTACGTTATAACGTACTCCACAAGCGAGCCGGTCACCCAAGCGAGCCGGTCACTTAATTTTACACCAAAAATTGAGATTTTTGCACCTTAATAACTCCACAACCAGATGATAGAATTGTCTAAAAATCAAAATGCTATACTTTACCTATGTCAAGATCAGTTGCCCTGGAGATCTAAGCTCTATCCTTAACGTGTGTAGAGTTATTAGAAAGTACGCTAAAATAATTCCTGTATTTTGATTTTTGTTTAATAACTCCGGTGCGACTGATACAGGATCCTAGCGCTTCTATAGAATTGATCTTTACGTAGATGCAGCATATTATTTCAAGTTTCAGACAATTCTATTATCTGGTTGTAGAGTTATTAAGGTGCAAAAATCTTAATTTTTGGTGTAAAATTGAGTGACCGGCTCGCTTGGGTGACCGGCTCGCTTGTGGAGTACGTTAGCGACTTTTGATTTCATAACGTACTCCACGGGCGAGCCAATCACTCTGCCAAGACCACACCAAACCTCCACCCTATTATGGCTCGCATTGGCCCATGTTAGCCTTGTATACAGTAGTACAGCACATAATATCATTCAGTAACACCTTCTGCAGCCTTCTTACACGTGCGCGAGTTATGCCCTACCTTGTGGCACTTTTTACAGCGTCTTTGGGTTGCCTCACCTCCTTCAACACGCACTCGCTTCCTTGCCTTCTTACCATCACCACGCGCCCCAAACTCATTTAGAGTAGTTAATCGAAGGCCTTCCTCAGCTGTTAGGACCCCCTCCTGCTGTAACTGCTTTCTTTTATGCGATTTACGTCGCGTGGCGGCCTCATTTGCTGCTCGAAGCCCAATAATCTCCTTTTGAGCCAACACCAGCTTGTGCGCTACCATAGCTGCGCCTTTGGCAAGCTTTTCAAGCGCCTCAACCATTGAAGTTGGTGAGCTGCTTGCACGCCTTTGAATCCTCTCTCGAACCAGCGTTGATTGCGACCCTGATTGCAGGGTATTGCTCGGGGTTTGGGACTGCCAGGGAGTATCTTCCACAGTAGGTAGCGGTGGGGTACGTAGGCGGACATCAAGACCCATTATGATCCGTTCTGGGTCAAAGGGGACTAATCCAGCGCCTCGGAAGCCTCCTTGGATATTGCTACAAGTAAATGTCTCCTTGTAGGCGCCTATAAAGCATGGTAGGAACTCAGTTTTAGTAATATGAGTAATATAGTTACGCATGAGATTCTCGGCTTGGCGCCCATACGCCTTCTTTAGAGGGGCAAAACAACCCACATCTAGTGGTTGTAAGAGGTGCGATGAGTGTGGAGGCATACAAAGTGTAATAATGTTTGCTTCCTTGCAGTATTGTTGGAAGTCAAGGGAGTTGTGGCTCTCGTGGCCGTCAATAAGGAGCAGCCGGTACCCTCCTCGGGTGCGCCTCTTTGTATGGCCATCAAAGTGCTTCAACCAGTCCAGACCAAGCTTGTTGGTGGTCCATCCGTTCTCAGAGACTGCAATAATCCAGTCCTGGGGCAGATCAGGCTCTTTGTACCAGGAAGAGAGGTGGTAGCGGCCTTTGAAGATGATGAAGGGTGGAATGGCCCATCCCGTGCCATTGATGCCCTGTATGACCGTGGTCCACTCTCGATTGCCCTGCTGCACTGCCTTGGGCCGTCCTCAACGCTCTGAACCTGTGACAACTGCTCCTGTAGATATCTGGCCCATCATAAAGCCTGTCTCATCAAAGTTGTATGTGTCATCGTCCTGGATGCCATACTTGGCTTTGACATTCGCTACAAGCCCAAACCAGTCTTGTATAATCTCTGGATCCTCACAGAGGGCTCGCTTGTAGTCGTACTTGCGATTGAACATTACTTGGAGGTCAGGGCGGCGCTTGACAAACGTATTGGGCCAGTTTACGCCAACATGGCCCATATTGCGCTCAGCACGCAAAGAATTGGCCATATCAGCTACAGCAGCCAGCCGAGGGGCAAATCCTCGTGCATCTAGCTCAAGAATGTGCTCAGCAATCACATTCTCCTCAGTCTGATCCATAATCCGTTGATTCGGCGTACAATCAGCTCGTGCAGGTCGTCCTGTGTATCGATCGTGTAGTGTGGTGTAAGGCGCGTTATAGATAGCTGCAGCGCGTCGCAATGTAAGTGTCGCGTCTTGTTTAATTGCCTGGAGCGCAAGCTGTATCGCAGCTTCTTTTAAGGGCTTAGATTTGTGTTGTTGTTGAGGCATTGTGTGGTAAGGTAGATGTTTGGTGTGGTCTTGGCAGAGTGATCGGCTCGCCCGTGGAGTACGTTATACGCTTAAAGAGGTGCTTAAAGTTAGTAGGGTGACCGACTCGCTTGCCAAACACGTTAGTGGTGGTCATGATACTTCGTAATGAGCCATCCATGGACCTGCCGCCCCACATTTAACCTCAACTAATTTTTTGGGACTACCTAGGTAGTGCAGCGCGAACGCGATCCATGGATCGGCTCAATTTGGAAGGGCGTTCGCGATGGATGCGACTTTGTCATCATCATCTCGTTCACAGTCACCACAGTCAGTACGTCCATATATCATGGAGACAACAAACATGTGTGAAGCTTGATAATCACGTTTCCCTGCCCAGTCTAGGCTCCTGACCTGAAATTCGCGCTCATCGCAACAGCACCCGGCAGATCACCCTGTCAAATGCTCCCAGAATATCCACTGCCCAATGCATTTACCGGATCCACTACTGATAGCATCGCCAGGTGCACACGCGAGCTTTCACGACCCGAATATTTCTTGATCCTCACAGTCCCAAATATTTCCTTTTCGGGACAATGTATCCGGAGCGGACGAGCGAGCAGAACACCAGGCCCAAGATTGCAGCACAACCGAAGGATGCAAGGCAGAGGCACGGTACGCACGGAGATCTGACGATTGATACTCTTTCCCCAAGGCTGGATCCTGGCGTGACCGTTTTCTCCACTTCTGAACTGGGTTCCCGGGGGAAGCGCGCCACTGCGTGAGCTACAAGAGGGTCGCTCCACACTGTCGCGTATTTGAGTTGAACTCTGTGCATCCACTACTCTTTCGTCTCCCTGGGCTAGGTTGTCTGCTTCCGTCGTTTCATAGCGCTCTCTGTACAATATCATACGCACACGCCAGTCACTGCCATCCAGTTTTCTCCCGCCAAACCTCACGCACAGCAATGTCATCAAATACCTCCGCCATAATCTCTCTCCCAACGCTCACCCAAATTGGTGCCTCTATCGCCCTACAAGCCGCACTCCTATACGCGACCTCCACAGATGTGCCTATCAGTATCGCCATTGTGGACGCGCACACGCACCTTCTAGCTTTCACACGCATGGACGTCGCCAAGCACTCCTCCATTGAAACCGCCATCTCAATGGCGATGACATCCGCATCGAATCGCCTGCCCACATCCGCCCTCTCAGATGCCACAAGCTCAGTACCACTCTTCACCGCGCCACTCCAAAGCCACCGCCTCTGCACACTGCCCGGCGGCTTGCCCATCCTGTCCCATACCGGCGCACTCCTTGGGGCAATAGGCTGCGCGACAGGCACGAGTTTTCAAGATGAAGCCGCGGCAGTCGCGGGGCGGGACGCCGTCTTAGCAGTCATCAAACTCGAGGCCGAGGACGAGGCGCGGCGGATTGAAGAGGAGCGAGCGAAGGTTTTAAGGTTGTGGAAGGATAAGGAGGGCGAGGTTGAGGTTCTGAGAGATGAGTTGGCGTGTGAGAGGGAGATGAGGGTGGCGGGCGGAAAGAGAAGGAAGACTAGTAGTGTGGGACTGGGAGACGGGCCTGATACGCCGCCCGAGGAGGGCGACATTGGGGAGTTCTTGAAGCCGAGTTTTGTGGGGGAGGTTAGAGTTTGTGAATACTGAGTAGTTGAGTTGTGAGATTTCGGAGTTGGGCACTATGTTCTCAAGATAAGTGGCTTAATGTCAGGTTTCATGTATTGGGAAAGCGAGCGCAACACTACGATATGAATGAAAGCTATGTCTACAAGTTCGCAGTAGCCTGCTCATCCTTCAAATGGTACCTCACATCCAGTCCGCCCAGATCATCCTTCTCCCTCCACGCCTCTAATATCTTGATGAACGCTCGACTTCCGTACCCATACGTTGCATTCCTCGCTGCAATAGCGCTGGGATTGCCCTCATTATTATAGTATCCCGGCGTACACTCCTTGAAGAAGTCGCCCCTGATCGCCGTTCCCTTGACGATGATATCACACCACTCCTCTTCGGCCTCCTCCGTTGGCTCTACCGTGTCAATACCGCGCTTTTTGCACTCTGAAATCACGTATGCGAAGTGCTGAGCTTGTGCGGCGGTCACGTGCATGAAGTTGGGCGTCAGCGCTGCCTGAACGATAGAGACCCAGAAACAGTTTGGAAACTTGCGACTGGTCCAGCCGTGCAGCGTGGAGGCACCGTTTTTCCACTTTTCGGTGATGGTGGTACCATCGCGGCCGTATATTTCAATCCCGGTTTTGTGAGACCATTCGTTGGCGAGCTCAAAACCTGTTGCGTAAATCAGGCAATCGATCTCGTATTCTTCTCCATTAGCAACCACGCCTTTCTCAGTGAGACGATCAACGCCTTGTCCCTTGGTGTCGATGAGTTTGACGTTTGGTCGGTTGAATGCCTGGAGGTATTCGTCATGGAAGCAGGGACGTTTGCAGAATTGGTTGTACCAGGGTTTCAGAGCGTCGGCTGTCTCCTTGTCTTTGACGATCTCGTCGGTCCGGGCGCGGATACTCTCCATTTTCTTGAAGTCTGCGAGCTGGATCTTCGCAGCGAGCTCGACGGGGTTTGAGAGATCATACTTGGCTGTGATGAGGGACCTGATGATGTCTGTCCATCGGTCTCCTACCAAGTCCTCTGGTTCGTCGCCGCCATTAACGAGACTCTCGAAGTTATCCATGCGATGCTTTTGCCAACCAGGCTTCAGAGTCCTTGCCCACTCATCATCAGTGGGTCTGTTGCCGCGTACATCGATCGATGATGGGGTACGCTGAAACACGTAGATTTGCTTCGCCCACTCACCAAGGTGAGGGACAATCTGGACTGCTGTGGCACCGGTCCCGATGATGCCCACCCGCTTGTCTCTGAGCTTGTGCAAACCACCGGACGAATCCCCACCAGTGTAGTCAAAATCCCAGCGCGAGGAATGGAAGGAGTGGCCTTTGAAGGCATCAATACCTGTCAATCCGGGAAGCTTAGGTCGATGCAATGGTCCAGCAGCGGGAATGACGAATCTAGACTTTATCACGTCGCCTCTTGAGGTTAAGGTTGTCCATTTACTCTGATCCTCGTTCCATCGCATCTCGCGAACCTCGGTCTGGAACAAAGCTTTGGAGTAAAGATCGAACTTTTCGCCGACCAAACGCGAGTGCTTCAGCAATTCCTTGGCCTTCGCATACTTCTCAGTTGGCATGTAATCAACCTCCTCAAGCAAAGGCATATAGATGTAAGACTCGATGTCGCATTGGGCGCCTGGGTAGCGATTCCAGTACCTAGAATCCGAAATTAATATGTAACGGCTGCGACCGATTTGTGTAACATACCAAGTACCTCCAAAATCGCCCGCCTTTTCGATAATCCTGAAATTTTTCACTCCAGCCTGGATCAACCTGACAGCAACAACCTGCGCTCCATACCCTCCCCCAACGATCACGACATCCGTCTCTTCCTCGACAGGGTCGCGCGTGAAGCCGGGCTCAACCCATGGGTCTTTTAAATAGCGCGTGAGCTTTCCATCAAGGAGTGTATATTGCTCGACACCCTCTTCACGAGCTAGACGCTTGTCACGCTCGGCGAGATACTTTTCTTTCAGCGCGACAGGGTCAAAGGGTAGGCTTTCCTCCTGTGCTATCTCTTGTGTCCTGATCGCGACTGAAGATTTGTCGGTTAAGGGGACGGGAACTTCGGTGAGGGGTGCGGGAGCAACAATCTTTGCAGTGGCCATGTTTGTCTGATCTTGGAGCGATTGCTAAAATAGTGTTTTAAGAGATGACTGCTTTATCAACCCACCATCCTTCCTAGATGTCAGCGCCAAGCCTCCACTTCTAGCGGTTCGTGACAGCTGCAAGCCGCGGTATGCAACTTGAACGTAACTTCCCCACTTTCTGTTAAATAACGATCCAAGACTTCCGAGATCCGAATCCAATCACGGCCATATGTGCTAGATCATCAAGACGGGAAGCTTCAAGAGACCGCGAACATCGTTTTCAAATTCATCTTGGCGACTCGAGACCGAGGGTGTGGCGAGCAGCCTTGCATGCACATCTGGAGAAGAATGTGGGGTAACGGCAGCTCCAGTCCATTATTGACTAACGCTTCGCGAGTCGCCCCCAAGCAGGCGATTACATTAACACCACATCGGTTGGGGTTGTATATGTAGAGATATAGTTCTGATGAAGTGAATTTGTCGCCTGTGGCAGAGTGGAATTGAAGTCGACGAATAAAGAAGCTGAGATGACGTCATACTTGCTGCGCCCACAGATCTTCAATCTCTCTTCGTCGCCTCGTTGAATATTCCCAGGAGTTAGATTCTACACAATGATTAATAACGATTACGGTCGTCTGGTAAGTCTGGTGAGAGTCAAGTAGAAGGAGGGAACATTGAAGAGTTAGACACTTCTCATATGCAGAGTACCACATGTAGGCAAGCGAACATTCGGGACCAAGTCAGAAGCTCTTATGATGGAAATTTTCATTGTAAGAGTAATGGCTGGTATTCATTCCATAAACCTAGCTCATATCCTCCTCTTCCTTCCAATCTGTGCATTCCTCTTTCTTCCTTGGAGTCAATGCCAGAGCCAAACCGGAGAACCGATATGCAGCGCAATCCTTCGAAAGCATTAGCTGCACGACCTACGTGGTCTAGAAGCGCTGGCTGTAACCGTAGACGTCGTAACACACTCGAAGTATCACGTGCGATCCCAGATCCCAACTTTGTTCGCTGCTGCAACTCTTTCATCAACACAAGCACACTGGGAAGGAGTGAGTCACGTCAAACGCTGCCGTTGAGAGATGATGCATTCACACAGAATGGCGAGCAAAGAAGCCACTTAGCGACGAAGCTCTTCATCGCCACACCGCGGGAGGTTGCCAAAGAGTGCAAGTCGTCAGTCTTTCCACTGACGGAACGAATTATGAACCAGTAACCTTCCATCGTACCTCGATTTTTCATAAGTTGACAATACATCAAGTACCTATGGTAGGTGTTCCTGTTAAATATCCCAATCATTCCAATACCTTGCACCCAGCACCTCGAGTTCAATGCTAGGGCCCCTTATTACAAGGCTCAACCTTCCACCGCTCTCACAACGGTGTTAGCGAGCCTTGCACTCAGGATTCCACTTGAGCGAATCGCACTGGGACGTATACAAGCACGAATCCGGGGCAACAGAAGTCAAAAAAGCTTCTAGTTCTACTGCCTATAGGCCTGAATCTCCTTACACCAAGATATAGGCTAGTACACAAGATCGCACTCTCTCCAATTGCTCTTTGAAGACTAATCCTTGGAACTGGAGTCCATTGTGCTCTAGCTAGAGCCTTCTTGTTGCTCGTATGTAGTCTTGCTTGTAGACTCTCTCAGAAGCTTCCCTATAGCTTCATTTTGTTCCTGTTCTGCAAGGTCTAACACTGATTTGTCTACTTTTGCCCCGTACTTCAGGAGTAGCTCTACCATATGTACTCGATTCTCGCTGACAGCACAGTATAGCGGCGTTTTTCGGTCGTCATAAATCCTGTTGACATCAATTCGTTTATCGCGTAAGAGTGTTTTGACCACTTCATCTCTACCAGATGCCACGGCATCGCGCAATGCTGTATCTCCCATTTGGACTTGCGCATTAGGGTCGATTCTTCTGTCGCCGAGAAGCAACTGTACAATTTCGACGTGACTCTCCATGGCTGCAAATGGGAGTGCGAAATCTGTTGGATATGCTTCCAAAACTCCTGTCATCCTGTCATCATCTAGCAGGGCCTTGACTATATCGTAGTGGCCCTTCCAGGAGGCCTTCGACAGGGCCGTCCAACCAATATTGCAACGGTAACCCAAATCGATTCTGGGTTGAGACAAGAGTTCAGTAACAGCCTCCAGATTGCCAGACTGCGCTGCTAATGTTAAAGCTGTGTCTCGGCCTGATGTATGATTGAGGCTACTTTTGACTTCCTCGTAGTCTCTGTATTTTTCTGAGAGAATATCTTGGAGGAAATGACCGTTTCCAGCCTGAATTGCTACCATAAGCGGTGTTAGGCCTCCGACAAGTGTTGATACGTCCATGCCCTGCCTTCGCATCAGCTCCAGTGCTCGGACGCTTTCCTGTTTCTCTTCATCGTCAGATTCCTTCATGTCGCGAGACAAAAGGTGAAATAAAACCGTGTTTCCAGTCTCATCTTTGAGGAAAGTATTGGCAGTATTATTTTCGAGCAATCTTCCGAGAAGCATGAGGTTCCCGGTGTTTGCCATGTGCATTGTGGGTGTCATACCACCGCCGTCCCTGGCGTTGATATTGGCCTTCAAATCTTTCAACTTGTTAAAGATACCCCAAAATTTTGTATCCGGGTTGGATGCTGCATGGTGGATAGGCATGCGCCCCTTCTCATCTCGTTCGTGGAGACTGACACCGCGAATGTCAAGCAATACATCCATAATGTCAATATGCCCCCGCTTGGTAGCGATGGTCATTGGACCGTCCTTCTCCTCTTCATACCTGGTCATTGGAACTTTATCGCTAGATCGATCTCGACGACTTGGTGCTTCTTCGTAGGCTCTGCACATTCCGAGGTCAAGCATGATGCGAAGTACCCGATCGCTACCGTACCTAGCAGTAGCGAGGATGATATCCCTGTCGCAACCCTCGAACTCGCCGTTCTGGATGAGAACTCTTGCTGCGTCGGCGCTGTTGAAGTATAAACATTGATCAAAGGCCGTCGTAGAGATATCTTCGCTTGCACTACCAAGATCCTTATCGCCCGTGTGATTAGAGTCCTCATCACTCGCGTGATCAGATTGCGCTCTTTCGTAGTCCGGGGGAACTCCCAGCTCCAAAACGGTCCGAGCAATCTCATGCCAGTTCGCTGCCGCCGCTATTGCAAGTAAGTCCTTGATAGAGTCGAGACTGGCGTGGCGTAAAAGTATCCACAATTCATGTTGCAGTAGAATGTAATCTCATGTATATTGCTGTCGTGTTGTGTTGTTCGTGCTGTGCTCTTGAAGAGGCAGCAGCAGGGTCTATTTACATGACGTGTCTGTGATGTCGCTGAGGTAAGAGGTGCTCAATAAAATGAAGAAGCAGCACCAGACCACCAACACGTGATCTCGTCTCCTCATAGCCGTCACAATTCAGCTCTCATTTTTTCGAAAATTAGATTTTGTAAGCGGAATTCATCTGTAGACGGCTTGAGCATAGGAAGACCCTCTGGGACTTCATCTCGGAGTTTGTCCGTAATCTGCTTGAGCTTATTCCATAGGTTTTCGGATGAAGCTCGTGGACATCCTCGAACCAGTGCCCGAGCTGCGGCTGAATTCGATACTTTACCCGCGTTGCTGTGGTGGTATAACCATTCCCATAACCATTCCCGTTCCTTGAAGTCTTCTTCTGACATTTGTCGGAAAGTTTCGATGCGTTTTGCTAACTCGTCCGCGTTTTGTAATGACTTTTCCGGCCACGATGCAAGGAGGTTACCCCAGCCGTTGCTCCGCTGAGGATAATTTGCTAAGATACACTGGCCAGCAAAACTGTAGCGGTATATAGTATATCCAGTCTGCATCCATGTAAGCGACGTTATGTCCGGAAATGGCCCGATTGTCTGCGTATCAATCTCTTGGCCCCACCATTTTCGTAGCCATTCCAACCCTTTGAAGCCAAAAATCCCTTGACGTTCGTTTTCCAAGCCAAGGGAAACGCAGAAGAGCTCACAGAACGAAGTCACCACAGCGTCTTGAAGGAACATGTGTGGCAGCGCTGCCACATGTAGAGCTTGAAGAATCCTCCAAGACCTCCACCATTGATCCCTTCGACGATACTCTGTGGCAGATCTGATAGCCATAAAGCTGCCTGGAATTTTATCGTCTTTGTTTGGTAGACTCAGAATACCACGAAGCGCGGGCAGGATGCAGAGGAGAGCATCTTGGTAGCTTCCCATACCATTGTCTCTAAAAGCTTTGACCAGATCGGAGAGGATATCTGACTCCCAATCGGTAGGCGGAGATGCAGACTTGGGGGTGATCTGATCGATAACCAGAAATCTGTTCTTGCTTGACAATTTTACCAGTTCTGTGAGGATCGCTGAGAAGATGTCGTGACAGCAACAGTCTATAATAGACATTTCCGAATTAAAGTAGTAGACGTCGACCTCTCTCGTCTTAGCTGTAGATTGCGATGCGACCTGGGGCACTTCATGCGTCGTACTTCCCTGATCCTCAGACTTCTCCTTCTCATCATCAACTTGACTCCAACCGAAGAAGCGAAACTTTTCAGTCACGGTAGATGTAGTTAAATCCTGACTGGAGGATCTCATTTGGAGAGGTATATAAGAGTGCTCTGGGCGGACTGTTGGAAACTTTATCTCACGTGGCTTGCCGGTCTGCCCCCAGAGGGTTCCAGAGGTCTGACGCGTTGGATAATCTAGGTTCAATGTGCAGGACTGGATCTCGGGTGTATTGTCGCCAAGCCAGAGGTCTAGCAGAAACTGCTCGTCCGAATTTGTTTCGCTCGCTGCTGTCGATGATAAAATTCGTACCCTTGATGTTGCGGTGAGTGCAAGCAGTGCGCAAGGAATTGAGGATTGAACTGAGGTTGTATTGTGTGAAGCTACGAACAGTATATGTAGGTGAGTGACAGTAAACAACGCTAGTGCGAAGAGGCAGTCACTCTCGTGGCAGGTGAGCCACGACAGGCAAGAGAGACTCTAAACCGTGACACTTGATGATGACGTTTCGGGTGAGTCAAGTTCGGTCATGGAACTCCCAGACTCGGTCTGATGCCTTGGCTCAGAGGGGCTTTGTTGAGAATCCGTCGCTCGAGACCGGTGGAGCGACCAAGAGTAAAGTCCAAGAATGGCCTCTAGCTGTAATGAATCTAGATACTAACCCCGGCGTCTGGCTGCCAGATCGGGAGGATGAAAAGTAACTTCTATTGTATGCAATTCTGGCTTGGGATTCTGGCAACAGGATGAGAGCTGAACTTGAAAGTAGAGGTGAATTTTCGACCTTTGCTGTTTATATATGAGACGGTCGGCGATAGCGGATAGTGATTTGGCCATCTTCACCGCACGATCCCGCACAGCAACGTACTTCTCATCCCACGCTTGAGGCTGTGATCTCTCATCCTTACGCATGATGCCCGATTTATGACCTGATAGATAGCCCAGACGAGCACGTACGTGTAGAATCTCCTCCGCACAGTTGAGTATTGTAGGCGGCGAGGCGGCATGACCGGTGA
Source organism: Lizonia empirigonia (assembly GCA_009982855.1). NCBI lineage: Eukaryota > Fungi > Ascomycota > Dothideomycetes > Pseudoperisporiaceae > Lizonia > Lizonia empirigonia. The sequence continues at coordinate 1,302,846 of JAADKA010000005.1, read as the reverse complement.
ATATCCAAGAAAAGCCTAATGTCTGATCTTCACAATCGATGCAACTGTGTTCTTCTTTCTGTGTGCTGTTTTTTGCTGTGGCACTCGATATCTGAGATTTGATCTCGTCTCTGCGCATATTTCCTGATATTTTGAAAGCCAGCCAATCTAGTTCGTGCCCGACGACCTTTGAAGAGACGTTTTGAAGCCTGGTGCCATTGTTTGCAAGGCGCTGAGTCCTCATCATACCGCAAAACATGCTCATTATCAATATGGCTGCGAGCTGGGCGATAGAAACCCAAGCACTCATATCGCGAAGACCGACGAATTGGACAATGTAGCCACCGAGAGTAGCTACGACTGTAACCCAGGTCAAGAACTGGTATCTTTTAGCCGTCTCAGTACTGGTCCTCTTCGTGGAGATGACGTATTCGGGCAGCGGATGATTTGGATCTTCACTATAGGCATAGGGGCCATAGGTCTGATCTCCAATCACCTGATCGCCAGCTTGCACCCAAAAGAGTTCAGTGCGTGCTCTTCCATCGCAATCTTCCCTGCGGTATTTGGTTTCTTGGGTGATCTGCCCTATCAGATAAGCACTGCCAAACATGCCAAAAGTCATGAAAAGACTCCCGACCAAGAACAAGACCGGGGATTTGTTGCCTGAATATGCTTGTTGAAAGCTGACCTTCTTTTCCGAGCGTCCGTCTTTGGACCAACCTCCAACCCAGGATAGTAGAGGGGCCATGATGATGAGACCAAGCTGAAGAAGCGTGCCTAGGAACAGAACGGAGTATACAAATGCCGGCTTTCGCTTTTTTATCCCAACGTTTATCGAGAGATTGGGGTTAACATCTCTGTATTCGTTGGACGGTGTGGCTTTGGGCTGTGAACGATTATCGTTCTCCTTTTCGAGATCCGAAACCTGAGGTTTTCTTCTCCATGGTGAAAATGCGAGGAATTTTGTAGGTGCGGCGGTAGTGATGCTGTCAGACCACCCTGAACTTTTGTTAAGGTGAAGGTAATCTCGGACCAGAAATAGACCCATATTATCTTCGTTCCAGATGAAAGCGTTCTTCTCGGAGCTTTTCCTCGTAACACTCTCCGCAGATTTGTATTCCTTGTTCCTAAGATCGTCTTTTGAGTTTGCTGATCTGTCTTTGGGTTGCGGAACTCTGATAATCTCTAAAATCTTGGCTCTTCCCAGGGTTCTTGTGATGCCCCCGCTATTGAAGACTTCGCAGATGTCCTTGCTGGTGGATGTGCAGAGCTCTGCTTCGACGGCAGCGTTGCCCTCCTGCGCGCGCCCAATGAAAGAACGCAGCCATTTGCCTCCACACACGCGGATTACGGATACAACAGCCGTTACCAGTCCAATGGGTGCCAGGGCGAAGATCAAATAGTCCTCAAACGAAGTCGATTCGCTCAGGTACTGCTTTGTGATAGCATCACCGAATAGTGAGAGGAGAGGTCCCTGTCAAGCGGAATAGCTTGGGATGAATCATGTCGATTAGTCTATCTATCGCGAACAGCAGCCTATATAAGGCTTGCCAGATAAGAGCAAACATATAAACAAAGATCAGATGGAACAAAGATGGGATGGAACAATGGGGCAAACAGCAATCAGCTGTACAGACCGGAAGCTTCCCGGCTCCTTACCGGGGCTCCGGCTGACAGTCCCAGGTCTGTAGCAAGATTGTTGGAAAAGTCGTCCAAGCCTCCGGCCTCTGCGATGACCGCAAGCCAAAGAAGTGCCACCCACAGCCTAATGCTCGACGTCATGATGGACGTGGCAGGACGTTGTCGCGTTCGGAAGTAGCGATGTTGCTAGTACTCCAGGCCCGAGGTCGATGACTTGGTAGGATCTTGGAAAAGGTTGCGAGGCTTTGGTTGGAACATTCCCGAACTTGAGGTCCTGCTTGATATGTATTGCTTGTAGCACTTGGTTGGTATCCTCACATAAAAATTGTGTCGGTGCACTGATGGTAGATTGATTAGCTGCGCTGCTACAATTCAGTGTTTTTCAATACTATTGGAAAGAGGAACGAGCAGGGCCAAGAAAATCCTCCAGAATTGCAGCGAGATATTATCCAATTGATGGCGTGATCAAATGAGGGAAATTATCTACAGGCTGTAATGCACGTAGGCGCTTAGGGGCACGGAAGGCGATCACTGACTTTAAGACAGGATTCCCGCAGCCGCATGTTTCAGCTGGGTGTGGAAGCGACTCGCACGCATACCCGTTGCAGGGGCATAGCACCTACTACTTTGCAAGTAACCCATACATTTACAAGATACAGCAGTAGTAGGCACAAGAGGCTCGCCGGGAAATTATCATCAAATTTTGACGTTAAGATCTTACGTGGTTGTTGAACTATATGTCTCTTCACATATAGGGCTGAATCAGGCCTCCCGTATGCTGGTCGGTCGACGATTATCGGGTGTAGTACTGCCTTGTGCTTGTTGCTTTATAACTTGCGCACACACGGCGTTAATGAAAGAACTGATTTGTAGATCGTTTAGATCGTCCCCGTATCTAGGAACACAGGCCTGACTCTCCATTCCCAAAGGATCACATACCATGCACGCGCTGCTCAGCCTCGCCCATCTTCCCGCTTGATTTGATCGCCTTTTCCAAAGTTGTACACGAATGCATGATTTACCCATAGAAATACACTCCAAGTTCCTTCCTGGCCTCACGTTGTCAAGATTTTCTGTGCTTCAATTTCGAGCATTGTAGCGAAGTCCGATCGTCCACCGCATCAATTGTAGGAACGAACCAGAGCAGGAAGCAGCAGACAGCCCGTCGTACCTTTCCCATTAGCAAAGCCTCGTACCGTCGTACAACCGCACACAACCACACCTGCTTTTAGTAAGAATCTGCAACACTCCACAATAGAGTCCTCCAGTACATATCCTGATGCAAGAAAAGCTAAACGCTTCCACGCGCTGTTATGCACATAAACTATTCTCACATTTTTGCAGCTCCGATCCTGTCAGCCTTCTCCACAACAAGCAGCTACCACCTAAATACCCATTTCCGTAGCCACTTGCACAGATTGCCAAGGCCAATACGAGCACATATATGCGCACCTAACAAAACATCACCACACATTTCGACTGAGCGCAGTGCCGACGCGAGGCCTAGGCACCAACGACATGGTCTTGGTTACTGTGTAGGTTGGAGTTATCATCTGACACTAGACACTGGGGAACGTATACAGAATCCCCACACAAAGTATACATCAAACCAGACCCGCACGCGCAGGTGTGCTACCTACCGCTCCTCCCCCTTCAAACCTCTCAATCCATGCACCACGATGTTAATCTAAGCCTAATGCAAACACCACCACACATCCAAACCATCTCACAGCATACCCAAAACCAGCATACACATTCCTTCACCCCCCCCCCCCCCATCTCATTTGCACACACACACATCTACCATCCACCTCACACGGCCCCCAGACCACTAAATGCGCCACACCTACAATTCGTCACACCCACAACCCCAGCTAATCACAACCAGCACACCAACACAACCCTCGTCAGTGCAACCAGACCCCCACAACTGATGAAAACACGGGTTCTCGTTTTTGCAAAATCGCGTGGCGCAAAATAGTGTTCCCCGCACAATCTAGGTACTCTGCTGCCCATCACGAATCCTCTTGTTCTGATTCTATGCTCTGTTCGGCAGAGGGAGTTGGTCTGATTCTATTCTCGTACAGCGTGAATCTTGGATATGTGGGGTGGTTTGGGTGGATTCGATGTGTATTGTTACGAGCCGTCGCGAGAGTACGACGACGCACTCGTGGGATTGGGGTGGGGGCTTGGTTGACTTGGTAAAAGTTCTTGGGGGAGGCTGAGGTGCTTGTGGGAGATGAGGGGACGGCGGATGGGGGTTACGTTTGGTCGAGGGAGGGATGGGATTTTGGGGGAGGGAAACCGTCTGGTGTGTAGAGTATGGAGTGGGTAGACGGGAGGTGTGTACATGTGTGTAAGATTACATATACAACGATCACGACACAAGGCTATGCTAGACGTCAACGCCGCTCATCTACACCACGGTCATGACGCCTTCTTCCCCAACCCGGGCACTTTCCCCAACGGCAGTGCGGGCACCTTCAGCCCGCCGCCTCTCAACCCCTGGACCTGCGCCACAGCATCGCCAAGCAGCACGCGCACGGCGCCCTCCATGCGGCGATCCCCGCGGCGCCTCATCCACGCCAGTACCAGCGCGAGCACCAGCAGGTCGACGGCGACGTGCTTGACGCTGGCCCACACGAAGCGCCACAGCCCGCGCAGGAAGCGGTAGTGCACGCGGTGCTTGAACAGGCGGCGGGCTTCGAGCTGCTCGCGCAGGGCGGCGACTTCGGCTGTCATCTTCATGAGGCTGGCTTCTACGCGCTTGCGCCACTTGAGGTCGGCGGCGGACGAGGTGTCGAGTTTTGTCGGCGCGGCGGTGGGGGTGGTGAAGGATGGGAGGGGGATGGGCTGCGGGATGATGCTGCGCATGCGCGACTGGGGCGTGGGTGTGCCTGGTGGCTGCGGGTCTCTCCGGGACACGGTCCGTGAATGTGTTGGGCGGTGTGGTGGGGGGAGTTGGGAGGGCGGCTGCGCGTTGGCTTCGGAGAGGTTGTGGTCCATGGCGCCGGTGCGGTAGAGTTGCAGTGCGTACTGGGAGTCGGGGGCATCGACGAATTCTTCGCGCTCGAGGTCTGCTTCTTCGGCTTCGAGCTCTTCTTCGCTCTGGGACATGGGGGACTTGATCTGCAGGGGTCGGTCTTCGTCCTGATCCTGGTTGGAGTACTCGTCCCGGTCTTTGGAGGTGCGTTGCCGTTCAAGTGCTGAGTACGAGGCCGACATGCCTGTGCCTACTTGTTCGAGCGTCTGGAGGGGCGACGACGACGACGAGGGCACGTTTGACTTGACTTGGTCCCAGACGAATTCAAGCTCGGCCACGAGTTCGCGCGAGTCGGGCGACGGCGAGGCGTACTGGTGCATGGTGTCGATCAGGGTGGTGATGTAGCGGCGCTTTGCTTCTGTGCGCGAGAGGTTGCTTTGCTGTTTCCAAGCGTCCCTGGATGCTGTCAACACTACTGTCCTGATATGCACGGCATCCCAGCATGCCGAGTGGAAGCATGTCGCGTGCATACCATTTCTCGCGGGCGCGCTGGTCTTGCTCGCTGCTGCCCTCTGGCCGGTCCATGATGCCATCGACATGGCCCTCTGCTCGAATCAGCCTCTTGTCTGCATGCCGCAATGGTGTGGCGTACCCATGGCCTGCTTGTACAGTCCATACAGCCGTAGTCGAGTCGCCGAGGGCGGCTTCTGCGACCCCGTGCGGATCCTGTTTACTGTGTTGAGTGCATGGCTAAAGACTCGGTCTGTAGGCAAATCAGCGTCTGTCCTCTGTGTCGACAGTGCCACACGACATCCGTCGCAGCACCTACCCACTGAATCGGCCATGATGAGCGTTCTCAACGCCCACTCGAGGGGCTCCAGTCACAAAGGCTTAGGTCATCCACGACGGTGCAATAAGCAGCGATGCTCATGTGCGCACAATAGATTTCCAGGAACGGCTATCGCAGGCAGGGAGACGTGCATGATGCGATTAAATGCGGAGCCGAGATGATAGGCTTGGTGGACATGCGACTAGGACCTGGGGTGACGCGATCACCTCGGTTCGTGCGGCGACTTCGGGGGTTCTTCACATGTCACGTCCAACGTCAACCCAACCCATGAACACTAGCTCTACACTGCCTCTATAACACTGCCTCTATAACACTACCTCTATGTAATACTACCTCATACAACTCTACCTCTACATAACAACAGATTAGCGCATGTACACTAGACATACTACTGCAGAGTGTCGATTCCTTTGATCTTTATCAATTCTACATCTCAGGTTAGAGCACGGGACCGAAACGGCAATATTTCCCACACCTTCATCAAGAGCCTTTCATTTCAGCAGCAAGAGCAAACCAAGTTTCGCGATTTATACATTATTTTGGATGTCCGTCTTCGATCGCACGCGCGATAGCGCTACATCCTACTACATCAACTTTTTTCAATGCACGTCTTGATCGCAATAGCGACAACGATGCAGTCTCCCGTTCCTCCGTCGATGCATGTCTTTGACCGACCAAGCGGTAGCATTCCATCCAATCACAATATCGTACAGCGGCGCATGTCTTTGACCGTCTGGCGGTAGCATTGCGTCCTCCAACATGTCGTAACGCGTCTTTGATGAGTACATCTCTTCTAGCGCTGCGTCCTCCTCGTCTGACGCTAGTAGACGTAGGGAATGATCCTGTACGGGACAAGCTCAACGTACCTGTCCCAATCCTTGCCGTATTTCCTCCTGCACTTCTCCTCGTCGCGACGCTCGCGGTGGATGAGCAGGACGGCAAAGTACACCATGAAGAAGTAGGTGAAGATCATGCCCCAGCCCTTGGCACCGTCAGGCACCACATACTTGCCGTGGCTGTTCTTGAAGAAGTAGGCGTCCAACTGGGTGGCCTGGATGGGGTGCTGCGCGACGTTGCGGATCACGTAGCCGGACAGGGCAGTGGGCAGGACGTAGGACCAGCTCATGAACCAGTCGCCGAGGTAGTTGATGTGGCGTGCTGTGCCCCACCAGCCCGACACAAGCAGGCGAGAGCCGGCCGCCGTCTCGATGTACTTGAGGTGCTTGACGCGCGGGTCGTCGGGGTTGGTACGGAAGCGGTTCTTCTCGTTGTTGACGGCACGGAAGATGTAGTACCCGATGCCCTGGACAGCGAGAACGGCGACGATGCCCTGGAAGCCGAGATCGACGGGGTACACAGAGAGGTACCGAGCTTGGAGACTGTACGTGAAGGGAACCCAGACGAGGTCACCAAACGAAAGCATCATACCGAAACCGTCGGCGATGAGGTCGATGGTGGTGAGGATAGCGGGCTCCATGTACAGAGCATCGAAGGTGTAGATGGCTTGAGCGGCAGTGACTAGGATGATCGAGTCGGTGACGCGACCGTAGTTGCGGTACTGCTTCATGATGAAGGCAAGATCCATGATGATCCAGCCCAGCATGCCCGGGCGCAGCTCGCACCATGCCTTGATATCGACCTCGCCAAAGATGGGAAGCACAACGCGGGGGTTCAGCTCGCGGCCGATGAACCAATCGTAGAGAACGTTGCCAGAGTGGCCGCCAGCAGCGAGCTCACGCATGCCGGGGTCCTTGGGGTGCTTGACGCTGAAGGAACGGACATAGACGTAGGTGGCCAGGAAGTAGGAGATGAGGATGTTGGTGGTGAGGATGGCGACGTAGTTGTCTGTGATGAAGGTCCAGACGGCCCAATCGGCGCCGTAGACGACCGTGCCAGCGCCCAGGATGGCCATGGTGAAGAGGGCCGAGCTGAAGGCTGTGGAGGTCAGTTGCGGTCATGAATGCGGTGGTGCGAAGGACATACCATTAAAGCGGTAGTCTAGCTTTCCTCCCGTCCTCAGCTCAGTGCCCTGCACTGTTGTGCCGGGCAGGAAGGTGTGCATAGTCAGGCTGAGCAGGTAGTAGCCCAGCGTTACCAGGATGGCGTTGGTGTTGAGAAGACCCTCGACGCCGGTCCAGCCGACCTCCTTCTTCAGCTGGTCGAAGCTGAAGCTGGACGGCAAGAGCAGGACAGGTGCTGGACATCCTGAAATGTCGTTGCACAGGAAGGTGAAGACGTAGACCAGGATTGGGAGACCGAAGGAGATGACAAAGGCACCGGGGCTGTTTGGTGTTAGATGCTGGCGTAAGATGCTGGCATTGGAAATGGGAAGCAGACGTACGGTCCAAGGAACTCATAGCCATGGGGCTTCTCGGCGAGGGCCTCGTCGACGTTGCGTTTTGGGGCCATATTTTGGAGCTGTTGTTTCTTGCTCTGTCGGTGTTTACCACGCGACGAAAAGGGGCAGGAAAATTAAGCAAGGGCAACTCTTGCAATGCAGTGTTGCTGGTATGTGCCACTCCACCGTCGTCCTGACGTGCTTGAGAGATGTGGCGTCGAAGTACTCGATGCGTGGCAGGAGTCGAACGAGCTGAAGCCACGCCGGATGCGCTGAATCCGTAATGACGCGTAGAAGCTTGGAAGGCGCGGGCGGATCGCCAAGGCGGGGCCTAGGGCTCAATGCAGACGTGGCGGACAGGGATGGGCGATCGGCGGGCGATGATGCGGCGGGCAAGCTCCGGGCCAACGTGTTGCGATGGAACCTTGGAAGGCAGGGCAGGCACACCGGGCGGCCAGCATCACCACCACCACCCGCACGAGCACCGCCGAACGCGCCCTTCTCACCCGCGCCCCTCTCACCCGCGCCCCCCGTCTCTGCAGCCGCCGCGACCCACGATGAAGTCCGCGCTCGCCTCGCTGCTCGTGCTGCTCGCCGCCGCGCTCCCTCGCGCCGGCGCGGCCAGCGACAAGCCGCTCAAGCCGTGCACCGTCGTGTCGCCGACGACGGAGCGCTTCTTCGACCTCAACGGGCTGCGCCGGACGCTGCCCGAGGACGGCAAGAAGAAGAAGGACGCCGACGAGGGCAGCTGGCACGCCAAGGGCTACGACTACGGTGCCAACTTCACCCTCAACTTCTGCGGGCCCGTGGTCGAGGAGCTGAGCGACGTGCAGCACCTGGACAAGACGCTGTGGCGCAACGTGAGCGCCTTCTACGAGCGCGGTGACCGCCAGTACGCCATTGGGTGAGTCTGCCTGGCGCGCCCTGGCCTGGCAGCCACACTGACACGGCGCAGGCTCGAGAACTCGGAGCCCATCTTCCGCGGCAAGAAGCTCATCCTCAACTACACGGGCGGCTCGCTGTGCCCCTCGGCCGCCACCAAGCGCGCGCCCGTCGCCCTGCCGCGCGAGATCATCGGCGACAACGACGACGACGACGACGACGACAAGGACAAGAAGAAGAAGAAGCCCGCCCCCGACAAATCCGCCCGCCGCAAGACCACCGTCATCTCGCTCCTGTGCGAGTCAGACCCCCTCGGCAAGAGCAGCATCTCCTTCGTCGCCGCCGTCGACGACTGCACCTACTTCTTCGAGGGCCGCTCGCGCTTTGCATGCGGCAGCGTCCACGCCGAGACCCAGACCCTGAGCCCCGGTGGCGTCTTCGGCGTCATCGCCATGATCGCCGTCCTGGTCTACTTTGTCGGCGGCTGCGTCTACCAGCGCACCGTCATGCACCAGCGCGGCTGGCGCCAGCTGCCCAACTACGCCATGTGGGCAGGCATCTGGCGCTTCTTCTCCGTATGTCTCCCGACCTACTATAGTCGGCCCAAGCACTGATAGCCCCAGGACATGTTCATCATCCTCACCTCCTCGTGCGCCCGCTGCATGCCCTCGCGCCGCGGCTACAGTCGCGTCTCGCTGGGCGCCGACAGCAGGGGCCGCGGCCGACGAGACGAAAGCGAGAACAGGCTGATAGACAACCTGGATGAAGAGTGGGACGACTAGACGATCGATCCCCGTTTTTTGGCTTCCACGGTCCGGCGTTAGGGAGGGCTCTGCTATGGAAAAGGACAGCTTTCTGACTAGACAATGCCACAATTGGCCCCCATGTGTTTTCGTTGTGCACACCAACGTAAAGAACGCTGAAAATGAACCAGTATGCCGCTGAGACTGCTAAACAACAGCAAACACGCTTACTCCTGCAATGCAACATGCCAGTTGTGCTGCACGCAACTGATAGCTGACGAGACAGAACACTGGTGCCTGGACCAAGCACTCCACAGTATTAATAATCAGGAACACGCTGGAGATGAAGACGAATGGAGAACACGACCACCAAAAACAACCCCACCGGAAATAGCAACACTATAACAGCCCGCCTAAGCAGGTCCCTTACCACTCCCCATCCGACACCCCGTTGCTGCGCGGCGTGGGTACACTTCTCTGCTTCTCTGCACCAAGGACACTGCTGTCGTCGTTGTCCCGCGCAATCGAGTCCTGTATCGCAGCGTCCGCAGTGGCCGCCGTAGGTGTGTCAATAGCAGGCGCAGACTCGAAATTGCTCTCGTTGTCGACGGCAGGCGCATCTGCGGCTGGGACACTAGCACCCAGCTCGCCACACGCTCCCAGCTCGCCTTTGGCAATGGTCTCGAAGCGCGCATCAACGCCGTTTAGGAGCCGCATAACGTCGCCGCGCAGCACGCGCTCCGCGCGCGGCAGTACAGCCGCATCGCCAACCTGCACGCCGCCGAGCACACGCATGTAGTCTGCCTTCATCCGGAGGAAAATATCGTCGGCGCGCTGCTCCATCAGCTCGCGCAGCGCGCGACACATGGCGTCGAGGTGGCCCTTGACCGTCAGCGTCGCCGCATTGAACATGCTGTGTCGCGCCCGCTCCACGTGCGCAGACATGTGCGCCTTCATGCGTGCAAAGCTGCCCTTGCCGTGCTCCTCCGCGCACGCCTCGTATACCGTGTGCATGATGTGTGCGATGGTCGGGGAGAAGTCGCGGTTGGCTTCGCGCTGCAGCTCCGTCATGCTGGTTGTGAGTGCCTGTGTGAGCTCGCTGAAGAGGAGCTCGTATGTGTGGATTTGCGTCTTTAGCGTTGAGAGGCTGGCGATGCCCACGCCGTTTTCGCGAGCCCGTGCTTCGACTGCTGCGTGGAATCGGTGCAGGATCTTGCCTGAGTCGGCGGTGAAGGTTGCAAAGGCCTTGGGTAGACGGCTCTGGAACGCGCGTTCCCACCCTGTCGCCAGCTTCTTCACAATGGGATCGACCCTGTATTGTCAGTCAGAGATGATCCTCACGTGAGTTTGCGTACACTTACAATTCGTAGTTGAAGTCGCGGTGCCCTGCTGTGGGCGATTGGTACGTCCCATTCCGCCGCACGACCGCCTTGTATGTACCCCAAGCCAAGCCGCCGTCAGCTCGATGGACGCCCCATTTCTGAACCGTTTCAGGCGCAGCGTTGATCGCTTCCTGTATCAGATCAGGATACTTGTCGAAGATCTGGTCGTTGAGCTCCCTCTTCATCGCATTGAGACATGCGTCGACAGCGCCCTCGAGGCCCTTTTCTAGTTCGCTGAGCCTCCTCTCGACATACCTGACCTGCCTTTGCTTGTCGTCGTCGGTCATCTTCACTCCACTTCCATTGTTCGAAGCCCACAAGCAAAAGGTGGTGAGTTGTTGGCAGACACTGAGCAGGAAATTGCGCGCGCTCTGCATGCGCCCGGCCTCTGTGATCTTCTTGCAGTGCGCCTGCAATTGCGGCATCTCGGTTTCTTCAGGCGAGTCGAAGCCAGGCACAGCGTCGTCCTTTCTTAGACGGCCACACATCTTCTGGTACGCTCGACTGCTCACACAAAAGACCGGCAGGGCTTTTGCAACCTCATCATAATCGCGCAGTTCTTCGTCCGGATTGAAGTTTTCTTCGTCTTCTTCCGCTGCATTCTCTTGATCGAGCTCCTTGATGCCGGCAGCAAAGTCCTGCTGTATGGCGCGCTTCGAGTACTCGTTGCGTCCTGAAATGCAGATGCGGCTAATCTCAGCCTTGATTGCTTTGATCTTGGCCTCAGCCTCACGGATCTGGGGCTTCAGCTCGTCGATTTTTGGCTTGATTTCCAGGCCTTCGCGCCGAGCGCTTTTCTTTGCCTCTTTCAAAGCTTTCAATTTGGCTTTGATGTCCTCCTCCGTCAACGGCTGCTGGGGTGCGCGCACTTCCTCATCTTGATCCTCCCCATCTTCATCTTCCGTCTCTGAAGCCTCGTCATCAGACACAATAAAGTCAGCGTCAGAGCCCTCGTCGTCTGCTTGATGCTTCTTTTGAGATTTCCTGGCAGTCGTCTTCTTCTTCCGCTTGACAACTTTCGGGGGTGGCGCAAACACCTCCTTCCCACCGTCGAGTTGATCCTGCAGCTCTTCCCAAACCTCAATCTCGCCGCCAATCTCGCGTTGCGCAAGCATATACACGTCTTTGGACTCTTGCAGATCTTGGATCCTCGTTTTGGTAGCTTCGATTTCTTGTTTGAGCTCTTGTTCCTGCTCGTACAGGCGCTCTACTTCGTCCTCCAGCTCGAGTGTGTCAATCGCCTCCGTTATTGAGATATCGTCTGTCTTTGAACATATAAACGTCACACTTGAGAAGCCACCATCGTACTTCAATTGTGTCTTGAAAGAGTCCCCGAGCAGTGTCTTGGCCGCCTTGTCATCAACTGCACGGGTGATTGGAGCGACGATCCACAAGCCAGTACACTGCTTGATGTATCCCTGGGCGACGGCGGCTCTTGCAGCATTCGAGTCATGCACACCCGGAAGATCAACGATCACGGCGCCGGTTGAGAGAGCATCTGCCTTGGTGTAGATCTTGACCACTTTGATCAGGGGCCAGTATTCCATCTCGAACGTCTTGGTTTGTTTCTCCGTGTCTTTGTCTTTATCTTTCTTCGTGACCTTCTCCTTGCTATCAACGTACTTCTGAAGCTCGTTGTAGAACCTGAACGGTTGGGCAGTGTTGATCTTCTTCGTCGTGCCAAGCACACTCAAGCCTCTCTCGTCCATGAGGCCAGGCACCGTGCACTTGTCTAGCGAGTCTCGGGCGATCTTGGGGTACACTGCATGGAACTTTGCCCAAGCGATGCCAGCGTCAGAGTTTTGGTCGGATACATCCCGGGAGAGCGTCCCGTTCTCATTGAGAAACTCCTTCATGAGAGTTGCGACCTCCTTCTCCCAGTCTGCTGGTGATATGAATTCGATCTCAGCACGGTACCTCGAGAAAGGATCGTTGCTGTCATTCCATGACATCTCAGTCACGACTGCAGTGCATGCGCGCATGCAATTTGTTGGGACCAACCGCTCTTCGTCCAGTAGTGCATTGATAACGCTGGATTTTCCGGCGCCAGTGTTTCCTACAACGCCCACAACCGTACGTTTGCGCTTAGCCTGAGGAACAAGTCTATCAATTGATTCGACCCAAGCCTGTGCATCTGGACTGGATGCAGCGTGCTGGACAAATACTTCTTTCAAGCCTCCCAAGACCTTCAGAGCCTCAGCAACAGCAGCTTCATGGACTTCTGGGTCCTCTTGCTTGATGATGTCACGTATAGAGCTGTCGATGGGTCCCGATTCTTCTTGAACATCCCCTAGTGGCGAAAGCTCGCGGTTGAAGAAATTATTAGGGTCGAACGGCTGCGATGGCTCATCAATCTTGTTGTGGAACACCGGGGCCTCGTACGGCTCCTGTTCAGGAGAGCTAGGCTGAGCAGGATTTGTGGGCATTGGTCCTGCAAGTGGCGCATTGTGCGGGTGGACATGTGACAAAGGCTGTGGTGGAGTTCCGGCAACTCCGCCGTGATATGTTGGAGTCCTTCGGACGATAATAGTGGGATCATGTGTGATTCCGGATGTGATATCAGTGCGCTGCATTGGGTCACCGCTTGCCTGGTGAGTCACGTTTGGTGGTGGATGTGTTTGATCTGCTGGTAGCTCCGCGATCTGGCGGGCATGCTCTAATTCAAGAAAATGAAGATGGCGATCAGAACTCGCACTTTGTACTGGATGCCGACTTGTGTCATGCCGCGGACGTCGTGGAAATGGACTCGTAGGTGGTGATTGTGCTGCTGCTATGATTGGCATCTGGGGCCTTGTCGGACTACGAATATCGTGGAATTCCTGGGCACCAAGCACCTTCACCTCTTGAAGCTCGTTCTTGGCGGGCGCTGTGAGGGGTGTGAGCGATGCAGTGGCTGTGATCGAATCAGATGGTCCATTTGGTGTTTGTAGACGTGTAGTTGGAGAATTTTGGGGGAGCCTGGCCGTCGGGACTGCTTTAAAGACAATGAGTTCAGAGCCCGCTGTCATGAAATCTTTGAGTGTCTTTGTATAGTCCAAGACGCCGTTCCGGGAAACCAGATCAAAGTCTGTGAATTCTAGACGCTGCTCATAGGTCTCGTGAATCTTCTCGAGCGTGATTTTCTAGTGTTGTCAGTCATGAACCTGCGACCATCGAAGCGCGGTTAGAAAAATTGTAGGGACGAATGACTTACAGAATGTCCTATCATCCATATGAAATCTAACTCGGTAAGCTGTCGACGCAGATCAACGTAATGGAGCAGGACGCCGACCCAACAGCGCTTCGGTTTCAAGGGTTGTGCCGGTATGGCCCAGCTGGCCCTCCTCTCAAAGTCATCCCATGACGTTGTAGCTTCCATAGACGACATTTCCGCAAGTATTAGATGAGCTGCAAAGGTCGCGCCAGACCGCTCGCAACGCGCTAAAAATACTGGTCTTCGCAATTACCGCAACAGTCCACAGAAGTGGTAATATGATAGAGGGGAGTTGTGTGACAGAGACCTCTCTGGGGCGTGTCGCAGACCAACAGTCGTGATTTGGGATACTACAATGACTGTGCGTGAACGCGGTGCTTGGATCCTTGGGCAGACGCGAACGGTGCGGGGCCAACAAACGCGTACAGTCTTGGCGGGTGTAACGTGCCCGTGCGCAGTGTGCCCGGATTCACAGTGTGCCCCGCAGAACACCACATGCCCAATCTCAAAATGAGGCTGTACAGCGCCACGCAATAGCTTAATATTGATAGAAATATAGTTTTGTAGTAATTAGATGCTTGCGATCAACTTGTACTATCTATATTTTTGTGGGAGATTGACGTTGCCGCCACGTGATGTGACTTTGGCTGGAGTAGCAGATAGCTCATCTCCAGCTTGAACACCAGCGTGAGCAGCGCCAGCGCGTTTTTGACGCTTGTTACTTGGTAAGACTACTCGTGAGGCATTACGCTTGCGTTGTTGAGCTTGTTGGATAGATTTTTTTGGTGTTCAGCTTCAACTTTGCGCGCGCGTTCAGCTGCTTTCTCAGCTCTCTCCTGCTCCCTGACGTCCTCGAGCCTCTGCCTTTCCACACGCTTCTCCTCGAGCTCAACTTGACGCTACAGTTGAGCCTCCTCGCGCTGCTTTTTGGCCCGTGCTTTTTGGAGTTTCTCCTCCATCTCATCTCGCTCCCGTACTACTTCTCTAGCTCGAGCTTCACGCAGCTTGCGAGGAGACCAGTGGACGGCGCTACCGTGATACTCCTGGCGCTGTTCAAGGTCAAGAGCTTTGCCCTTCTTCTTGTGCTTCTTTTTGTGTTGAAGAGCCTCCTTTAAGCCCTCATTCTCATGCTTTAAAAGCTCATTCTGCACAGAGAGATGGTGAACGCTTGAACGCAGCTTTTTTGACTCAGTCTGTTCGGTATCCTTTACAACAGCTCGAACTAATCGATCCATCTTTCTCCAATCATTTTCAGAGAGCCCTGATGATGAGCTTCTCTCAGCTTCTGGCGTGCTGGCAAATCTACGAAGGATAACGTTGGCATCCATCGGCCAGATCCCAGTAGCTTCGAAGGCCTTCAATACGAGGCTCTCCGTGAAGGAGGATATCCAGGCGCTCCAGAAGAGTGGGAAAAAGTCCCCTTTCTTGATTGGAATAAGGCCTTGAGCCTTGTGGAGATGGTTGGTGAGCTCGTTGGAGTAGGCTTGAGAGAGTGGCTTGAACAGCACTACATTGAGCGGCTGGAGCGTGTGAGTTGAATGGGGTGGAAGGACCATGAGAAGGATCCTGTGGCGATCACAGTAGTCGATAAACTCCATCGTGACATGAGATCCATGGCCATCAAGGATAAGTAATCTCCATCTACCTGATCGTTGCTTTGTACAGCGATCAAACACCTGCTCAAGCCAAGCTAGGCCTATGTTATCGTTTGACCAGCCTGTTGGAGATGATGAGACAAAGACCTCATGTTCTCCTGCCTTGATATCCTCTACCCAACTTGATTGTATAGCTCGTTTTGCAGCTGCGTATATGAGGCTTGGAGGCAGCGAGCTCCCATCGGCGCAACAGCAGGCTAGGAGTGTCAGAAACTCGCGTGATCCATCCTGGAAAGATGCTCGAACCTCTTTCTTCTCCCATTGACGCCTGCTGAATATTCTCTTGCTTCTGCCTATCAAGCCAATCAAGAAGCCCTTCTCATCCATATTGTATATATCTCGAGCCTCAAGGTGATATTCAGTGATCTTTTGATGCAGTAGCTCCAAGTAGAGACGGTATTTTGACTCAGAATCAGCCAGGTGGCGCGTACGATCCATGGCGGTGGTCCACTTTGAGATGAGATGGATCTCGTGCCGGTTGATGAAGCGAGTAACCCAGCTCTCGCTGAGCTGCTGACGGGCTACTTCTGATGAAAAATTCCTGATCATCTCCCTCGTAGGAGGTAGGCCTTGCTTAGTAAGCTTAGTGATATATCGTACAAGCTCTAACTCCTGTTCTGGGTTGAGAACTTGCCTGCTGGCATGCCCAGCATCCCTAGGCCCTGTCACGCCTCTCCATCGCCGCCCCAGAGTTGACCGGTCAACGCCATGCTTTTCAGCAATTTCCTTCAATGTCAATTGTTCTCCTGAACCTCGCGATTTTAGATCCTCGATCGCCTCATCAATCGGAGCCATGGTCGTGGAGTTATCGCGCGTTGGAGTTGTGGTGTTGAGACGCGCGTTGGTGTTCTGCGGGGCACACTGTGAATGCACACTGCGCACGGGCACGTTAACACCAAAGAATGCGCCATTATCTCCGCGCCTTTAGTAAACTTTGCAAGGGCATCAACCATTGAGGTTGGCGAGCTATCTACATGTTGTTGAATCCTCTCTTGAATTAGCTTTGATTGCGACCCAAATTCTAGGGTATTGCTTGGTGTTTGCGACTGCCAGGGACCGTCCTCGACGGTAGGTGGCGTAGGGGTGCGCAGCCGTATGTCAAGCTGCGATATCACCACCTCTGGGTCGATCGGAACCGAGCCAACGCCTCGAAAGCCTCCTAGGATATTGCTCTTTGTAATCGCAGCGTTGAAAGCAGCAATAAAGCATGGTAGGAACTCAAGTTTAGTGATGTGGTTAATCCGGTTGCAAATCAGGATCTCGGCTTGGCGCCCATACGCCTTCTTTAACGGCGAGAAACAACCCAGATCAAGTGGCTGCAGGATATGCGATGAGTGAGGAGGCATGCAGAGAGTGATAATCTTATTCTCCTTGCAGTATTGCTGGAATTCGAGCGAGTCGTGGCTTTCATGGCCATCAACTATAAGCAGTCGGTGTGAGCCAACAATGCGCCCCTTCGTATGCTTATCAAAGTGCTTCAACCACTGGAGACCAAGCTCGTTCGTCGTCCAGCCGTTCTCAGAGACCGCGATAACCCAGTCGTGAGGTAGATTCTCCTCCTTGTACCAGGCAGAGAGGTCGTTCTTGCCCTGGAAGATGATAAAGGGTGGAATTGCCCACCCCGTTGCGTTGACGCCCTGGATTACCGTAGTCCACTCCCGGTTGCCCTGCTGAACGCTCCTTGGCCGCCCTCGACGCTCAGAACCTGTAACTACTGCGCCAGTTGATATAACGCCCATCATGAAGCCAGCCTCGTCGTAGTTATAGGTGTCTTCATCCTGGATGCCGTACTTGGCTTTCGTATTCTCTACCAGCCGGAACCAGTCTCTTACAAGCTGAGGACTCTCACATAAGGCTCTCTTATAGTCGTACTTTCGATTGAATTTGACTTTGAGCTCTGGCCGACGCTTAACAAAGGTCTTAGCCCAGTTTTGGCCAACTGGGCCGCGGTGACGCTCAGCAAGTAAGGAATCAGCCATATCTTTAACGGCTGCGCGCCTAGGCGGAAATCCTCGCGCATCAAGGTCGAGTATATGCTGGACAATCACATCCTCTTCTGTTTTAAGTAGCTTCATTGAATTGGGCGTGCAATTAGGTCGAAACAGCTTTCCAGCGCGTCGGTCGCTTAGTGTTGTATGTGAGACGTTGTAGATTGATGCAGCTCGTCTCTGAGATAGTGTCGCGTCGCGTTCAATAGCCTGAATTGCGAGCTGTATTCGAGCCTCCTTTGAAGCTGGTAAATCGTGGCGTTGTTGAGACATCGCGTATATAGTAGTAGTTAAGATGGTTTTGGTGGGGGCTTGGCACAGTGTCCGACTCGCTCGTCTGTCCGACTCGCCCGTCTCCTACGTTATAGCTATCTATAATATACAGTGACCGTGCACACCCTCACCAAAAATCCACTATACTCCTCAACCCCATAATTCAACACCACGATGTCGTTAGAAGAAGCGCTTAAAGAGGCAGATGTAGCAGATGCACAAGGCAAACTTTCATACCAGGCGGTTGCAAAAAAATACAATGTGTGCTGCACAACTTTGTCGCGACACCACCGACACGTTGTCGCGTCGCGTGCTAACGCTGATCAACAACTGCTTAAACTCCACCCTACACAAGAGCGAGAGCTTTGTGAGTTCATAGTTGAGCTTACTGAGCGAGGCCTACCTCCTACAAGGCAGATGGTACAAAACATGGCTTCTGAATTGGCTGCAGATAGGGTCTCCAACTCGTGGGTTACTCGCTTCCTAGACCGTCACCGCGACCAGCTCCTATACAAATGGGCCAACGCTATCGACGCACAGCGCCTCCACGCCGATAGCAGCGAGAAGTACACACGATACTTCAAGCTTGTGCACTCCAAGATCACCGAATACTCGATTGAGCCACGGCACACGTACAATATGGATGAGAAGGGCTTCGCAATTGCCGTACCCAATAGGCGCACCAAACGAGTGTTCAGTAGGGCTTCTGTGGAGTCAAAAACAAGGCGCCAGCCTATGCAAGACGGCAACAGGCAGTGGGTGTCGATACTCGCAAGCGTCTGCGCTGATGGTTCGGCACTGCCTCCAGGCATCATCTATCCAGGCGCTCCTAACGAGATACAATCGACCTGGGTAGAGGATATAGAAGCAGAAAAGCACTCAGTATTTGTTACTGCAACGCCCTCAGGCTGGACGAACGACGAGGTCGGCCTTGCGTGGCTGGAACAAATCTTTGATCGCTATACTCGAGAGAAGGCGCGCAGAAGTTGGCGACTACTTATAGTAGACGGCCACGGCTCGCATATAACCTGGTCCTTCATCAAGTACTGCGATAGGAATAGGATACTGCTACTAGTGTTCCCTCCTCACAGTACCCACACGCTGCAGCCGCTTGATGTAGCACTCTTCTCACCTCTGGCTACAAGCTATACAAACCAGCTCACTAAACACGTTTACACAACTCAAGGCCTAGTAGGCGTGAAGAAGCGTGACTTCTTCCACCTATTCTATAAGTCCTGGACGGAGACCTTTACCCCAAGCCTCATCCTCAAGGCCTTCGAAGTCACAGGCCTATCGCCACCCAACGCAGCTGTAATCGTCGATAGGTTTCGGAATAAGCGCAGGCAGCTGCCTCGTACACCTTCACCAATTGCAGCAGATAACTGGAAGCAAGCTATCCAAATTCTGGGCAAGGTGGTAGAGAATCAGGACGCAGAGGAGGTGCAGCGGTTGCGGCGTACTATCTCTCACCTCTCCGCCCACACTCAGCTTGTACAGCTTGAAAATGAAGGCCTGCGCAACGTAATTGGAGAGCTTAAGCCCTCTAAAAACAAGCGGAGGAGGCTTGACCTGCAGCATGATAAGGAGTTCTGTAGTGCAGCTGTTCTTTGGAGCCCTCACAAGATCCGCCAAGCCGAGGATCGCTATAAAGCCAACAAGGAGCAAGAGCTGCAGAAGAAGGTAGATAAGGCTCATCAGAAGAAGCTTCAGGCCCAGAAGAAGCTTCAGGCCCAGAAGAAGCTTCAAGATGAGCAGGACAAGCAGCAGAGGAAGGCAGAACGAGAGAGGGTGAGGGAAGAGAAAGCCTACAGGGAGGCTGCTAAGAAGGCTGAGAAACAACAAAAGAAACAAGAGAGCGACGCTGCCAAAGCTATCCAATTGCCCTCAAGAGGCAAGCGCAAGGCTTTAAGTAAGCCTTGTACAGAGCCTGCAGCCAAAAAACAGCGTAAGCGTGGTGCAACTCGCGTTGTAGTTGAAGCGTCGCCGTCCCCAGCACCTCCACCAGTTACCACGCGCAGCGGCCGCGCAACAAGGCCAAATAAGAAATGGGAGCAGGGCATGCACTGTAGGACCTAGTAGACTGTTATAACGAAAAACCTCGCAATAATATCTATTGTATGTGGCTCTGCAGCCTCATTTTTCGGGTGTGCAGGAGGGTGCCAAGGTGTGCACGGCGCGAAGGTGTGCACGGCGTGCACGGTCACTGTAACGTAGTTCACATGCGAGCCGTACAACCTAAGCGAGCCGTCCAGTTTTCAAAAGCCTGTCTATTATACTACACCTTCTGCAACACCACTACAATTTATTACAATATACAGAACGTAGAAATACTATTCAGACTTGTCGCTATTAGTTAGATCAACAATATCTACTGCGCAGGTGCGAGTGTTGTGGCCAGGCTCGCTACAACGTCCACAGTGCCTCTGCGTACGCATCCTCTTTAAGGACTCTCTACCCTCTTTTAACCCACCACCATCTTTTTCAGCTATCAAGTCAGCTATCTCCCCTACTGTAAGGGTCTCCTCTGTCCGAATATACTTTCTCTTTCGACTCTTTACCTCTGTTGCTATCTCTACTGCCTTTCGAAGCCCTGCCACTTCCTGTCGCATTAACACTGATTCATGCCCTATTAGCGCAACACCCTTATTAAGCTGCTCAACAGCTCTAAGCAGCGGAGAAACTGGAGAGTCTCTGTGCAGTCGTATGCGCTCACAAACTAGCGTTGATTGAGCCTCTACCTCACGGAGGTTGCTTGGTGTTTTTGATTCCCATGGGGTGTCCTCTGGCTTAGGCGGAGTTGGCGTACGAAGGACCACATCAAGCTTCGATATCACTGCCTCTGGGTTGTGTGGGACCAGTCCAGCACCTCTAAAGCCTGCGCAGATATTCTCCTTTGTAATTGCCTTCTCAAAAGCCGCTTTAAAGGCTGGTAGGAAGGCCTCCTTCTTGATCTGCTTGGTGCCGTATCGTGCCAAGCTACTGATCTCATCACCATACGCCCGTTTCAAGGGCGAAAAATAACCCACATCAAGTGGCTGCAGCAGGTGCGATGAGTGAGGAGGCATGCAGAGGACAATAATCTTCTCTGCCTCACAGTATTTATGGAACTTATGTGAGCTGTGGCTCTCGTGGCCATCCACAATCAGCAGCCTGTAGGCACCCACACTACGCGGCTTAGTATGGGTATTAAAGTGCTTTAACCAGGCAAGACCAAGCTCATTTGTTGTCCAGCCGTTAGGGCTCACTTCAATTACCCAGTCTCGCGGTAGGTTGTGAAACCAGGACGTAATTAGGACCTTGCCTGGGAAGATAAGAAAGGGTGGTAGAGCCCACCCTTTGGCGCTGACTCCCTGGATATCTGTAACCCACCCACGGTTGCCAGGCTGTACCCTCTTTGGACTGCCGCGTTTCTCAGACCCTGTAAAGACCATCTGACCTTGTATAACCCCCATCATGAAGCCTGTCTCGTCGAAGTTGTATGTATCGTCATCAGCGATACCATACTTGGCCTTGGTGTTGGCAACCAGCTCAAACCAGGGCGTTATAACGCGTGCATCTTCGTTCAGAGCTCGCTGACGATCGTATGGACGGCTCCTCTTGAGCTTGATCTCTGGCGTACGCGTCTTCAAGTTGTCTACCCAGTGCTTGCCAACAGGCTTTCCACCACGCTCAGCAAGCAGATCGTTGGCCA
Organism: Lizonia empirigonia; assembly: GCA_009982855.1. Taxonomy (NCBI): domain Eukaryota; kingdom Fungi; phylum Ascomycota; class Dothideomycetes; family Pseudoperisporiaceae; genus Lizonia; species Lizonia empirigonia. Next base: position 1,281,248 of record JAADKA010000005.1, on the reverse strand, counting down.
TATCTTGCACCATAGCCCTTGTCGCGCCTATGCCTCGCTTGTCAAGGTCAAGTATACGTTGGACCAGCGCCTCCTCTTCTAGCTTGGTCAGCTTCTTTGAGTTGGGCTCGCGATCGCGTCGAGGGAGGGCCCCAGCACGTCGGTCTCGAAACGTGCTTCTTGGAACAGTAAAGGCTGCAATAACGCGTCGTTCGCTCTCATCGCGATCTTCAATTGTAGCTTGGATAGTAACCTGCAATGTGCTTTCAGTATAAGATAATGGCGCGTTGCGTTGTGATGGCATTGTACTGCGAGTTGATGGTGGGCTGCATTTAGTGAGGTTGGACGGCTCGCTTAGGTTGGACGGCTCGCATGTGAACTACGTTACTTTAAAAAATACTTAACGTACTCCACGGGTGAGCGGATCATACGAGTGAGCGGATCACTCTGCCAAGACCACACCAAACCTCCACCTTACCACGCGATGCCTCAACAACAACACAGATCTAAGCCCTTTAAAGAAGCTGCTATACAGCTCGCGCTCCAGGCAATCAAACAAGACGCGACGCTCACACTGCGACGCGCTGCAGCTATATATAACGCGCCTTACAGCACACTACATGCTCGATACACAGGACGAACTGCACAAGCCGATTGTACGCCAAAATCAAGGAACCTGGACCAGACTGAGGAGGACGTGGTCACTCAGCACATACTTGAGCTAGATGCCAGAGGGTTCGGCCCTCGGCTGGCTGCTGTGGCTAACATGGCTAATTCTTTGCGCAAAGAGCGCAATATGGGCCATGTTGGCGTAAACTGGGCCAGTACGTTCGTTAAGCGCCGCCCTGAGCTCAAAGTTAAGTTTAATCGCAAGTACGACTACAAGCGAGCCCTCTGTGAGGATCCAGAGATCATACAAGGCTGGTTCCGCCTTGTAGAGAATACCAAAGCCAAGTATGGCATCCAGGATGACGACACGTACAACTTTGATGAGACTGGCTTTATGATGGGCTAGATATCAACAGGAGCAGTTGTTACAGGCTCAGAGCGTCGAGGACGGCCAAAGGCAGTCCAGCAGGGCAATTGGGAGTGGACAACAGTCATACAGGGCATTAATGGCACTGGATGGGCCATTCCGCCCTTCATCATCTTCAAAGGCCGATACCACCTCTCTGCCTGGTACAAAGAGGACAATCTGCCTCAGGACTGGGTTATTGGAGTCTCTAAGAACGGATGGACTACCAACAAGCTTGGACTCCAGTGGTTAGAGCACTTTAATGCCCATACAAAGAGGCGCACCCGAGGAGGGTACCGGCTGCTCCTTATTGACGGCCATGAGAGCCACAACTCCCTTAACTTCCAACAATACTGCAAGGAAGCAAAGATTATCACACTGTGTATGCCTCCACACTCATCACATCTCTTGCAGCCACTTGATGTGGGTTGTTTTGCCCCTTTGAAGAAGGCGTATGGGCGCCAAGCTGAGGATCTCATGCGCAACAGAATCACGCATATCACTAAAACCGAGTTTCTGCCATGCTTTATAGGCGCCTACAAGGAGTCATTTACTCCTAGTAATATCCAAGGAGGCTTCCGAGGCGCTGGATTGGTTCCCTTTGACCCAGAACGGGTCATAATGGGCCTTGATGTCCGCCTACGTACTCCACCGCTACCTACTGTGGAAGATGAGCCCTGGCAGTCCCAAACCCCAAACAATACCCTGCAAATAGGGTCGCAATCAACGCTGGTTCGACAGAGGATTCAAAGGCATATGGGCAGCTCACCAACTTCAATGGTTGAGACATTTGAAAAGCTTGCCAAAGGCGCAGCTGTAGTAGCGCATAAGCTAGTGTTGGCCCAGAAGGAGAATGCTGAGCTTCGAGCGGCAAATGAGGCTGCATCACAACGTAAATCACACAAAAGAAAGCGGTTACAGCAGGAGGGAGTTCTAACAGCAGAGGAAGGCCTTCGGTTAACAACTCTGACAGAGTTTGGGGCGCGTGGTGATGGTAAGAAGGCAAGGAAGCGAGCAGGTGTTAAAGGGGGTGAGGCAACCCAAAGACGCTGTACACGGTGCCATGAGGTAGGGCATAACTCGCGCACGTGTAAAAAGCCTGTAGAAAGTGTTATTAAATAATATTATGTGCTGTACTACTGTATACAAGGCCAACGTGGGCCAATACAGGCTATGATAGGGTAGAGATTTGGTGTGGTCTTGGCAGAGTGATCCGCTCACTCGTATGATCCGCTCACCCGTGGAGTACGTTAACGTGGTTCACCAGCGAGCGGGCCACCCCACCGAGTGGGCCAGCAAACCCCACCAAAGCGCCTTCGCGACAACAACACGTAATGTCGCAACAACGCAAAGCTCCCAGAACCTATACTGAAGCTGATATACAGCTTGCTATCTCTGATATCCAATCAAACCAGTTCCAAAGTGAAAGACGCGCTGCAGCTATCTACAACGTCCCTCGAACAACTGTGCAACACCGACGCAACGGGAAACGCTATCGACGCGATTGCGAGCCGAATTCAAAGCGCCTTACAAAGCTAGAAGAGGAGGTGATTATACAGCGGATACTTGACGAGAGTCTACGTGGCGTACCGCCCTCGAAGCTACACGTACGAGCTATGGCTGATAGACTGCTGCGAGAGCGTGGCGGGAAGCCTACAGGCAAGAACTGGGTTGATAGGTTTATCGCGCGTACACCTGAGCTGCGCACGCCATGGAGTCGTCCGTACCATCGCCAGCGAGCTGCCTGCGAAGACCCAGCGGTTATCCGGCCCTGGTTCAGCCTGGTTCAATCGATGAAGGCGAAGTATGGTATCGTAGATGAGGACACCTGGAACTTTGATGAGTCTGGCTTCATGATGGGCAAGATATCCTCTCAGCTTGTTGTTACAGGCTCAGAGAAACCTGGGAAACAGAAGAAACTACAGCCTGGCGATCGCGAGTGGGTTACCCTGGTCCAAGGCGTCGCTGCGACGGGGCGCATTATCCCACCCTTCCTCATCTTTGCAGGCAAGGTCCTTATCTCCTCCTGGTTCACTGGTCTACCTCGCAACTGGGTTGTCACAGTCTCTCCTACTGGCTTGACCAACAACTACGTCGCGCTGGCGTGGCTCAAGCACTTCGACGCCCATACGAAGGCGTCCTCTGCTGGGGCATACAGGCTGCTCATTATTGACGGCCATGACAGCCACTGCTCAATCGAATTCCAGGACTACTGCAAGGAGAACAAGATTATTACCCTCTGTATGCCACCACACTCATCGCACCTCCTGCAGCCTCTTGACGTTGTCCCCTACTCGCTGTTGAAGCGCCACTACGGCGACGGGATCTCGCTCTTGGCACGCAGCCGCATCCACCATATTGACAAAGAAACCTTCCTACCAGCATTTAAAGCAGCTTTTGAGAAGACATTTACACCAGAGAATATCCGCGCAGGGTTTCGAGGCGCTGGGCTAGCCCCGTATGACCCTGACGTTGTGTTATCGAAGCTGGATGTGCAGCTACGTACGCCAACGCCACCTACACCAGGCACTGTCGCCTGGGAGGCGCAAACACCGCGCAACGCCCGCGAGATAGAGGCGCAATCTACGCTAATTCGAAATTGCATACAAAACTATCAGGGGTCTCCAGCAAGTTCATTAGATGAGCAGGTCAAGCAGCTAAGTAAAGGCGCTCAGCAGATAGCTTATAATATGGTGTTGGTGCAGGAGGAAATAGGCCGCCTTCGAGACGCTGTTGATACGCTTACAAAGCGCAAAACCCGTAAAAGGCGGTATATACGCGCAGAGGAGACTCTTACAGTTGGTGAGGTATCTGACCTGATTGCTGAAAAGGAGGGTGGTAGTCGTGAGGAGGGCGAGACGCCTGCGAAGAGGGTGCGCGCAGAGAGACGCTGCGGCCGTTGCAGCGAGGTTGGGCATAACTCCCGCACCTGCAAGGTAGAAATAGAGGACGTAGATGATAGCGACGCTTCTGAATAATATTACGCTATTATGTACAGTACAGTAATTTGTTGTGGTGTTGCGCTACGTCGCTGCGTAGGCGCTTTGGTGTGGTTTGCTAGCCCACTCGGTGGGGTGGCCCGCTCGCTGGTGAACCACGTTAGCACTAGTATTAGGCTTTTTAGACTACGAAGGAGCTAGTATTGGGTTATGCACCGCATGGGCCACCCCACTAAAATGTCAACACTAGAACTTCAAACCTCTATAACTCTACCAAAACACAACCTTTTTTCACAAATGGAGAACAGAATTACGCGCAGAAAGCCTAAAAATTACAAGAGCCTGCACCCCCCATCAAAAAAGACCACTTGTCGTGAGCTAACTGCAATTGAACGCGCTTTCATTGCAGGCGCGTGCATCGCGGGCAGTCTCTCGCACAAAGATTGCGCCAGCCTCTTTGGCCCTGGGGTCGCTAGCAAGTCCACAGTTACTAGGACTGTTCAGCGGGTGAATGAGCGTGCTGTTGAACTCAATACCACAATTTTTGACCCTCTTTGCTTCGAATATCCTTCCAACAGAGGCCCAGAAAGACTGCTGAATAATGAACAACGCGCTCAAGTTGTAGCTATCACAATTGGATCTAGAAAGAGTAGGGAGAAAGAGAGCTGGCAGGCTATCAAAGATGGAGACTTTGAGAATTGTGGCCTGCCACATTTCAGTATATCACTTCACCAAAACATCATGTATGATGCTGGATACGCTCGGCGGCGCCCTGGTTGGAAACCTCCACTTACACCAGAACAACAACAAGAGCGCTACCAATGGGCATTAGCTCACAACCCAGATAGATATGAAGAAGGAGATGGTCTTAGGTTTGATTTTAGACAGGTTGTATTCACTGATGAGACACCTGCTCGCATTGGGGATAAGCGCGGCATGCAGAGAGTTTGGTGCAAAGAGGCTGAACGCTTTGAAGATGACGTCAAGAAGGACCGCAACCGCAGAGAGTGTTGCCTGCAGTTCTATAGGGCATTCAGATATGATAGCAAGGGCCCTTGTTACACTTATTTTGAGAAGACAAAGGAGCAAAAGCAGTCTGCAGAGGTGGCGTTGGGGAAGGAGAATGCACAGCGCCAGCAGGATGACAACATTCTTCAAGGCAACGCACGCGCTGCACTTCAGATCCTCAATGAGAGCGACTCTAACAAGAGATACAACACTAGAAAGAAGCAGTATATACTATCACAGCATGACTACAAGCGTGGGGAGCGTGCACGTGGTGGCATTGATAGGTACCGTCATCGGGAGGGTGCACTCAAGAAGCTCACCCCATAGATCAATTCACTCAAAGAGAAGGGGATCCCTTGTTTGCTACTGCAGGATGGAGCTCCTGCTCACAAGTCAAGATTAGTCGTGATTACTTGACTGTTGGGCGCATTGATTGGATGTGGTGGCCTGGCCATTCTCCTGAGGTCAATGCATCTGAGCATGCCTGGCCTTGGATCAGGCGTCATGTGACCAGGGACTTCCCTCTGAGTTGCAACAAGAAGGAGTGCAAACAGCAGTGGGAGACAGAATGGGAGGCTATGCCTCAAGATAAACAAGTGGGTTATGAGCATACCTGAGATGGTGCGGAGGATCATCAAACATGGTGGAAACAACAACTTTCATGGCTAGCTCTACACCAGAAAATCTCAGAACATCACTATCTACATACAATTGAACAGCTTCACAAGTTTCAGCTTGAAATACTTATGTGTTGTGGTTGTATGCATCCACTTTGTGAGGCGGGTGCACCAAGCTCGGATGCGCGATCGCATTTTTGGTGGGGTGGCCCATGCGGTGCATGACCCAATACCAGCTCCTTCGTAGATAGAGTTTTGGACAAAACGTGCACGAGCCTAGGATGCGCACGGGCCCATAAAAAACTGTAGTGGCGAAACTAATTATCGACGCCTACGCCCTATTTCTTGACTTACATTCGAACTTACTCTTCAACACCGATGACCGTACTCCAGGAGCAGGAGGCCACGCGGGTCGTGCAAGAAACAACGCCGCTGTTGTCTCGCATAAAGTCAAAGGAAGAAAGAGCCAAATCGCGGGGCACTTCCGTACAATGGCGTCTCATGCTTTGCGCCTTCCTGGTCTCTCTTTCCTTCGGCATCACCCAGGTACCGATGCTTTTTGTCTTGCGAGGTATGACGTGCGACGCATATTACGAAGATAAGCACCACGTGCGCGATCCCGCTGCCAGAGACGTTTGCGCAAAGCACGAGATTGAGGCCAGCACTGCGCGATCCATTGCGCTGCTCGGAGGCTCAACCACATTGTTTGGCCTCATCAACCTACTCGTCACAGGCTGGACGATCAAGCGATGGGGCGTCAAGAGGGCTCTTGTGATTCAAATCTTTTGGCCTGCAGCAAGGCTCGTAGTTCAAAATATTGGCGTATCGAAGGGCTCCAATGCAGGCATTTTCATTCTGCAAGCCAGTCAGATTATCACAATCGTTGGTGGGCCGAACGGCTATGTACTTGCACTAAACTCGTTCGTGGCGGATGTGGTCGAGCACGACGGTCGGACTGGCGCTCTAGGCCGCCTGCAAGGCTGCATGTTGTTCGGTGCTGCCGTTGGCTTTTTGATCGGTGGGCTCATTGGAGAGGCTTTCGGGATCGCGGCGCCGTTCCGTATCACTGTGGTCTTGTTCCTATTGTCTTGTACCTACGTCGCAGCATGCCTCCCCTCGACACCACCGCACGAAGAGAAAGACATCCTTTTAAGCCAACCGGCAGTTGGTCTTGGTCGATTCTTTGGACCACTCCGGATATTTGCTCTTCAGAAGTGGACTCTAATCGATGGCCGTAAGAGCACGCAGTTCGGTGCACTGACCCTTGGTCTTGGTGTGTTCTTGGGCATCCTAGCTACTGGCTACATCCCGACACTTCTTCAGATGTATGCCACCGATGTGTTCGAATTTGGCACCAGAGCCAACGGTTGGCTCATCTTCATGTACTCTTCGTTACGTGGGTTTTTCTTATCCTTCATCTTTCCTTGTATCATCTCAGCCGGACGAAATTGGCTGGAGCCGTGCGATGCGCTGCCAACGAACTCATCAGAAGACGAACCACTGATTAGCGATTCCCATTTCCCAACCTCATCAAACGAAGTCGGTCCTATCGATTCCATGGACAGTGACATGGAACCGGCTGGTTCGCCACGACCAGAAGAAAAGCAGACATTTGCATTCGATCTCATGTATGCACGGTGCAGTCTTCTCCTCGACGGTGCTATGACAGGGCTCGCTGTATTTGTTTCCAAAGGCTACCAGCTCTATATTGTGGCGGCTCTGCTACCCGTCACGGCTGGGACTGCGGCTGCTTCGAAAGGCACGATCTTGCAGATGCTTCCCAACAGCCAGCGTATCGATGCGCTAAGCGGGATCACCCTGGTTGAGAACATCGCAAGATTGTCCACCACTGCCGTCTTTGGTCTGGTCTTCGCAGCGCTCGCGGAAGTCGGGAAAATTCCATTAGTCTTTGTGTGTAACGCTGCTGTTGCGTTACTCGGTTTCTTAGTCCTGCTTCTTTCGAGGTTTCCGCCAGACGGCAGTCGGAGAGAGTCGATATTTAGGTAGTGCTTCCGAACCAAGCTTTGTGCCACTTGCCTGGCGGTAACCCCGGCCCGTTTGTTTGGTCTTGCCTCCAGAGGTTAAATTAGGCACCCCGCATCCCATCGGCGGGGTATTTCTCCGTTTACGCAGGAATCTAACAATACCCGCCACAGCAGTGTTGAGACTTTGGGAACGGAGTATGTGAAAATGAACCGGCTTGGGAGTGCAAAATACGAGATGACGTGGTGTTCGGTAGTCTTTTTGACCTGAGTACAAGAGGGCCTGGAGGAACATTGTGCTTGATCTATTCCTCCTGCTGAGTAGTCAGGACCATCATGAAGCTCAGCCAAGCTCTTTTCCGTTTTGCACTGTTTTTTTTGCCCGTACAAGCTGCTACACGTGCATTAGGTGTTAAGCCTGGCGACTACATCATCGCAGAGCGTGCACCACTGCAAGACATCGTCACATGGGATGAACATTCCCTATTTGTGCATGGCGAGCGGATAATCTTCTGGGGTGGTGAAGTGCATCCATTCAGGTGAGTCTACGAGCTGAGTGAATAGTGTGTCTTGTACTGAGTGCCAGCAGACTTCCGGTACCTAGTCTATGGCTGGATATCTTCCAGAAGATCAAAGCTCTGGGATATAACGGCGTGTCATTTTACACGCCGTGGATGTTGCACGAGCCCAAGTCCGGATCGTTTCAGGCTGAAGGAGTTTTCGATTACGGACCATTCTTCGAAGCAGCGGAGAAAGTGGGCGTGTATCTTGTTGCCGTACGTGGTCTCGAATGGATGCTACGAATAGCTGCAGCTGACTATGCAGCGACCTGGTCCATACATCAATGCCGAAGTGACGGGAGGTAGGTCCTATGTCTCCTAAGTTAACGTGAGACAAAATTACAAAGAGAGTTTACTGAAAGGATTCTTTTTAGGTGGGCTGCCAGGTTTCCTGCAGAGGATTTCTGGCAACCTTCGAACGCCAGATGCAGATTACCAACAAGCTTCGAAGAACTACATTGAGCATATCACACCGATCATTACTAAAGCACAGATCACCAACGGTATGGAATAAGACGGAATTTGTTTGAGTGTAGGCACTGATTGCATTCGTAGGGGGTCCTGTCATCTTGTTCCAACCTGAAAACGAGTACAGTGCTGGCCTCAATAACGTTACTTTCCCCGACGCTGACTACATGAATCATCTCATGCAGCAATTCCGAGACCTTGGGATCGTAGTTCCACTCATCAACAATGTGGCATGGCCAAGCGGAATCAACGCACCAGGTACTGACGCGCCAGTAGATATCTATGGCCACGATGCGTATCCCCTGGGTATGAACTGTACTGACCCTTCGTATTGGGTTGACGATGCGCTACCTACCAGTTGGCGCAAGACACACCTTGAGCAGAGCCCCAACACGCCTTACATGGTAAGCCTTCGCTAGCCAACTGCGTAATTCGCACTGATCTCTTCAGCTTGTGGAATACCAAGGTGGGGCCTATCAACCATGGGGTGGCGATGGTTTCGAGAAGTGCGCTGAGTTCACAAACCATGAGTTCGAGCGTGTATTCTATAAGAACAACATTGCTGCGGGTGCTACCATATTCAATGTCTACATGGTAAGCTAACATCTTCTGGAGGTAGTCAGATGCCGGACGTTGTACTGACAACAGACAGACTTTTGGCGGCACGAACTGGGGAAACCTAGTTCATGCCGACTCATATACGAGCTATGATTACGCGGCCTGCATAAGTGAAGAGCGTCAAGTACACCGCGAGAAGTATAGTGAGGCAAAGTTGATTGCCAACTTTGTGCATGCTTCGGTCGCTCTTGCCAGTGCGGTACCGGGATACAACACCACTGGAATTTACACCGACAGCGTCGACATCACCACCACACCGCTTTTCGGTGACAAGACAAACTTTTATGTCACACGTCAGACCAAGTACAACAGCATGGCTTCAACTCCCTACAAACTCAAGGTCCAGACTAGTGTTGGCAATTTGACCCTTCCACAGCTTGGGGGTCAGCTTTCCATGAACGGCCGTGATAGCAAGGTTCATGTCACGGATTTCGAAGTCGGTGGGTTCACCTTGCTCTATTCGACCGCTGAAATCTTCACATGGAAGAAATACGGTAGCCGAAGCGTTGTCGTTGTTTACGGAGGACCGAACGAACAACATGAGCTTGCTGTGTCCAAGACGGGCGGTGCAACAGCCGTTGAAGGTTCTGGTGTCAAGTTTGCTAACCGAAATGGTGACACCATTCTCAATTGGCAAACAGATGCGAAGCGCCGCGTTGTACGCATTGGTTTGGACCTTTACATCATCATTGTTTCGCGTAATGAAGCGTATAATTACTGGACAGTAAGTACCTTGCCCCCAGGCAGTGGTTACTCGCACGACGCGACACCTTCTTCGGACTTGATTGTACATGCTGGCTACCTGGTTCGGAGCGCTTCGATTTCAGATGGTAAGATCGATCTTGTAGGTGATATCAACGCAACCACCACTATTGAAGTCGTCGGAGGCGCTCACGAGAATATCGATGGCCTGTCATGGAACGGAAAAGATCTCCAGGCAAAGCGCGACCGCAATGGCTTCCTAAGTGGCAGCGTGTCCTTTACAGCCCCCAAGATTCAGATTCCAGATCTCAAGTCCTTGTCATGGAAATCCATCGATGCTCTCCCTGAGCTTCAGTCAAGCTACGATGACTCGGCTTGGACTGATGCCGACCACACCGAGACCAACAACACTTACTGGAACCTCACTACACCGACTGTTCTTTGGGGTGCAGAGTACGGATACAACGCAGGATCGCTGATCTTCCGCGGTCACTTCTCTGCAACAGGTAATGAGACACTTATGCACCTGAACGTATCGGGGGGTTCCGCTTTCGCGTTCTCAGCGTGGGTAAACTCGACCTTCTTATCGTCATGGACTGGGGCTGGCGATACTGCAATCGCGAATCTGACATTGTCACTTCCCAAATTGCAGCGTGGAAGCAACTACGTCCTTACCGTATTAGTTGACCATATGGGCCACAACGGTAACTGGTAATTCGCACGTATGCTATTGTCTTAACGAAACGTAATAATATCTTGCAGGAACGTCGGCTACAACGAGATGAAGACTCCCCGAGGTATTCATGGCTACGACTTCCCCGGCCATACGCCACAATCCTCCCGCTCGTCCCGCGCCGACGATGGCATTCGTTGGAAGATTACAGGGAATCTCGGCGGCGAAGACTATCGTGGCGGCCCACGTGGACCTTTAAACGAAGGCGCTCTGTATCCTGAAAGGAATGGGTTCCACCTCCCATCCGCACCGACGGAATCCTGGACAAGCGATGTTGGACCGGCATCTGGCTTGAGCAAACCCGGTGTGCGATTCTACCAGACCACCTTCAAACTCGATATTCCTGAAGGCATGGATGTTCCCCTATCTTTCGTCTTCAACGGCGATGAGTTCACGGGCAAGGGACGTGGATGGCGTGCGCAACTGTGGGTCAATGGATATCAATTTGGCAAGTTTGTCAATGGTGTTGGACCGCAACGACGCTTCCCTGTACCAGAAGGCATCTTTAACTATCGTGGGGACAACACGGTCTCGATCAGTATCTGGGCACTTGAGGAGGGAGGTGCGACGCCGAAGGGTATCGAGCTGGTCGCTGGTATGCCTGTTCAGTCTGGTTATGGAGCTATTGCACTATCCCCAATGACGGCCTGGGAGAAGCGGGAAGGCGCTTATTGAGCTGGACGTCCTCTAGACTGTCTATGAAGATCGCAGAGAGGGCAGTACAGGTGCAGGCAGTCGTTTCGGGTAGTGCTGCAAATGTGTTTGGGTCAACCGGAAGCATTTTGACCAGATGCGTTTTATATGCTTGACAATTCACGCTACATGAGTCGAATGAGGAGAGTACATGAGCCATTTTGGCTAAGATGTATGTTCTCTATTCAAACTCAGTATGTTTTCAACGCTGCTTCCCGAAGCCCAATGAAACGTCTGATGCAATGAGGATTTTTTCCGTCCTTGATGCTCGGAGTTTTCCATTCATTTATCGTTGCTACGCGTCTTATCGTGTCTATTATTGCGTCTCATTAAATTATGCTCTAGTAGAGCGATCGCCTCTTCAGCATGTTCCTGCTACAAGTTAGCGGCCAAATCTGATTTCTAATTCTGGTGGAGAACTTACGCTGTGTTACCCCAGCTCAGTCTACTAAGCTTGCTCTTCTCACCTTCTGGGACAGCGCCCAGGCCAGAATCGTGCTTTGCCCGCTTATCGTGTCCTTTCGCTATGCCAGTCAATGATGCTGTAGCAGTTTGTGGCCGCGCATCTGGCAGCCTCAGATCCTCATTGCTGTCGATGGCGATTGCTGTGGGGCTTGTGTAGTATCTTGGCTGTAAGCTCCTCCTTGGATTTGGTGGGCGCACTGCTCTCGGTACAGGGGCTGTTCTTGTTTCGACACCAGACGTTGTCGCTGTACGTGGCCGCTGCAGATGCTGCGCATCGAGTTCTTTCCTACTAGGGAAGTGGCGTGGGATGGAGGCGGTCGGGGCTGTGCTCGTCCGTGGGCGGGTAGCAAGATTCTGAGGGCCTGAAATTGGGCGGGGAATTGGACGGGGCATTGGATCGTCTTCCTTCTTGAGGAATGGCGGTTGAGACTGGAGGGATATTGGTCGCTGGAGAGGAGGCGCTACAACGGGTTTAGGAGCGGTGTTGTTGACCGTCGAAGTTGATTTGTTGCCCCATTGTGATTCGGTCGGGCTGCGGAGAACGCCATCAACGCTGCTGTCCTTCTTAACGATGCGCTTCACCATATCTCTCAATCCAAAGCCGCTCTTCCGCCTTGCGTGTCGCAGTTCTGCTGGTGGTGTGGCGCTGGCCAAACTGTGTCGCTGCATATCGCTTTGCTTCGCCATGTGACGACGGTTCGTGTCTCGATCTTGCACACTACCTAGGACAAGGCTGCCCAGCATGGGTGCAAAGGGCACAGGCGGAGGATCATCTGAAGGCCCGGTCAGCCGTGATGCTGAGCTATGTTCGTTGATGAGCGTCGCACCACTTGTTCGTGCTGAGGGGAACTCGGCTGAAGACGCGCGATGACTCCTGGAGCGTTGCGCAGCAAGACGCTCGTGATCTTCCATAAGCTTTTCTTTTGTGGTCTCTAGGTCCATGACGCATTGCCTCAACCGCTCAAACTCATCTCGAACGGATTCACTGTTCTTCGTGGCGACTTCCATACTTTTACGGAGTGTCTCTAACTGACAGTCTTTTTCGGACAAGATGGTCATTAGCTTTTGAACCTCGGCCTCTTTCCTGTCAAGGTTGTCTTTGCTTTCCTTGAGCTGGCCTTCCATGCGCTGGAAATGAACGCGATGGACGACACTGGGCCGTGCAGTCTCCATGTCTGTGTTGATAGCATGCTCCAATCGCACTTGTTCCCGTAGAGCTTCGATTTCCTGGTCGGCAGCGAATACACGTGCATTGGCATCGCGAACCCGCTTGTCAAGGGCTTCAACTTCCATATGTAGGCGCAAATTGTCTTGCTGGGCGGTATCAAACATCGCTTCCAGCTCATTCTGGTCGTTCTCTTCGATGGTGGGGAGGCGACCTGAAGGGTCGCTCCTGCTTCTTTTCCTACCCGTCTGGGTGTCTTCCAGCTCCGCGCTTGCTTCCTGCAAACAAGCCTTTGTCTGATTGTGGCGTTCTCTCTCTTCCTTGAGGGCGTTCTGGATTTTCTTGCTGATATCCCACGCTCTTTGCAACTCCGCTTGTTGATTGACGATGTCGTCGGCAGATTTGGTGGCGGCAGCAAGCTCGCGCCTCAGCTGCTCGATTATTGCGTCCTTCTCTTCTTCGACACCTGACAGCGACCGTCGACCCTTTTTGATGCGCAGCAAGCGGACCTCTAATGCATGGTCACCATTGCCGTTCTCCCCAAACCTGGTATCGTGGCCAAACTTGGGGCTGGCCTGGCGCTCCATCAGGGCCAGGCGTTCCTTAAGTACGTTGAGTTGGGCTTCTTTCAACTCCAGGGTCGCGTGTTGTTGTCGGAATGTCTCGTTAAGCTGCGCGTCTTTTTCTTGCATCATTCTCTCTTTCTGCTCGTTGCCTTTGCGTAGAGCAAACAACTCGATGTCCTTCCGGTAAATAATGGCTTGGTGATCCTTTCCAAGTGTTTGCTTCAGAGTTTTCATGTCATTTTGCAGGGCCGAGATGTCTGCAAATGACTTTGTGAGCGCATCTTTGGCGTTAAGAAGCTCCTGTCGGGCAAGGCGTAGCTCGACATCCTTAGCCTTGCTTGCGGTCTGCAAGTCGGTGAGAGACCATTGTAGTCGCACGATCTCACGGTCCTTCGAATCGCAGGACCCTATAATAGAAGTGGAGTCCCCTTTTTGAGACCTCGAAAGTGATCGCCTAGGCAAATCGACAATTTGCGATTCGGCCAGGAGGGTATGCGTCTGCTCCAGGAGGGTTTCAACAGCCGACGACGGTGCATTGTTTTGGCGTTGTGATTCGTTGTCGGCGGTAGCGTCCCCGTCCAAGGCGCGCTGGAACACGTCAAAACCAACCATGACTAGTAGAGCCACCAGCCAATCACCAGAGCTGAACCCCTGACCTACGAAACTGGCAGATGCAACAAAGTGCAGCGTGTTTGCAGTCGCTACTCGATTTCTTGTGACCCAAAACTCCGAATGTCGGCTGATGAGAAGCAGGAATGCTGCAAGTGCAAGTACGGTGAGGACCTGATAAAGGGGTGTCGGCGCTATCCAGGGATGTTCGAAGAGATGGCGCACACCTGTTGCGAGGCGGTCTGCAAGTGCGACAAACAGAGGCCTGATCTCGCGTGTCCTCTCGCCGATGTGAAGGAATGTTCTGGCACCGTGATCTTGTAGATTCCACTTCGAGGTTTGAAGGTGTTGCACAAAAGGTCGCCAGAGATTGAAAACAGCAGCGCCGTGGTCACCTGGCTGCTGGCTCCCTGAAAAGAAGACGTACACACCAAACGTGGTATCCACGGAGTATCTTCCACAGATATAAGAATTGCACCTGAGAGAAGGATGATTAAGCTAATCGCCGCCGAGTAGGCTGAAAGTGGGTGGTATTGTATGTGATTTTGGATATCGTTAAACAACATGGGCATTATGGGTAAGACAAGTCGTGATGATTGTTGCCATTGGGCTGAAAATAAGTATGCATGTGCTGCACTCTGGGGATTGCGGTTGCGAACGCCAAAAGAGAGAGAGACGATGCAAAACCACCGAAAGTCTGCGAGCAAGTATTATTTGAATGCGGCAAAGCACGCATGAACCACCAAATGACGCTTGAAGATGCAAATGAAGAGAAACGCCGTGCTGAGATGCTACCGGTCAGGATAGCGCAGCCAAACCAAATTTGAGACAACAAGGATGACTGACAGCTTGGGCGAGAGGAAGCCCAAGCTCATAACAAGGCCTCATAATTCGAAATGCTTGTAGCCCTCCACCAGTCCGTCGCTGATCTTTGATGGGATAGCCCAAGTGGGCAGATAATGTAGTACCTCATCAAACGCAGGGATGTCGCCCGCATTCGCATCCGACCAAAGGCACACCACCCTTCCAGAAAGCTTCGATTTCTCCTTAGCGTCCCATGAAATGCTCACGTTCCAGGGTTGGGACCATTCGCGGTGCCATAGGCGCACCTCGCGGGAGCCGTGCTCGCCGGTGCGTTTGAAGCGGGGATCTGAGACACCCCCGCCAATCGTCAGATCCCGGATCGACGTGTCGAACAGAACACGACATGCACGCGTGTTCTGCCCTACGACATAAATCGTGGCTTCGTTAGTCTTGTTGCTCCTTGTCACAGTGTAGTCAAGCCAGCTCTGCGAACGAGTCTTGTTGCTGTACGGCGACGCATCTGCCACCACTTTGGCCGGCAGCCCTTCCCACTCGCACTTCCGAAGTTCTTTGCGTGTCGCAACGTCTGGTGTGAAGCAGATAACGTTCTGTCCATGCGCGCTCGGTAGCTGCCCAATGACTTGCTGCACGTAACCATCCACGCCTGTCAGGGATACCGTGTTCACGCCAGTCTCAAGGTTGACTTGCTGCAGAAAGTAGACTTTCAAGCGATGTTCCCTGCTGAACGGAAATGCCACGAGGTTGTAAATGACGGTTCCCACGCAGACCAAGAACAGAAATGTGGGTATGTGGTAAGTCATCCGGTGAGCAAAGGGTCCGGCCGGTGCGATCAGTAATGTGGTGAGTGCGGCGAAAGACAGGTAAATGAAAAGCGACGAGTTTCCATCCGACGGCGTCTGGTAGAGGGCGGAAGTCAAGAGCAGGGCAATCTGACCGACCAAAATGACGTTTAGCGGCACTAGGAGCACAAACTGTACGATCCAGATCCAACTTGGCAGCTTTCCACTCCACTCCTGCTCCCCGGGGTACGGGTGCCCAAGATCCATTAGCCGAGGCACCTCTTCTTCGCTGGACGATCCTCGCCTGCTGCCGTGCCTTGCCCTTGCGAAGCTTCGTTGATCGCCGCGCAAGAGGGAGGTTGTCTCCGTAGCTTCGTCATCAGGAAAGGGGCGATCATCCGAACGTGAGGCGCTGTTCCCAGTGAGCGGTCGACTGGCAGGCTGGGTGTCCTCGTCAAGAAGCTCGAAGTATTTCGCATAAGCTGACTTGCTTGGTGCGAAGAAGAGCTCCAAATAAGACAGGAAAAGAGCCGCAAATACGGTTGCGAAGTAGAACAATGCCCAATAGCCTCCAGCTAGCTGGTAGTTTTGCGCGAGTACAGTGACAAAAGCGAGTAGTAGGAAGCTCCCAACGAACAGCCAGATGAGACCGTAGATTCGTTGCAGCGCAGATGGCCGCATTGCGCTGGCTCCGCGCGAGAAGAACCAGGCGAACGAGATCCACGTTGAGATCATCATGCTACAACGGAGTTAGTAGTCTATGGGAGCAGAGATCTGAGCACACACATACCTCCAGACAGCATAGGGGCTGCTGTACACAATGAGTGGATTCACTCTCACAACGAGGTACGCAAGCCCAACAACGGCAGCGGTTGCGATGACGAAGACGATAGGAAGACGAAAGAAACCTCGCCAGCCATACAGATGGATTGGTTCATCATCATCTGAGGAGTGGACATAGGCCTTGCGAGCAAACAGGTAATTCTTATCGGCCCTGCTGAGGCCGACTGTGAGACCGATGAGCGTGAGCGGTGCAACAACGAGAAGCGTCACGCAGAGCGCAAAGAAGGTATGCAGGCGAAAAACAACGAATATCTGACCAAGCAGATCAAACCACACTGCATCCGTACCGGTGCCAGCATCGACCTTGCCGCCTTCGCGTGTCTCCTCGCCGCCGTTGAACTTGTCACTGGTATCAGAAGCGAGACCCGAGACAGTGGCGATGGAGGCGGAGAGCATGTGCCATACTGACTTGAGTGAGGTTTCGCGCGTGGAGTCCTCAACGGTGTGGTACCTTGCCCTCGGTTCCATGAAGGCGACGTCTAGGCCACGCAGACCGAGCTCGCCGTAAAAGACTCTATAGTCGGTTTCGCTGCGGATGAGACCCTTTTTGAAGCCATCGCCGCTGACGACGGTGCCAAATGGATGCTTGGATGCGCTATAGTACTTGGTAACTTCGGTATCGGTACTGCGGAACAGAGTTGCCCTCCCTCCTGCGCCGGCGCCTTCAAGGTTCAAGAAGGTGTGAGGTAGCTGAGATACGGGATGGCGCATGAAGGCTTTGGCTCCATTCAAGAAGTCTTCCTCTCCGTTGTTCAGTAAGAGGAGAACTGTTCGCTTGGGCCAGTTCTTTTCTTCAGTGAAATAGGACAGAAGCTGCAGGACACAGACAACGCCGACGCCATCATCTGTAGCACCATAACCACTGCTGACAGAGTCGTAGTGAGCATTAACAAGCACTCCGCCGTTGTTTGAACGGCGAGAGGGTGTGGGTACACTCTGGTTGGAGGAGTAGAAGGGCTCATCGTCTGCAGATCCGCGGATAGCGACAATGACATTGGTTCCCTCGAAGTAGATGGTAGTGTTGCCGGATGAGAAAGTCGCGTTGGAGACGTTGTCGTCGATGATTTCGACGTCATTCTTGCTCAAATTTTTGGAAGCCACCACTTGCTTGACGCGTGCTAGCAGGTAATCGTGAACGTGGTCATTGGCACGGCTGTTGTAGGGATGGAATTGACGAGTGATGTGCTGGAGATCATTCCAGGCTTCAGTAAGATTTGTACCCTGGGGGTTTTGGATGGGTAGTTTGGTACTCTCAGATGAGTGACCAGCAGAGCAGCGAACAGAGCTATGTAGATTGCGGTTGTAAAGAAGACAACGGGCCCTGGGGTGAAGGAGAAGGGGTTGTAGCGAGCCATGTCGCACGGCGGTGTTGCAGCGACACCAGCTCGAGCTCTGCAAGCTTTCTGGGAGTGAAGCTTGGAGGATGTCGGTGGCTTGTCGCGGCGCGCGTGATAGTTGGGGAGGGCCACAGGTGGTAGCTGCGGGGCTAATGCAAGCAAGCTATGGCCACATGCATGGGCGTTGGCGGTGACGTGATGTGAGGTTCGCACAACCACTTGACGGTCAATATTGCGAGCTTATGCAGGTCGCGCAACAGCAAATTGCCCAGCGCTGCTCATTAGACCATACAGAACGGGCGTTCCTTTGGACTCAACAGACAGCTCGTCACGTGCTGTGATGGCACCCGGCACCAGCGACAACAACGGCAACGATGCAGAGGCGCGGCTTCCCAGTGCAGAGACGCGGCTTCCCAGTGCAGAGACGCGGCTTCCCAGTGCAGAGACGCGGCTTCCCAGTGCAGAGACACGGCTTCCCGCTGCAGAAACGCGGCTTCCCACTGAAGCCCTCCTGCCCCTTCCACAGCTGACGGACAGGCCGGCCGTCTACTCGGGCTGCTGCCTCGCCCTCAGCACGCCGCTCGTCGCCCATGTGCACGCGCTGCTGCCGCCCACGCCCGCCATGACCCTCTCTGTTGGCAGTGGTTTTGGCCTGCTCGAGGCGCTCCTTGCCGTCGCACCCTACCGTTCGCACGTGGTCGGTGTAGAAGTAGGGCCCAGCCCGAACGCATATCTGCCCGCGCACCTCCATCGCATCGTGCATGGGACGCGCTTCCTCGAGCCGCTCGCAGCGAAATCATCAGCCTGGCTGTTCGTCTACCCGCGGCGCGTGGGACTCGTGCACGAGTACCTGGCAGCACATGGGTGCGACAGCGTGCAGACAATTGTCTGGATCGGACCCCACGCTGACTGGGCCGACTACAAAGGCTGCTTCACGCCAGACTGGAAGCTGCACACCCAAAGTGCCGACGCTGTGGGCGGCAGGCCATGGGAGCTCGTTGCCCTTGCGGAAAGAGGTCCAGCACCATGAACAACAATCAAGTATCCTGCCATGGCTTCGTCTAGGACACCATCCTTGTACAGTATGCACCATTGTCTTTCAAGTCATGCGGCCCGTTTCAAACTTAGGCCTTCATACAGTCCAGGTGGGTGCGACTGCTCTTTGTCCCTCATCTTTGCTTGTTCGACAAAGCAGCGCAACAGACAATGGCTGCTGTTCGCCGTCTGTCTCACTAAAACCAGCCCATGGCGCGCATGTACTGTCCTTTCCATCTCAACATTGTGTCACGGTCTGCCGCCATAGCCCCGCAAGACTGAAGCATACGCCTCGCTGTTATCCCATCATTGCACACTTCTCTGTATGAATTGGCTGCATACAGTCTATAGACCATGGACCCCACCCTCTCTGAAGCAACCAGTGGAAGTGCACTGCTCCTCTCCACCCCGATCCTCCTTACCGCTCACCTCTGGTCATGGCATCCACTGTGGGCAGCTGGCATCTGGACTGCCTGCGGTATTGGTGCCCTCGTACCGCAATTCCAACACCAGCTAGCTGCCATGACCCAGTCACCATTTTACACCAAGTCTGAAAATTCCTTATGCCCTACACCAGGCCTGCCGACTGCCATCGGGTCAGTCAAAACTTGGGCTTTGCATGTTGCAAACTTCAAATCATTGGCCTTTGGTACCTCCCTCCTCGTAAGCTGTTCGTTGCTCGTTGTCTTGGCATCGCCGTGGCTATGGCGAAATACAAAGGTCGGCCTTCAATGGCTGTGGCGCATCCTGGGCGGCCGCCAAATCATACAGCGTGCAAAGCAGCGGGCCGAGAGTAGCATATAGTGCCTACTCAACATTCCGTATGTTGGCCACCTCGTACAGTACATGTTCACGGTGCTATTATCGATGTGGCATTCGTCGGCAAAGGCGACATGGGGAGCGAAAGACCCTTCTGTTCGCTTTGTGAGAGTCGGAGTGGCCTTTGCAGTCTGTTGGGTTGCTGTGTTCTTCTTTCTCATGTCTCTCGCGCGTCTTGTCTTGTATTCACTGCCTGTCTCCGGCCCAGCTGTCTCGGTTCCAGTGAAAGACCCCAACGTAGCAACATCCATGCCTGGTCCCGAGTCTTCCTGGCCTACATATACCTGGAGCCCCATCTTCGTCCCTGACACGATTATCGCAATGTCATTCAACCAGCTTAACCCTATAGCCTCGTGTCTATAGCAACTCAAACGCCACACAATCTCGGCCATCCACAACTGCCTTTTCTCAGACAGCACTTACATGGCCTCACACAACACGTTCTCGCGCATTTTGGCCCTAGTTCATACCAGCGAACATGTTATCATGAATTATCGAGCCTTGCTGTCGATGATTCAAAATAAATACATAGCAGCTATCAAAAACTGCGTCACCTCGGCCGGGGAAAACCCGCTTCACGCCGACGGCGAATACATATCTGCAGACCAAATCGAACCCGTTGCGTCCCTCTTCATCCACACCGAATCCTACATTATGAGCTACAAGGCCGGTCGCGAGATGATACCACCTGCCATCGCCGCGATTCACCGCACCACAGAGCTCACTCGCCACTTCCTTGGTTGCCTTCCTCTGGGTTCGATGGCAAGTGCGTCAGTATGTCCAGTTTGGACTCACACCCTCAACCGCCTCTTCATCATCACCCTACTCACTATCTTCTATGCCCTCAGCATGTTGACGGCTACAGAATGGCCGGCACTGCAGGCACGATCCCCATCAGGACTTGCGCAGCGCGCTGCTATCTTCACCTGCTTAGTCTGGCTACCACTCGCCACACTGGTGCTACTCCCATTCATGACAAGATTGTATAGCGTGACGGAATTGGTTGTCATGGTGGGTACATTTGGTGTGTTGTGGGTTTGTAAGGAAAAGGTGGTGCGGACTTGGACCAAGGTATTGAAGAAGATTGGTGTCACTCTAGAGAACAATTTCCAAGTTACTGGGACGACCCTACAAGAGACTTGACACGATTTGGTACGTTTGGCGTAGAGTCGGTGCTTGCATTGGCCATTGCCTTGCCTTGAAGTTGCTTACCTATGCCTTCGTCGCAGCACGTTTGTTGCCGTCCGATCGCTCAAAGCATCATGCAAGGATTTTGTATCCATCTCACCTAGCAACGAATGTACTTTCAAGTGATCAACCCCTCTCCCCAGACATGCATGTGATGCGATCCGATTCGTTCATCCCCACCTCCGAGTCCGGAGCCCGAAACCCTCGACGGGTGTGCCCGTCATGCATGCAACATACTTCAGCCATTAGACTGCCATGCAGCTCTGGGCCAAAAACGATCGTTCACCGTTGATGCAGGGCACACTGACCAGCAGTGCAGCGGAACAGCGGGAGTGTCCATCAAGGACCAGCCCAACGGCCTTGCATGTTCACACAGGGACCTGTATTAGTGGCGCCACCTTGATGACGAGGATGCACTTTTCTTCTGTCAGTGCAAAGGGCAGCCCTTTCCGTCAAGCGCTGGATGTCCATCGAAGTGCAATCGGTTTGGCGCCAGCGTTGGGTGACAAATGTGATGACTTCATTTACATACTACAACAATACAGTGAGGGCTAGCTTTAATTTCGAACATCACACTAGATGCAGGACATTTACATTTGGACCGTAGAAGGCGTTGACGTGTTTCATTATCTCCGACATTATGGCCATGGGCCAGTAATTACATAAAAGTGCTATCGTGTAAAGCATTGTGAATGTGAGCGTATAAAAAGTTAATGGCCCAGCCTGACCCCAAAGAACGCCTAGAAATGTTAAATAACCAGCAACAGTACCAATCTAGAACCTGAATCGATCAAAGACGTTGCTGCTCTTGACATCGCGCTTCTTAGAGCCACCGGGCAGGGCTGAAGTGCAGTCGATGAGGCCCTTGCTGTCAACACCAAGCATGCTCATCTTCTGCATGGCGTTGACGAAAGCAAGGTCCCACGCACCCTTACTAAGCGCGAAGTTGTTGAAGGGCATCATAGTGAGGGGGTTCTGAGCGATGCCCTTGTCCGAGGGAAGCGTATAGGGTGCCTTGCCGCTCTTGGTCTCGGAGAAATACTTGTTGTCCCAGGTGCCAACGGTGGAGTCTAGTTCCTGGGGCTGATCGGGAGCAGTGACACGCTGCTTAGCTGTGGTGTGGGCACCGATCAGGGCTGCGAGGTCAATGGGAGAGAAGCCCTTGGATGCTGCAGGCTTGTTAGTATAGGAGGGCAGAGGAAAGTATTTCGCATCGCTCACCAAATAGCTTGACAAGATCGTCACTCTTGGCAAAGCCAGAGGGAAGGACACCGAGCGCATTTGCAGTGCTGGAGTCTTTGCGACCGACCTTGACGGGGATTGTGGGACCGCCAGGGCATGTCTTGACGCCGTGTGCGGCGGCGAACTGAATGAGATCGGCCATGCCAACTGATGTGTTGGCCTGAACGGTCTTGAGGTTGCTGCAGAGACGCTCGAGACCCCTATTCTCCGTGTTGGAGCACTCGTCGGCAAGGATCAAAGATCCATCGCAAGCACCGTTGAAGCAGTCGTGGAAAGAGGAACGGATGGCAGCGCGAGCCGCATCTGTGCACTGACCGTCTGCCAGAAACTGTGCAGTGAGTTGGGTGGAGATCTGGCTCCAGACAGCAGGACACTGCTCCGATGCCTTGTTGATACCGAGGAGACTTGAAAGGGTACCGAAGATCTTTCCAAGGGTGCGCTTGGAGACTTCGCCAGCGTTGTGTGCTTCCTCTTTGAGGTTAAAGGCTTGTGCGGTGCTGGTGGCCGCCAGGGCGGTGACGAAGATGTTCGAGATATACATTATGTAGAGTAGATGATGACCAGATCGTCTTGAATGAAAGTGGGGTGATAGGTATCGAAAGACGCTGGAGAAGTGAACGACTGTGGAATGATTTTGTTTCGAGGGTAACAAATGCAGAGCTTTATATTCTCAGGCACCTCAACACCAAAATAGAAGTAATCAGTGGAGCCACGGCACTGGCGTAAATTCACAACCCAAGCACCATGCCGGATGTGTCGAGAAGTGCTGAAATAGACCTGCCAGTCACTAGTATGGTGTAGCAGATGGTGGGGATACTAGCTCGAGCTCTTCACTGTAGTGGAGCACGGAGTCGCGCCAAGCGTGACCGACAGCCATATGCAGTCTGACAGGCAGTCGATCACGCCGACAACTGCAGTGCGATGCAGCGGCAACAGATCGTGAGTTGGCGATAAGTGTCGAGCCACTCAAGCCCAGCCCAATGCTCGCGCCTTGCAAATTTGATATTTTCTCCAACCGCAAAGCCGCACAATACACATGCTCTGCCACGAGGCTGGCACAGCATCGTCCCACGCGCCCAACAGCGGCAAGGCTCAACCACACAATGTAATAGGAGTCCTTGTTGTGGTTCCTGATAGAGCATGTTAGCTCCAGAAGCGGCCGTCTGGTACCTGGGCCGCCCCCGATTCGAAACAAACTGCTTCTAAAGAAAGCTTTGAGGATCTTGTTTCGAGGTCCGTTAAGTTTGGTGAGCGTGGAGATTGAGCTCAAACAACGAATGTTACGGTTGCCTTAGGCGAGAACGAAACTTTCGCTAGGCTTGGAGTAGACTGTGAACAGTTTAAAGCAGCCGGGTGACCTGCATTACAGCCGGCCCGTGACTCTTGCTAGCCGGGAGGCCTGAGATCCTGTCATGGCATTCCGGCGCACCTCTCGCTAGGTGAAGCAATAGTCTTAGTGGTGGTACGGAGTTCGAGGGGACCCGAGGCGCAGGGGCTTGGATGTAAAGGCACAGGCGACCACCGCTTAGCGAGAACTGGCCTGCCAAATGAAACAGCCATCATTATTCACTCTTTCTCCCTCAAGCCTCGCACAAGCCTCGCCACAATGCGGCGAAATGAGCGCATTCGCACGCCCACATTATATTGCGATAGGGAACATAGTCATCCAATTCTCTTGAGGACGACGGTCAAGGCTACGCCTCGATGCCAGCAGTTCGCACCGCCAAGGAAGATGGAGACCAATGCAATAGACACTGGGACCTACCGGTTACGTGTAGTACCAAGAACTAGGCGGACATGTTGCGAATGCTGCATGTCGGGCGGGCAATATCCCAATTGCGATTCCACTTGCGCAATACTTGCAATTGTAACACGATTACAACTCGGAAAGTGTGCGTTGCGCGCCAGTCACGTATAATGCACTGATTCGATGCGAAGTGGTACGTTGTACCTGGCACTATAAACAAGGATCATGCCGTCAACTATAGACTCCCTCAAAGAGGCGGCGCAGCTTTGGCATCATAGCAATCCATTAGCCGCCTACAAAGTGATGCGATCAAGCCGGATCTTGGAAGCTCGCCGCGGACCTTATCATGGCGTGGCTTGAGTTGATGTACTTCTTCGAAGGAACTGTGATAGGTCGTCATCATCACGAATGCGTTCGCGACATCAGCGATTGGCCAGGAGATAGCAGTCTGGAACTTGGTGCGAGCGTGATGCGACAGCGAGGTTGTTGGTTCAGTAAGCAACAGATGGCCTAGAGAGCTACCGATGTAAGCATTGTGCTTCAATGGCCAGAACGTTGTCGGTTCGATTGCTGCAGCCAGCTCTGCAATGGGTGGCCACGTGTGATGCATATCGGGGACGATTTGTAGTGCTGGTCTTCGTGACGTGGATGTATGATTTGTGCAAATCCAAAAAGTGAGAAAGGTACTCGCGTGTCGTAAAGGAAGCCAGCGCGTCACACGAACGCAGCGATTGAAGAAGGCGTAACGTATCGACCTTTGTTACGTGCAAGGTGATTAGGATAATTGACTCGCCGAACTCGTAGATATAGCCAGTCAACGCTGGCTCCATGCCTGAAACTTCTCCAGATTTAGGTCTCTTGGAACTCAGGTAAAGAAGCGTTCATGTCTTAAAGGTATACATCGTTGGGGAAGCTCCCTAAGGTTGCGCTCACGGAAGCTGTGGGACGGTGGTAAGAGACGATTCGGGACTGTTCCAAATCTTCGATGTGTATGAACGAACTGTTGTCTTAGTAATGAATGTTTGCTCAAGTGCAGTCAAGAAAAGTCTGCAGCGAGCGAACTGTCTGATCAGGCTACTGACGCTGATGAACATATTGGAAGACTGTCTCGATGTAAGTGAAGATCTTGGTATTTGGCTAACAGCTTTCAAGAACTTGTTGTCATATTTGGAGTGAATTGTATTCGACACGCCTCACTTGACTATCTAGCGTTGGATAGAAAGCATGCATGGCGCGTATGTCGTGGTTGAGCAGGCAGTCAAACTACGCTTACATCGACAAACCCCATTCTTGAAAACCCACCGCAGAAATCGCATACGGTAGAATGGTAAACTCGGCAGGCTGAAGGTAATCACCCTGCCGCACAACAGAATGATTGCCTTGGTACGTGTACCTGATGGGTCCCCTAGTCTTGTGATCAGCTAAGGAGGCCATCATCTTATGCAAGCGAGTCCTTACTGTTGGAAGATGTACTGGACGCTCAGGAGGCCCCCAGAGCAGTTGGTACCATAAATCTGAACACCCACAGTGCTAGGGACACTCATCTCAACACCTTTACAAAGCTGGTACTCAAGCTCATTCCTGTTATTGACGGCACAGTCGTTTGCTACAAAGGCGGGCTGTTTTGAAGGTCCTCCGAGACCGGAAATTTTGAAGTCCCATGCAAAGCAAATTGCAGCGGAGCAGGTGCCGTTGAAGTTGTGAACAGTCCAAGTGTACGGGGCCGGTTCGGTGGAAATGAAAGCTGCGACTGCACCAGCAGCCATAAGCGCGAATGTAGGCACCTGGGAAAGCATGCCGGCGGACACGAAGAAAGATGTGTAGCCGTGTCTGAGCGCTGAGTGAAATAACATATTTGAGATTAGAACTTCAGATCAAAGACATCGTTTGCCTCTTTATACCATGCTTGTGTTGCTTGGGGTTGTCAAATAGCCTTCTGGTCGCCACATCGTGACATAGATGCTCCTAAATAACGTCGAGTCGATGCTCCCAGTTCACTCCGTGGGTGAAGACTGTCCCAGGGTGACCTGATCTGGTAGTACCGTTGTGGGGTTGAGAGGTATGGTCCTTGACTAGCGATGCCATGACGCAAAGTGACATTCACCGTCACGATGGCGCCGTGGGTGTAGCGTTTTATCCTTTACAAGTTTTGATTTGTGCTCATACCTTGTGTGGTTGTAGCCCTCGTTCAGTGCACTCGAATCAGGCTTTTGTACCCTGAACAGTTGCCTTTTGGAATACAAGACTTTCGCTAGCGCTTGTAACTGACTACGATCGATCTCTCACACACCGTCGAGCTTGTGATGGCTTGTCTTTTTTTTTGCTGACGGGAGAGCCCGTGTAGACGTTGCTATCTGTCTGGGACCTCATCATTGGTGGTCGTCTCATGCCGCTGGGCAGATCAAAGGGGCTCGCATGATGGTGAGAGGATCCAAAGATGCCAACCTGCTTGATGCCAGGGGTGGCGACAGGGTTGACAGCGTCCTCTAAAGGTATTGGCTGTGCAAGTGGGTCGTTAAGAAACAGGGCAAGAAACTGCTCGACAAGGTCGCGCATTCGATCTGGCTGCGCGTGCAACGGCTTTTCGGTCATGTGTTTCCTCTGTACCACGATCAATAAAAGACATAACAGACTCATCATGGTGGTACGAACCAAAGCCAGAGCAGCACCTTTGTATGTCTGGTGATAGATCAACTTGAACTCCTCATCCTTCTCGGCGTCGTCGGCTGTGAATTCACGGGCCGTGGGTTGACTCTCTTCCAGTCCAGGAGCCATAGAGGCTCGGCGGGACTTGATCTTCTTGCGCTGCTGCAATCCGTGCATGCGCATGGCCGCCATGACGACCTTGGAGAGGGCCTCCTTGTTTCTCGACTCTGTGGTGGGCTCTTCAGGTTGCAGGGAGATTGTGTCGACGCGCGAGAGGTTTGAGCGCCTCCCGTGCGCTTCTGCTGCATCCTTGCGGCTGAGTGGTCTGGTGTCAGAACTGATGCTTGGTGATGGAGACAGCTGGCGAGACGATGGCCGAGGAAGAGCGCCGTGCGCCGACGACGGTCGAGAGTCTGGAAATGGCGATGATGTTGAGTCAATTGAGATGGACTTTCGGTGGGTGTATGGGCGTTGGGCCTCGGTTGCTCGCGCTGCTGCAGCTGCGACAGCTTCTCCTCCTTTGCCCTTGGCTTTCCTTTTTGCAATCGTTGCTTCCTCAAAGAGATGGCGTTTGCGCTTGGGTGACTTTGGTGCGATTTGCGAGTTGTGCAGAGGGGGCAGGAACTGAGCTTCTATCTCGCGGGGCTGGTGGGTCGAGCTTGCTGCTGGCGAGGGCGGCAGGTGCGAGGCTGCAGTGTTTTGGTAGAGGAGGTCAGACGAGAGCGGCAGTGCGTGGACGTGCAGCTCAGGCAAGAGCCCTGGCGTGGCGGCCGTGGTTCCGTAGAAGAGTATCTCTGTGACTCTTGGGGGGCGTGTGTTGCGGTGAGTGTCTGCCTGTACCAAAACACCCACGGGCGACTGCGCGCTGGCCAACGTCCACCATTCGTGCGTACCGCCCGCAGCTGTCCAAGGCGCCGGCTGGCTCAGCAGGACAGACTCGAACCAAGCCTCCGAGGCCTCACTCGTTGTCCAGACGTCATAGCTGGGCCCGGCGGCGAGGTACAGCGGCATCTGCGCCGTGTTGACGGTGGAGAGAAAGCGCAGACCTGGCGCCGCAGCGAGTGCTGACGACGTGACATGCTGCGACGAGAAGCCGACGTCTGTAACATGTCAGCACTGCGCGCGGCCATGCCTGCGTCTACCCGCCTTTGATTGACGCGCCGTCCGGGAGCAGGATCTCTCCGCTCCAGACGTCGTTCATTGCTGTTGCCGCCTTGTCGCGATTCCATCTTCTGTCTGACGCGCCGTTGCGCGCTAGTGAGGCGCGCCCGCACGTGCAGTCCATCACTCTTCTTCACTTCTGCACGGCGTCCACCCTTGTCCGCTGCAGCGCCAACTCTCTTGCAGTTTGTGAGTCCATTGGCATGGCTGGCAGTCATCGATCAACCCCGTCGTCTTTGCTATAGCATCTCTGCCACCCTTTTCTGCCCTTTGCACATCCCACAGCTCTCAATAGCCCACATCTGTAGTCCAAGATCTGAACAAGCAGAATTGTTACCATGAAAGCAATTGCATGTTTCTCGCCTGGCAAAGCTATCGCAGCAGTCTTGGCAGTATCGTTGTTCTCAGTATGCTGACATCCCACACCGGTCCTCAGAGCCCCAGTGAAGCCTCAGCCAAAGCTGAAGATGTATTCGCAGAGGATTTTGCACCAATCAGCAGCACCAGCTTCCGGCTGACTTTTGAAAATCACCACTGCATCGAGAAAGGCGGCCCGTCCTGCCTGACTAAGGAACCTAATACCCCGAGCTCCGCGACGCCACGACTCGCGTGAGCTGCGGCTTTGCGGGGGCAAGCAAGCCGGGACTACAACATGTCGGCGTCTGCTTTTCGGCTGTGGGTGTAGATGTGTGCTGTTCTTTTTCCTTTCGTCTCATCACCTGCGTGTTGCACTCTGAAGGTCTTTTGTTTCTGAGCGTTTCCTGCCCCCCTACACATCACATTATCGTGCATCAATCGCCGCTCACAATGGCCAAGGTGTTCAACTACGCCGAAGGTGCGTCTCTGGTCCTTTGGCGATGATCTGACCCGCGGTTGACAGCATTGCAGTTGCACAGCACAACACCGCAGAAAGCTGCTGGGTGATTCTCTACGGCGAAGTCTACGATGTGACGCGCTTCATCCCCGAACACCCTGGCGGCAGCAAAGTCATCCTCCAGCTCGCCGGCACCGATGCAACAGAGGAATACGACCCCATCCACCCACCCGGTATCCTCGAGGAGAACCTCAAGCGCGAGGATAAGCTCGGCAAGATCAACCCCGAATCGCTGCCCAAGGAAGAGAAGACACCCGTAGAGGCAGGTGACGCCAAGGACGACGGCCCTGTGGATCTGGAGAGCATACTTAACATCGACGAAGTTGAGGAGGTAGCCACAAAGAACATCCCCTACAAGGGCTGGGCATACTACTACTCTGCCTCGGATGACCTCACCTCCAAAGCCTTCAACGGTGCCGTGTACCGCCAAATTCTCCTCCGCCCACGCGTCTTCGTCGACTGCGTGGCCTGCGACACATCCACCTCCTTCCTCGGTCACAATGTTAAACTCCCCATCTATGTGTCTCCCGCAGCCATGGCCCGTCTCGCCCACCCAGACGGCGAATGGGGCATTGCGCAGGCATGCGAGAAGTTTGGCGCCATGCAGATCATCTCCCAGAACGCCTCCATGACACCCGAACAGATTATTGCCGACGCGAAGCCTGATCAGGTTTTTGGCTGGCAACTATACGTCCAAAACGAAAGGGCAAAGAGCGAAGCCATTCTCGCTCGCATGAACAAGCTCGACTCTATCAAGTTCATCTGCTTGACGCTGGATGCGCCCGTGCCAGGCAAGCGCGAGCACGACGAGCGCAGCAAGAACGTAGGCTCCAACTTGTCCGTCCGCGCAGCTGTGCAGGAGGACCAGAGCGTGTCCAAGACGTCGCCAGAGGCCAAGACACCGAAATTGGCAGGTGTAGGACAGAGTTTGTTCTGGGGCACCGCAGCAGACTTGACATGGCGCAGCACGCTGCCGTGGCTCGCAAAACACACCAACAAGCCCATCGTGCTGAAGGGTATCCAGACGCACGAAGACGCTTACCTAGCATCGTGCTACGCCCCACAAGTCAAGGCCATCATCTTGTCAAATCACGGTGGTCGGGCGTTAGACACAGCGCCTCCTGCGGTCCACACGCTACTTGAGATCAGAAAGTACTGTCCTGAGGTTTTCGACCGCATCGAGGTATGGGTCGACGGCGGAATCAAGCGAGGCACGGATGTCGTCAAGGCCTTGTGCTTGGGTGCCAGAGGCGTTGGTGTTGGAAGAGCGGCCTTGTTCGGTCTGGGAGCTGGGGGTAAGGAGGGGGTCGCGAGGGTACTTGGGAGTAAGCCTTACCCCTACTGCCAAGTTATGTGGGGTCTGTCGATTCAATGCTAACATGACCGTAGTTCTCAAAGCCGAGACCGAAACATGCATGAGGCTACTGGGTGTTGAGCGGGTGGATCAGCTGGGTATGCAGCATATCAACACAAGAGCTGTTGAGCGCGACATCTACGACGGGCCGTCCTTTGCCAGGGCAGCAGTCGAGAACGCTGCGAGGGGGACCGTGAAGGCAAAATTGTAATCATGTGGCAGGAGCAAGAGACAAGAGTAGACCTTGTCCAGTTTCCAAAGGTAGAGCAAGTCTGCGACAGGCATTTTGTAGCGCACAAACCCTTTTCATCTTTTCCTTCCTCCAACGAAATTTCCAACACCACCAACCTCATCGCCGTTCCTCCGGAGACACCATCTACCAGATCCCCGTCACCTCCACCAGGACCGAAACCGCCATGTGCAAAGCCCTCTGCGCCTGAGGGCTGAAAGAAGTGAAAAGGGCATCAAAGTCAATCGCTCTCATTTGGTATTGCTATAGGCAGGCTGGGAAAACGCCTTCAGGCTCACTTCGTGTAAAGAATAATTTCTGGGGATTGATGTGACTTCTTCAGCTTGCCAGACTGAGTCAGACTGAGTCAGGCTGTGGAACCAAGCGCGCCAGTCTCGCTTTCTTTTCCCGCTGCCTGATCCGGGGTCCTTTCCTGTTCCAATCCAAGACTGCTGTGAAGTCCGCCTTGTCCATTTGGAAATAATCGCCTTCCAACTCATGACCCTGGCTTGTTCCCGGGCTGTCCTCGTCACTACTATCACCTGGGCCATGGGATGCGATGACCAATGATTCCAAAACGTCACGGACGTCCGTCCTGTGTAGACGACGTCTGGATGTGCGCCCTTCAGGCAAAGTCCTGCCTTTACCATTAGCAGACGTTGGCCGAGCAGAAGCTCGAACCACACGACCGCTCTTCACCGCGTGCCTTCTCCGCTGGCCTTTTAGCTGCGGACCATCAATGAAGCGCTTTCTCTCGGCTGGATCTGCACTCATGTCAACCAAGGTCATCGGGAGAAAAGCGTGGATCGCGGCAAGTGGGCAAAAGAAGCTCACCAACCCTCGACCTGCAAATCTCCCCATCCCTGGTCAAACTCGCTCTCGCCCACATTCTCCTCACCCCAATCCATCTTCTCCAGCTCGTTACGGAAGAAGTCCATTTCCTCGCCCAGCACGCCCGGTTTTGCACCAAGGCTCTCAGGATACCTCTTCAGATTGAACCAGTGCGTCAGACTCCTCAATGCCTGCTCTAGCGGCACACTCTCATCGACCTCAGCATCGACGTCACTTCCCGCCAGCCAGTCATCCCTAAGCTCCGGCCGGCAGTGCAGATACACAGCGGTAATCACCCTCATATTGGACTGACGCCACTTGCGGCCGCAGTATGGTACCTGATTCTTGAAGAGCTTGAGGGTGTAGAGGCGGAGTTGTGGTTGAGGGACTTTGAGGCTCTTTCGTAGGAACTGGCTCGACTTGTACGAGACGAGCATGAGGTTGCGGTGCGCTTTATTCTTACAGATCTTCTGCATGATGCGCAAGTAATTTATTGAGGTGAAGAATGCCCGCCACGAGAAGGTGGTGATGGGCTCCGAGGGAAGCTCGCTGGTGGGGAAGCCCAGTTCGTCAACCTCGGGCGGTTGGGGAAGAGGAATATGAGGTGGTGGCTCGACGCCCGAGTCGGTTGATTCGCCGCGCGAGAGGCGAATGGGCGGTGGGACGGCTTCATCCGAGTCCGAGTCATTGTCTAGTTTCTCTTCTGTGGTATCAGTGTTGCTGTTTTCGGGCACGTTGCGGGAATGAGCACGGCAGAAGTTGAAAAAGCTGGAGCTGTTAGCGCATGCAAAGACGAACAATGGGTAGGACATACTTTAGCTCCTCCTGCTCGCTCTTGAAGTTGACAATCTTCTCGATTTCCTGCAGTTGCAGCAGCTTTAAGATCAAGGGGACGTAGCTAGAGTCAACAAGCAGCTGCGTGATATACTCAAATTTCAGAATATGGGACACCTTGAACCATTTAAGGATGAGCATGAGCGTGCCTGTGACTGCCTTATCCAGAACTTCTTGAGTACGCATGGCGTCCAACTCTTCGTTGGTAGCAGGCGTGTTACTATGGCCATTCATGCCATTCGTCTCGGGTCTTTGCGCTGCAGACCCGTTCATGTTGTCTTGGTACTGGAAGCCGCTTTGCAGACCGTTCGCTCCGCTGGATTGTGTGACGAGAGCAGTGACGTGTGCCAGAATTGCCTTGATCAACACTATGATTAGAGATTGCAAGCTTGGTAGTGCGTTGCGGTAGAAGTCTTCAACCAAATTCAACCTCTCCTCGATGCTCCCAACTGGGGGCTTCTCCTTTTTCGGCTCGTCTTTCTTTGGCTCAAGGCTCAGCTCCTCAATATCCGGGTTGTCATCCGGCCCGGACCAGCCACGTTCATACTTCATAAACGCCACACGTTCTTCCCACAGCTGCTTCATTGCACGTGTAGCCTTCATGCGCGTTGCAAACAGCTCGGCCGCTTCCAGAATCGAGGCGGGAATATCAGAGCCTTCCCACTTACGTCCGACGAGTATGTCCTGTAGATCAGTGGAGCCTTTACCGCCAAGGTTGTTGCTAGACTCGTCGAGTGGCGGGTACAGAAAGGGGAACATTTGATTTGTCTGGTAGTTCTGCTTCTTGCCTCCTTTGCCACCTGGACCCGCTGGTGATGGCGGAGGGGAGGGCGCCGGGGTCGCAATGTGTACAGGTTGATGAAGGATGGAGGTGTTGTTCCCATGCGTGTCTCCGAGCCCTGACCCAAAGACGTGATTGCCTGCTACCTTACTCGGATGGTTCCTCAACGGCGGCAGAATAGAGTTGTTCTCGGGCTCCAGAGGGAACACTGGGGGCGGTGGATTGTAGGCTGGGTATTTGGAGCTGATCTCTTGGCGGAAGAGGTGATAGTCGAGAGGTGACGCGGTGATGATGGGCTGCCCTCGCGCATCCGCAGCATCCAGTGATTTGTCTTTGAAAGACGCCTTGGCTTTGTCGGCTTCAGAGAGACCACCGAAGCAGATCAGCAGTGCCTTCCATAATAGCAGGGTGACCTTGGTGAGCGGAAGACTGATCGACTCGTCCCATCGCAGCTTCGAGATCAGCTCGACGAGCAACATGAGGAGGCCTGGGTCTTTGAGGTCGAGCACAGCAGCCCTGATGCTCAGATCTCCCTCTTTCCGTTCTTGGTAGCGAGCGACTTCCAGTACAATGTAGACAGCCGTCATGGCGCACCACACTTGGCGGCGTTCTGCTTCTTTGCCGTCGTGCTGTTCGTCTTCTGATATGACGCCGCAGGCGCGCATGCACGATGAGCGCAAGACGTCGACCAGCGTCTGCACACCGTGACTATCAGCCAGCAGCCTGACGTTGCGCAGGATCAGCTCGACCTGCTGCCCCGATCGTTCATAGGCGGCGCTGAGCTTCTGCGCCGCAGGATCATCATGTTCCTCTGTATCGTTGGCCCCATCCCTTGTCGTCGCGATTCCAGCGGTCTCGTGCCAGCAGCCAAGCAGCAAATAGACCAGGGCCTCCAGCTGCTTCAGCCTCCCCGCCGGCTCCTCGGCCCTGATCCCTTCCAGCAAATGCCCCATAAATGCTGTGCGCTGCTCTTCGGGCGCCGCGGTCCAATCCAGGCCTCCCTCCTGGTAGCTCGTCTCAGTCTGGCCAGTGAAGCTGGTCCACTCCAGCGCAAAGCCCGCCTGCGCCTTCAGCAGCATGGCCTGTTCCTCGACGGCATAGGTGAACCACTCCTCGAGCTCCTCCTCCAGGGTGGCTGCATCGTCGTATGTGAAGGCGTAGGGTGTGGGTTCGACCTTGGGCAGGCCGCCCGACTGGACGAGGTTCTGGAGCTGGCTGAGCGAGAGCGAGGCGGACGGGGCGTCTGGCGGGGGCTGGCTGGGCGGGGCGGGGGGAGGGAGGTGCAGCGGGGCGGGCTTGGGTGCCGAGTCCCCTCGCAGGAGCCCGGCGCGGTTGGGAGGGGAGGGGAGCACGCCGCTGTGGCCTGCATCGCGCGCGTCGACTGGCTGTCCGACCGTGTCGAGGGGCGCCTCGAGGTCGGCAGGCTCGGCTTCAATGACGGGCGCGACGGCATCCATGTCGAGGAGGTCGCCCTCGTCAACGCCCGGAGGCACCATGGGCGCCTCCTGCAGCTCGGTTTGGTTAACCATGGTTGCGCGCGCAGGGGGTCACGGTGTTGTCTGGTGTCTTGTCCGCGGCAGTCTCCATTACTCCATTACTTGTTTGTATCGACCCACCATCAGTCTTTCCAACGTCAAGGTCTCGACTGCCAAACGATTGGATCTGGGAAGACGATTGCGATCGTGGACGGACGTGTTCGAGGAAGGCGCTGCTGGCGTGTGGGTCTCACAAGCCATCGTTGTGGCCAATGACGCCCCAGGCGCTCCCCATCTTGGAGCTGCCTCAGCGTCACACGGGCAGCGCAAATCCACACACATCAAACAGGTCGGACAATAGACATGGCAGGCTAAGCTGATGACGAAATTCACGTCAGAAGAGATTGTCAACATCGCTGTCCTAGAGGATAGTATGACTGCCGCGAACGCAGTCAACAACACAAGATAGAAGCACCCTCTACCATAGCAAGGCTCTTGTGCCTGCGTCGCAAACGACCGCCTGGATGCTACCTCCCAAGTATATGATCCCGCATCTCGTCAACTAGTGTCGCTGATACCAAACAACGCCGGAAATGAATCGAACAAAAGCCGTTACTGTAACAAAGCAGTGTATACTAGTGGCCCTGGACCACCCATTCACGTAAAATCACCATGGACAG
This sequence comes from Lizonia empirigonia, assembly GCA_009982855.1. Lineage (NCBI taxonomy): Eukaryota > Fungi > Ascomycota > Dothideomycetes > Pseudoperisporiaceae > Lizonia > Lizonia empirigonia. The sequence goes on along the minus strand of JAADKA010000005.1, from coordinate 1,246,449 downwards.
CATTCACCCCGTCTGGCTCGCGCCCAACAGCATCTGCAAGACTCGCTGTCAGTTGGCGCCTTAAAACTGGCTTATAACGCATAGCAAGCTACAGTCAGCTTGGGCCCGTCGGCTCGCCGTTGTTTTCTCGCTCCTTGATCTCGTCTGGTATGATGCCAGCGTTTTCGCAAGCGCGCTTGTAAATCTGTGCTTCGTCCCACGCCCTTTGACATTCGCTTTTGAACTTGTCGCAGCTGGCGCTCAACTCAGTAATGGCTTGCTCGGTCAACAGCTTCTCCAGTGTCCACTTCTCAATGTTCTGCTGCTCGTTCTCTTTCAGCTGCGTGATGAATTGCACAGCGCGCTGCAGGATGGAGCCCTTGTTCTTTTCACAGCCTGGCACAATCTTTGCAAGCTCGTTAATGCCTTCATTGATCGTCTCGCGACGGCGACGTTCAACTAGTCAAGTCAGCCATGGAAAGAGTCATGCATTCCGGCGCTGGCACTTGCCTTCTTTGTGGTTATCTCTTCTGACTTTGTGCCACTCGTCAGACCCAACAGGCGGTTTATGTGAACCACTCTGCGGCGGCGAGTCGCTGTTAGCTGGCTGGCCAGGCCGGCCTGTTTGCGTCGCGGCCTTCAACGCTTCGAGGCTGAAATCCTGCATGCTGGCCTGCTGCTGGTGATCTCCTATGTTGAAAGAGCCATCGCCGCCTGTAGCTTGTGTCTGAAACTGCAGCTCTGTAGCTTGGGGCACCGTCATCTGGTGGTAGGCCAGAGCAGCGGCAGCGGTGTCGCCCACGCTGGAGGTACTGCCGCCGCCACTTTGGTGGATATCGAAGCCCTGCATATCGTCGTTGGTACCAGCATTGTGTGCGGCAAGGTGGAAGGCAGTGTCCTGATCGGTCAAATCGGTACTGCCCATGTTAGGGGCGGGTCTGTTCATGCCCTGGTCGCGTGTGTCGCGCTTGCGCTTGTTTGAGTGAAGGTCCTGACCCAGCTTGGCGTCAGTGTGATATCCGGCCATGTCAGTCATGATCGAAGCTGCTGTGTGTAGAGGAGGTGGCAGGAGGCCGTCAAACAGTCCGGGAGGCAATGCGAGGTCTAAGCTGGCCGAGCTTGCTGCTGGGGTGGAGGGTACACAAGTGCGAGTGACAGCGGGAGTGCAAGACGCGTTGGAGTCCTGGCTGCAGGCGCGAACAGGACGCGCAGGGAGCAGACGGGCTTTCCTACTGACAGCGCGATGGTCTGCGACAGCAATCGAGCAAGAGTGCCCTGAAGAGAAGAGGCGCGCGTAGAGTCTACAGAAGGGCAAACGTTAGCACGGGCGCAGGCAGCTGAGGACGCAAAGCAGTGCAGCCCAGCGCGCAGCAGGGCAACGGCCGCGACGCACTGATTGCCTGTCGCTGTGGGACCAAGCTGTCACTCTCCATGTGGACTGTCGTATCGTGCGAACGTGCGGGTGCCGCGCAGCGTACAAGGCCGTCGTGCTTCGTTTCGTCGTGGATGCGCGCGCCGAGCAGCTGCGGGACGCCGAGCAACAACACGCCCAGCGAGCTGCGACCGAGGCGGCCACCAAAGCCCGAGGACAGACGCGAACATTGCACTGGCATCGCAGGCCATGACAAGCTCTTGTGTCGCTGCGCAGCGCGATACCATGGCCAGACAAAGAGTCGCGACTGGAGTGCAGATATGTGGGACTTACCAGAGGCGATCTTGATGTTCGTGCCCGCTGCGGATACACGTGAGGCTTGGAAGGTCAGTACAGATCAGGCGCAACAGGCTTCAACTTGAACACAAGAGACCGGAGACCAAGGTGTGAATTGTAGGTGCAAAGTCGCAGAGAAAGAGAAAGATGCCTTACAGTAATGCTCGAGCTTTGCTGGTGGCAATACTGATTGTACTGCGCGAGGGTACTCGGAGGTGGAAGTCACATGAACGACGCTGGGTCACGGGAGGTCTTATGAGTTCACACCAAAATGCCGAGAGGAAACGCGCTAACGTGTGACGAATCAGACACCCGCCTCACGCCATGCCAGCTTCTCCACCTGCAAGCCGCTGCCGCTCGAGCAACCTCCGCTCAACATGGTGGCCACTTTCGTCGACGTCTGCCAAACACTGTCTCTTGAGTAGCTTGCCTTGTCCTGCACTGCCGTATCCTCCACGCGCCGTGCTTCGTGACGTTCCTGACCAATAGTGACGCGCCGTCTCTCCAACGGCAGCCCACAAATCTCCGCCACCATGTGCAACTGCTCAACCGGGCCTTGGAACTGATATGCAACCCGCTTATCCAAAGGAACGACTGCCCATAGTCCACTCCCACTCTGTACAGAGCCTGGCCATGGTCTTGCACAGATGACACCCTTGCACACTGCTTAGGCAATCTGAACAATCAGCAGACAAGACACATGATGGTGGCATGTGACACACCTCCCCCACATTCTCTCCCAGTTGCACCACCACCATCGCCTTACACTTGTGCTATGTGATCGATCTGCAAGACTTTTAGCAAAGGCTGGAAGTCTGCAGTGACCTTGGGGAGGGCCAGTTGGTGATCCTAGCTACGACTGGAAATTAATGGAGCCTCTCGTCATAACAATGCATCATTGCAACCATGTGAACGCGTTTCTATTTCTGAGCTTTGTACTTTGAAATGGGCCATGTACCTCTAGGCAACTTCACATAGTGGACAAACGGCGCTACTCTAAGCCTTGTAGAGAGCTGGGAAGAGGAAAATGGTCAACGTGACTAGCATAGGAAGGCCGGAGACGGCACCCCTCGCTATAATGCGGTACGCACGACCAACTGGAAGCTTGCCGCACGTAGGACCATCATAGTCCTTGGCCTGGCTGTTCCTCCAATGGTCGTGCGCTGCCTCCAAGGCTTCAGGGATAGCCACAGCAACCTGGCCGACCGCAGCAGCCCACATCATGCTAAATACAGTAAGGTATACCCAGCGAGGAAGACGGTAGCGGTTGGTGCGAAGGCCTTCGCCAGACGCTGTCCATAGACGCTGGATGAGCGTCGGGATCGGGACGCCGCCGATACAGCCGTGGTACCACCTCCTTGGATGGACAGCAGCCGACTGTGAAAAAGGTCAGGTATCCGAGAAGAGCAATCGACGGGAGAGGAATTACCTCAGCTGCCTCCGAGACTTTGCGTGCCCTGAGCCAGTCCTCGACCAGCGACTCGGTGCCTGCAACGGCGACGTCGAAATGTTGATCGACGAATGGGGAGGGGCGTGGTGATGCCATTGCAATTGTTTAAAGCGCGAACTAGGCAGATGGATGTGTTCAATATGGTGAGAACAGTTGCGTGAGCCTTGCAGTGAACAAATGTGCCCGGTCGTGGCAATGTTCGTCTGTGGTCGAGTATGAGCAAATTGCATGTGCTGAAGATTGAAGCGGAAGCCCAGGTGAGGCAGATGAATAACACAAAGGCCAGAGGGCGGCGGGCTGGGCGGGAAGGAAGGAAAGGCAGCGTCAGTGTTGTGGGTGGCAAGCGCGTCAGGTCGGCACAATGGAGAAGGATATCGCGTTGTTGATAGCGCTGCGAGTGGCGGTATGAACAACGCATCAGAGTAGGTACCCTCGTCGTCAACCAGCAGCTGCACACACATACGCTACAACGGTTTCAGTATGGCTCTACATCTAGTATTACTCATCTCTGAAGATCCACTTGCCGCCTTTCTTATGCGCTTCAAGCCATCGCTCTTGCACGGTCTTGATCTCCTGCTCCTTAGCCCGCAATCTATCGTCCTCTTGCTCCTGTGTGGTAGGAAAGTCGACGCGCCAGAAACCTGCAGGTGTTCGACGGCGCTCATAAGCTTCTCGATGCTTGCCTGCGTCCTTTGCCATTTTCTTTGTGCGTGCTTGCAGCACCAGCTCGGCACGCTCGTCAAACGACATCTGCGTGCAAACGACGGTGCTGTAGGCGTCACCAAGATACTCCTCCAGCAGCGCTTCTTCTTGTTGTGCATGGAGCGGATCCAGTGCCTCAGCTAGTCGGCGGAATGTAGAACCACAGCATTGCGGGTTGGTACAACCTGGAAGACACAGTCGGTCGCTACGTTTCCGGACCGCTTCTGAGAACGCGTATGTGTAGCCCTGGTTATAGACTGGGTTAGGTTTGAAGTCGTGCACCTTAAGCTCCTTCACTGGCTTCGTGCGAAGTCGCGATTGTCTTGCGGAGGGCGACGTGCTCCTTTGCTGTGGACTGGGTCGCATTTCAGGTGCACGCATGCTCCATACTGGCCGCCCATCAGGTACAATATCATCCTGCTGGATTGTACGCGCATTCAATGTGGATCTTCGCATTCCACTCGATCCTGAAGGTGTCTGTATAGGTCGAGGTGTACTGTCAGGAGAAGTTGGAAGTTGCTCTTGCTTTACCAACGGTGAGCCCGACGAAGGGTTATGTTGCAACCGGTTTGCAGGTGTCTGAGGGTTCTTTGTGGCTCGCATTCTCTGATTGAGACGTGCACGAGCGACACTTGGAGGTACTCTCAATTCATTTTCATTCAGTGTTGGAAACGCCTCACCAGACTCTGCGAGTGTGCTATGTTCAGTGCGCCGGGCTTCGACTTGCCTCAAGCGCTTGTTTGAGCTACGCCCAGGTGTTCGTGCGACAATGTTGGGATCAAGAGGTTGGAGAACCTGCTGATCGTCTAGAAGTGGATCCGTAGGCTCGCTGAGCGCTCTCATCTCTGCGGCAGCGACCTGAAGCCTGACGTTGGAGACTTGATCAATCCCTCTGTTGTTGTCTTGTGTGATCCCCCGTTTTGTACTTTGCGAGAATGGAGCGCTGCTAGATCGTTGATGGCGAAATGTACCGGACGTATTCAAGTGTGTATTTGATGGAGAGCGAGTGGCCTCAAGGCCGAGGGGCACTGGATCATCGAGATCCATCGTCTCGGTGCGCATGAGGGCATACATGGCAGGTGGCGGGCTGCTCAACGGCTCGTCCTTGACACGGTGAGGCTTCGCAGGAGTTCCGTCAGAAGAGCGCCCTGTATAGATGTCGATCCGCGGTTGCTGACCCCGTTTGCGCTTGAGCGACCGCTCCGACATGACTTGAGGCAAATCATCCTCGTCCTCCAGGTCGACTGCTTGAGTTCGCCGATTTGACTGATCAGCATATTCATCCACTGTGGTCTGGCTCGAGCTCGGTGCTCCTGTAGCTTCTGCTTGCGATCGGCCACGCGCTGCACCTTGAACAGCGTTGCTGCTCGTGGCGATCGGCCCTTTTGGTGTGACAGATGCACACGGTGACTGCTCTGCGTCCTCGTGAGCTGCTGCTTCATTCCCAGCGCCAAAATTTGTAAGGAGCACGCCTGGAGGAGGTGACAGGCGCCCTCGATCAGCACGTAGGAGTGGGGTCCGCACAGTGCTAACAGATCTTGGACTTGAGGGCATGTGTGGTGCAAATTCTTCAGCCTGAGGGAGGTTTGACAGCCTTGATGGGCCTTCAGCAGGGCTAGTTGCGCATTTGAGCTTTTGATTCGGTTTTTGGCGATCGGCGTACTGCTGCCATGCGCGCACGCTGTCCTTCATGTCTCTGTTCTTCTGCATGACAGCGTTGTTCTTCTTCTCAAGATACTTGACCTTCTGAGAGAGATCTTGATACTTCTTGCTCAGCTCTTCGTACTTTTCGGCGAGCTCGTAGTGTTCCTCTTCAGGCACGCCTGCTGATGTAGTGGCAGCATCTTCGAAGGCCGTTGATGACGCAGTACTCTCGGCCCTTTGCTGGATCTCAGTCTCTAATCTCTCTTTCTCCTCGACAATGCGAGCATTCTTGACGATTTGTTCGTTGATGTGATTGAAAAGAAGCTGCTGATTCTCGTCCCCTGTTCTGATTTAGCTGCGTGTGTTGTCACAGGCCGTGTACGCACTCTGCTTCAACTCGGCCTTGTGCTCTTCCTCTCCTGACGCGTTGTTAGCCAAGTTTTACGCGTACTTGACGTGCGTTCTCTTACTCTTCTTCCACTCCTTCTCGAAGTCGGGCGCAATGACCTCATCGTAGACGCGTGTCCACAGGCCTTTGTTCTTCTCAACCCACGTCGCAAAGTCCAACATGTTCAACGGTTACGCATATTCTGGTGGAGAATTGGCACACACACAGAAGAGGTTCCCCAAAGGCTTGGTGCTAATGATGTTGGCTGCCTGGCAGCGATGGTCAGAAACGCGCTAAAGCAAACGCGCAGTCACGTTCACAACCCCCCGCACACAGACAGAGGCGATAACGATAACGCTCTCCACTTGGAAGGCACGATGCGCGTGCCACTCATAGCACTCTGATCTGTAATGAATAATGAAGCGGTCGCGCCAAGTGGACGATGAAGTCGAACACGCAGCAAAAGTGCGGCGTGTGGCCAAGGTCGACAGGCTGTCCAAGCTGAGCGACGAGCTGCTGGTGCGCATTCTGTCGTTCCTGCCCGTGTCGTCGCTCCTGACTTCCCAGAGGTGACTATGTTGAAAGCAACTGCGCGATACACGTGCTGACCATGGCAGGATTTCGAACAAGTACAGCCGCCTCGCCATCGACTCGGAGCTCTGGAAAGCGGCCTACTACCGAACATTTGTCCTCCCTCGCGCATCCCGCATCCCTGGGATCAAGAACCCTGGCGCACACGACCGGTTACACTACTCTTCACGCATATCGAGATGGCTGGACGACGGCGCATTGGTCAAACAAGGTGCGAAGACAAAGTGGAAACAGCAGTACCGCCTGCGCCACAACTGGTCGCAGGGACAATGCGCCGTCAGTGAGATAGTCGTGTCTGAGCGGCCCCCGGAGCCACCGCTGCTGGTCATGCTGTCAAACAGCACCATATTTGCGGCCGACTCGATAAGTGGGCTGAGAGCATGGGGCGTGAAAGGTGGGCGAGAGCTACTAGCCTCAACGCCACTCAACGTGGGTGCGACAGACACCGTGCAACTGCCCGTTTCTATGGCGATAGATTTGGCTGATGGAGAAGACAAGTGCGAAAGAGTCGTCCTGGGTTTCGAAGACGGGTCCTTCTCCATCTTTGCATTACGACGAGAGCAGAAGGAGTTCAACACACTCTTCACGCACCCAGCTTCGTCAAACGGTATGCTGTCTGCGCTGGCCATGTCCTCGCCGTATCTTCTCACCATGACAGAGGACCATCTCTTGTCACTGTACGCCTTTGCCGACTTGAATGACCATCATATCAGTCGACTGGAACCTCCCAGGCTTCTGTATTCCCTTCGGTCACACACAGCTTGGCCGCCTGTGTCGTTATCATTGCGCACCACAGCAACAAGCATGACAGCAGCGATTGCGTACTCACTGCCGACGTACCTCTCTGGATGGACAGTTGGCGTACAGGAACTAAATCTCTCACACAGGGGCGAGCTGCTTGGCTCGCGGCTGGCTACAGCAGCAGACGAGCACTCCTTCACACTCTCGGCGTACCGCTCGTCATCTTCGCCCACTACCCGCTCCTCCTCCCCCTCACCCCGCACACCACACGAGCTTTCGTCGGCAAGCATTCCAAGCAACTCTAAGCCGACATCGATGTCGTATTCGCATCCCTACCTTCTCGTTGCGCACCCAGACAACACCCTCTCCCTCTATCTCGTCAAATCCACCTCTTCGATTCTCTCTATAAGCTCTGGCAACCGCCTCTGGGGCCATACATCGTCCATCTCCGGCGCGCACGTAGGCATGCGTGGCAAAGCCGTCTCAGTCAGCCGATTGGGCGACGAGCTGCGTGTCTGGGATCTCGAAGGCGGCACTGCGTCGCTCGCGAATCGGCGACGGCTCAGAAACGGCGAGTTGAGTGTAAGGGTGCAGCCGTGTAAGGTTGCTGATGAGGGGAAGGAGGGGAAGGATGAGGAGAGTGAACGGAACTTTGGGCTGAGACTGGCGCTTGAGCAGAGGTTTGATGACGAGAGTGTGAGTCGGGGCTGGGTGGGGTTCGATGAACAGAATGTGATTGTGTTGAGAGAGAAAAGGGAGGGGAGTCAGGCGCTCGTGGTGTATGACTTCACGTAGAGGTTCGTACAGTGACACATAAAATCACCTCAAGCGATCAGTGACTACGACAATAAAGTATTTCTCCAGACACGCGTCTCGTGAACACATCACGGATGGGAAAGTAACGCGCTTCAGCGTTTTGTGGTCTTGAAGTACGGACTTGGACTGCTACTTTAATCGTCATACAAATCCGCAGACGCCAATTATACTGAATAGGCGCACAACCATTCATCGCAAACAGTTCGTGGTCCTAGAGGTGGAATGGAGCACGAAGATCTGAAGCTATGATGCACGGACTCTTCTACTGTGTAAATATAGGCTGAGTGGTGCTACATGGATGGTAACAGTGATGATGACAGGACTTGGGAAATGGGAGATGGGTGAACAGCGGGGATAAAGCTCCGTAGTAGTTTGTAAAGCCGGACAGGGTTAGAGGGTGAGCACGACCATGGTGTGGCTCTTGGTGACAGAAACGAGTACAGTGATGGGACAATCGTAGGAAAAACCATGGTTGGAACTCTTGTCCACTTGTAAATACGGCGTCCTTGGTTTCCTTTTCTGTCTGTATGATTCCTAGTGGCCTTCGCAGGATGACCGACTTTGAGTCGTGATCGAGTCTTTTTGACTGCTTTCACTTTCCTCGGGCACACTTCCTTTCAAAGCTTTGAATGCGTCCGCAAGAACCGCGCGACAGCCCAAAGGTCACTGCTGTGCTACACTAGAGCTCTTCCATATCCTCATCGTCCAGATCCAGAACAGGGAAATCACCAACCTCACAGCGCTCAGGTCTCACAAACACCCCGTAATTGTTGCTGCACTCAAAGTATCGCTTGCCCTTGACCGAGCCGTCGTTCTTGCCAGTCGGTTCATCGAGCGTGACGCCAACCCAGGCTCCAATGCCAGGGATTTCCGGAACAAGTCCAGTGTAACTTACTGTGCCCCTTCGCGCGTCGGATTCGGGAAGTAGGCGGACACGGCCACCCACAGTAAGACCTAAGATGGAATTAGCTGTTGACCCTCAAGTGACTATGGGTTATGACACGGGACATGTGGCGAAGTTGTGAAGAGACGATGCAGCACACGGGAGGTTCGATTAAGCGAGTCGAGGAACCAATTTCGTTTGGTTGAGAGCGACAGGTCGCACGTGCGGTATTCACACCGATTGCACGTAGGTACCGTATACGTTCCCCAGCGCGGCTGTCCTGCAGACGGGGAAGCGGGACTTGACAGGGTTGAAGATCAACTGGTTGCCCTGCAAGGTATTGACCCGTGGAAGTCGAATCTGCATGGAGCCAATGGCTACCGTCAACCCGCTGAGACGAGACGCTTGTTGGTGAGATCCTGACGGCTGCATGGTCGAGGCTCGTGCCTGCTTCGCCTCATCCACATCGTCTCGATAAACGCTGCGTTCGTCACACTTTTGGTGACATTTGATGTTTGGATCGAAGCTTCGGTTGAGCAGCACACATAACGGAATGGGAACATGCAGCTTACCTCTTTCTTCTACCTCGCGCTCGGAAGCAAGGATCTTCTGTTGCTCTATGCTGGGTGCATTTGGATCAAATCGACCAAGTTTCTGGGCCTTCTTCCAAGCAAGAACACTATCAGTCCGAGTCTCGTATTCCTCCGCCGGCATGGTATATTTGTCGACGGCTGAGAGATCTGAGAAGTTTGTTCGGGCCGCAGGTGGGCGCGTATCAACGACCTAGACCATACCGTTAGTTCAGAGTCATGTCTACATGCAGCGATTCGTTGACAAAGTATCGTCGGGCATCTTTTGAAACCCGCCGACCCCATGTAAACAGGAGGATGCTTCAATCTTGAATAGTCCAACACGAAAATAGAATTTAAGGCGGAGATATATCAACGCCAGACAATAGCCAGGACGACAGGCCACATGTCTCGGCTGTATCCCACGTTGGATCCACTGTATCGAGTGGGAGTTTTAGAGAGCACTCATCTTGCTCGAGGCTGGTGTAGGGGTACTGCGGGGCTTTCCAGCCATGCAGGTCAGAGACGTGCTGGCGCCAGCCTCAGAAGTGCGGCCGAGGCAACAAATGATGGCTCAGAGCGATGACGTTGCTAGTGCATAAGAAACGTCTGCGCAGCTGGGGAGAGGCCAGCAGTAGTTGACTACGACGGACTAAAGCTGCAGAGCTGATGTTGCTGAGAAAGTAGACACACTTACAGTTATCTCGGCATAGGGCTGCAGAGGGAACTGCGCCAAACGCGTTTGTTCCTCATCCAGTCCGGTGATTGGTACAGCATCTTGCGATCCAACCCGGAGAGAGAGTTGTTGGCTGCTCGCGGGTACTCCGGTGATAGGCTCCAGTCGGCTCTTCAAGTGGGCAATACTCCACGATGGCGAGATACGGCGCTCGGAAGACGAGTTGGGGGAGCTGATGAGGAGCGGCACGTCTGGCGCGCTTTGGAGTGACATGTTGGTGCGTGGGAGGCCGACAGAGACAAACTAGTGGGGTAAGGTGGTGTTAGGTCACGAAGTCTTCTCGGCTTCGTTGGCGTGGAGGGGTGGGTGCAGTAGCTGCGCCAGTAGCGGTGGAAATCTCAAATGGCAAGCGCGGTTAAGTCGCCTGTGCAGCAGCAGCAGCAGCTGTAGACTGCGTGGGTGACTACGATTGGCCTCGCGTCGCTGAAATCTCGCTTTAGAAAAACGCTGAATACTTTCTACGCATGGACGACTTCACAGATGACTGTAGGTCACGCTTGGGAACCCAAGCAACACATCAGCCGCGTGGACTGCATTGGGAAAGCTACAGTGACCATGCACGCCGTGCACACCTTCGCGCCGTGCACACCTTGGCACCCTCCTGCACACCCGAAAAATGAGGCTGCAGAGCCACATACAATAGATATTATTGCGAGGTTTTTCGTTATAACAGTCTACTAGGTCCTACAGTGCATGCCCTGCTCCCATTTCTTATTTGGCCTTGTTGCGCGGCCGCTGCGCGTGGTAACTGGTGGAGGTGCTAGGGACGGCGACGCTTCAACTACAACGCGAGTTGCACCACGCTTACGCTGTTTTTTGGCTGCAGGCTCTGTACAAGGCTTACTTAAAGCCTTGCGCTTGCCTCTTGAGGGCAATTGGATAGCTTTGGCAGCGTCGCTCTCTTGTTTCTTTTGTTGTTTCTCAGCCTTCTTAGCAGCCTCCCTGTAGGCTTTCTCTTCCCTCACCCTCTCTCGTTCTGCCTTCCTCTGCTGCTTGTCCTGCTCATCTTGAAGCTTCTTCTGGGCCTGAAGCTTCTTCTGATGAGCCTTATCTACCTTCTTCTGCAGCTCTTGCTCCTTGTTGGCTTTATAGCGATCCTCGGCTTGGCGGATCTTGTGAGGGCTCCAAAGAACAGCTGCACTACAGAACTCCTTATCATGCTGCAGGTCAAGCCTCCTCCGCTTGTTTTTAGAGGGCTTAAGCTCTCCAATTACGTTGCGCAGGCCTTCATTTTCAAGCTGTACAAGCTGAGTGTGGGCGGAGAGGTGAGAGATAGTACGCCGCAACCGCTGCACCTCCTCTGCGTCCTGATTCTCTACCACCTTGCCCAGAATTTGGATAGCTTGCTTCCAGTTATCTGCTGCAATTGGTGAAGGTGTACGAGGCAGCTGCCTGCGCTTATTCCGAAACCTATCGACGATTACAGCTGCGTTGGGTGGCGATAGGCCTGTGACTTCGAAGGCCTTGAGGATGAGGCTTGGGGTAAAGGTCTCCGTCCAGGACTTATAGAATAGGTGGAAGAAGTCACGCTTCTTCACGCCTACTAGGCCTTGAGTTGTGTAAACGTGTTTAGTGAGCTGGTTTGTATAGCTTGTAGCCAGAGGTGAGAAGAGTGCTACATCAAGCGGCTGCAGCGTGTGGGTACTGTGAGGAGGGAACACTAGTAGCAGTATCCTATTCCTATCGCAGTACTTGATGAAGGACCAGGTTATATGCGAGCCGTGGCCGTCTACTATAAGTAGTCGCCAACTTCTGCGCGCCTTCTCTCGAGTATAGCGATCAAAGATTTGTTCCAGCCACGCAAGGCCGACCTCGTCGTTCGTCCAGCCTGAGGGCGTTGCAGTAACAAATACTGAGTGCTTTTCTGCTTCTATATCCTCTACCCAGGTCGATTGTATCTCGTTAGGAGCGCCTGGATAGATGATGCCTGGAGGCAGTGCCGAACCATCAGCGCAGACGCTTGCGAGTATCGACACCCACTGCCTGTTGCCGTCTTGCATAGGCTGGCGCCTTGTTTTTGACTCCACAGAAGCCCTACTGAACACTCGTTTGGTGCGCCTATTGGGTACGGCAATTGCGAAGCCCTTCTCATCCATATTGTACGTGTGCCGTGGCTCAATCGAGTATTCGGTGATCTTGGAGTGCACAAGCTTGAAGTATCGTGTGTACTTCTCGCTGCTATCGGCGTGGAGGCGCTGTGCGTCGATAGCGTTGGCCCATTTGTATAGGAGCTGGTCGCGGTGACGGTCTAGGAAGCGAGTAACCCACGAGTTGGAGACCCTATCTGCAGCCAATTCAGAAGCCATGTTTTGTACCATCTGCCTTGTAGGAGGTAGGCCTCGCTCAGTAAGCTCAACTATGAACTCACAAAGCTCTCGCTCTTGTGTAGGGTGGAGTTTAAGCAGTTGTTGATCAGCGTTAGCACGCGACGCGACAACGTGTCGGTGGTGTCGCGACAAAGTTGTGCGGCACACATTGTATTTTTTTGCAACCGCCTGGTATGAAAGTTTGCCTTGTGCATCTGCTACATCTGCCTCTTTAAGCGCTTCTTCTAACGACATCGTGGTGTTGAGTTATGGGGTTGAGGAGTATAGTGGATTTTTGGTGAGGGTGTGCACGGCGCGAAGGTGTGCACGGCGTGCACGGTCACTGTAACATGTCGGGCCGCGTAACGCCCGGCGGCGCGTAACGCCCCATCAACCCCTCAACGCTCAATTTAAAAATGAGGCTATTGAGCCACCAACAATAATAATATCACGAGATCTTCTGGTGTATTACTAAAGTGATGCTTGCGATCAATTTGCGCTATCTATATTTCATCGGAAGTGTGACGCTGCGGCCGCGGCGGGTGGTGAGGGAGCGTCGGGGGCGTCCACGCTCTCTGCACCACCCAAACCTTCAACCACGCGTGATCACTTTTTCTGCCTCCTTATCACGTTTTTGTTGCTCCTTGGCGGTGTGAAAGTCTCTTGCGTGGTCAAACTTCGATGGAGTGAAAAATTGACTCTCACCCTCGTCCTCTTGTGGCTTTTCAAGCTCCAGGATACGGTTAGGCTTATTACGCTTCTTTTTGGTAGTAAGAGCCTGCTTCAATCCTAGTAATTCGTCCTGCTGGAGTTGATATTGGGCCTGGAGGTTGTGCACAAGTTGTCCTCACTGAGCTTTTTTGACTCAATACTGTCGATATCCTTCACTGATATACTCAAAAGACGTTGGATAGACCTACAACTGCCCATATCAACTGCTGCAACAATCGTATTTGCATCGCTATCGACGTCATCGTCGGGGGGAGGTGTGTGAGTGAATCGTTGGAGGACTACCCCTGGATCCTTTGGCTCAATCCCAGTGGCTTCAAAGGACTTCTGGATGTTGGCAACAGTGAAGGAGTCCTTCCAGGCAGCCCAGAAGATAGGAAAGAAGTCCCCCTTCCTGATCTGGAGCAGTCCTTGGCTGTTGTGAAGGACATCGGTCAGGTGACGCTTATATGCGGTTGAAAGTGGCTTGAACATCACCACATCGAGCGGTTGAAGCGTGTGAGTACTGTGAGGGGGAAATACACTCAGGAGAATCCTGTCTTGATCACAATAATCTAGAAAATCGATCGTCACATGACTCTCGTGGCCATCAAGGATGAGTAATCGCCAACTCCGACGCGATTTCTCCTGAGTATACCGATTGAACACCTGTTTGAGCTAGGCAAGGCCAATACTGTTGTTTGACCAGCCCGTGGGTGATGACGTAACACACACAGAGTGCTCTCCTGACTGTATCTCTTCTACCCAGCTCGATCGGATATCCCCACTGACCGAGTCGTAGATGATGCCTGGGGGTATCCAGGAGCCATCAGCACACACACAGGCCATCACAGTGACCCAATCACGTGAGCCATCTTGTAGAGTACTCCTAATCTCTCTTTTCTCCCACTGTCGGCGGCTGAATATCCGTTTTGAGCGTCCAAGTGTACCGATCATGATCCCCTTTTCATCCATATTGTATATATGACGTGGTTCAACCCCATACTCGGCGATCTTGGAGTGCAATTAATCGAAATACCGCTTGTATTTAGCCCCTGAGTCTGCTCGGTGACGCGTTCGATCCATAGCGTCCTGCCACTTCACGAGTAGGTGGTCTTTTTGGCGGTGAAGAAACCGTGAAACCCACCTCTCGGAGATCTTTGTTTGAGCCAATTGAGCTGCAGAATTTTGTACCATTTGCTTTGTAGGTGGTAAACGTCGGTGATTAAGTCTATTGATATACTCTACAAGAGTTGACTCCTGTTCTGGGGTGAGTTGTTGTTGGTTGATTGCCTTTTGCTCCCGGGACGTTGCCAGCCCCTGATACCGTCGGGCCAACGTGGATCGCTCAACACCATAACTATCAGCTACTTTCGCGTAAGATACTTCACCTTTCGACCTCTGCGATTCCAAATCTGCAACCACCTCATCAATCCGACTCATATTGGTGGAGTTATTGATGGTTGAAGTTTGGGGTGGTTGGGGTTGATGGGGCGTTACGCGCCGCCGGGCGTTACGCGGCCCGACATGTTACTACTGTCTGTGCGCTCGTAACGCGCATGCGCTGTAACGCGCACCATCGGCCTCATCGAGAGCCAACAAACATGAAGCTGTAGAGCCACACACAATAGCTATTGAGACTAGATATTTTGGTAGGGTACTCTATAGACCTATGCGACAAACAATTGCTATACGTATATCTTTGGAAGAGTGATTTTCCGGCCGCGAGTGTTGTGTTTAGTTGGAGCAGCTGGGAGCTCCTTATGCGCCGCATTACTACTTTGCACACCTACAGTACTACGTTTCTGCTTCTTTCTTGGTGCTGCAGCTTGTGAAGCTGTTCGCTTGCCTTTTTGAGATAATTCTAGAGTCTTTTTACGGTCTTTCTCCTCCTTCTGGCGCTGTCGTTGTGCCTTGCGTTCGTCAATAGCTTTGCGCTCTCCAGCCTTCCTTTCATCCCTCTCCTTCTCTCTCTCGCTTCTCTACCTTCTCAGCCTCAAGCTTCTGCTTGAGGCGGCGAGTAGTTTCACGAAGCTCAGCTGCGTCTGATTTTCTGATCTCTTCTGCCTTCTCTGCCGTATCTGCTTCATCCAGAAGTTGCTGAGCTTTATTAACACGTGAAGGAGACCACCACTGAGTCTCAGCCTCCCACTTCTGCCGCTGAATTAAGGACAAAGCTCTGCCCCTTCTGTTACCCTTCTTCTGCTGGTTGAGCGCTTCTTGAAGCCTCAAATTTTCCATCTCAAGAAGCTGATTCTGGATGGAGAGATGGTGAAGGGTGTCCCTCACAACCACTGCATCAGATGAGTACTTATCCTTCACACAAGCTTGCAGATGCCTGTCAACAGTGCGCCAATCTTTCTCGCTGTATACTCTTGAAACATGCGGAGGCGTTTTTGGTGGCTCCGCTTCCTTTGCGGCAAACTTATCAAGTATAACGTTGGGGTTAAAGGGTATTAAACCAGTGTGTTTAAAGGCGCTGAGTATGAGCTTTTCAGTGAAGGTGCTTACCCAGGCATCCCAGAAAAGGCGGAAGAAGTCACCCTTCTTCATTGGCACTAAGCGCTGGGTATTGTGAAGGTGTTCTGTAAGTGCTTTGCTGTAGTTTCCTGCTAAAGGACTAAAGCAGACCACATCCAACGGCTGAAGCGTATGAGTACTGTGTGGCGGGTACACAGCTATCATGATCTTGTTGCGATCGCAGAAGGAGATGAAAGCCATTGTCAGGTGACTACTGTGGCCATCTACTATTAATAGCCGGTACTTTCTTCGAGCTTTCTGCTTGGTGTAGCGATCAAAGACCTACTTAAGCCAGCCAAGACCTGCCTTATTATTTGTCCAGCCAGAAGGAGAAACAGCAGTGAATACTGAGTGCTTCTCCTTATCCAAATCGTCTACCCAAGTTGATTGTACGTTCTGAGTATCTGCCGCATAGATGAGGCCTGGCGGAAGGAGCGTCCCATCGCCGCAGATGCATGAGAGGAGTGTTATCCACTCACGATTGCCGTCTTGAGAAGCTTGCCGACTGTGCTTTTGCTTGTACAGAGGCTTGCTGAACACCCTCTTTGACTTAGAGATCTTCCCAATAGCGAAGCCCTTCTCATCCATATTGTATGTGTGCGCTGGTTCTATAGAGTATTGCTCCATTTTGCAGTGCATGAGATCGAAGTACTGCTTGTACTTTTGCCAGCTATCGGCGCTGTGGCGATTGGAGTCCATGGCGGTGGCCCATTGTGAGATGAGCTGGTTGCGGTTGCGGTGCAGGAAGTCGGTAACCCAGCTATCTGAGGACTCCTTCTGAGCGATCTCAGTAGCGAAATTTTTAATCATTGTCCTTGTAGGTGGTAGGTGACGCTCAGTAAGGCCTTCTATATACTGCACAAGCTCTGATTCTTGCGTGGGTGTGAGCAATCGTTGTGCAATGGCCTTCTCTTCACGCGACACGCTTAAGCCCTGCTCTCGGCGCGTCAAAGTTGAGCGCACAACGCTATGTTTTTCAGCCAAGTGGGTATACGAGATAGATTTATCTGTATCCGCTACACGTCTCTCTGTTACAGCTTCCTCTAGCGACATCGTGGCGTTGAGATATTGGGGTTGCAAGATGGGATGGTTGAGTGGTTGGAATGCGTGTTACGGCGCATGCGCATTACGAGCGCACAGACAGTACCGTAACTAATCAATGAACGGGCCACCTCAACGAACGGGTCACCCCACCAACTTTCTCACCTCCACGGAAGTGAGGCTACACCACCACGTAGAGTAATTATTATTATACAAGAAGCTGTCAGAATATAATATTAACTATTGCGAAACTTTTGGCTATCTCAATTTTTCGGTAGGACGTGTGACGCGGCCACTACGGGTCTCAACTCCTCGGGGTGCGGAGCTGGGCTCATGAGCCACCTGTGGACGACGCCTCGCTGCACCACCACCACCTTTTGATATTTTTGACTGCGGCTTCTTTGAGGTCTTCTTCCTTGCCTGTTTAGGCAATTTGGATACTTTCTGCGCGTTCTTAAGCTCTCTCACGCGCTCCTTCTCAGCCTTCCGAGCCTGCTTTTCACGCTCTTCTTGGGCCCTCTTTTGAGCAGTCTCCTCACGCCTCCGCGCAGCCTTCTCAGCATTATCTGCCTTAGTCTTCTCTCTTAGAAGCTTGTTGTTATACCGTAGTTGCTTCTGATCTGCCTTTGCTGCCTCTTCTGCCATCTCCTGCTTCTCCGCATCCCTCATACGTCGATCAGCACGTGCCTTGGATAGAGGATCATAGAAGACTGCCCCCCCTTGTACATTAGGGTCGCGCGGTGACAGTGGTAATACCTTCTTCTTCTTACTCCGCTTCTTCTTGGCCTGTATAGCCTGTTCAAGGTCTGATATCCTGTGATCCTTAAGCTCATTCTGCACATGAAGCTGATGTATAGCCTGTAGGGCTTCATTGGCTGCCTTTTGATCCCCATACCTCACTGCTCGGTCAAAATTTGACCTACAACGTCGCCAATTAGGTGAGGAGGCAGCAGGCTGAGGCTCAGTTTGCTTAGGAGGCGTCACAGGTGGTGGTGGTATTGACTTTTTGAAGCGATCGAGTATGACGTCAGGTTCAAGTGGGTGGATACCTGTGGATTCAAAGGCACTCAGCACCAACGTTTCTGTGAAGGTATTGATCCAGGCAGGCCAGAATAGACTTATGAAGTCTGCCTTTTGTACTGGGAGCCATCCCTCCGTTGTGTGGTTGTGATAGATAAGCTCTTTTGAGTAATTTTGACTCAGGGGCTTGAAGCATGATACATCTAGGGGTTGCAGCGTATGGGTCGCGTGTGGGGGGTATACCAGCACCAGAATTCGATTGTCATCGCAGTAATCGATGAAGGCCTTTGTCACGTGGCTGCCGTGGCCGTCTAGGATAAGTAATCTGTACTTTCTCCGAGCTTTCCTCTTAGTGGCGGGATCAAACACCTGCTTAAGCCAGGCAACGCCGAGATCGTCGTTCGTCCAGCCACTGGGTGATACTGAGAAGTATATAGAGTGAGTCTCTGGGTCAATATCGTGTACCCAGTTGGATTGCACCTGATCTCCGGCTGCGGAGAAGATCACCGCAGGGGGGAGGGTAGTACCGTCAGCACATATACACCCTATAACGGTTATCCACTCCCGATTGGCATCGTGACTAGCTTGTTTGAAGCGCCTCTCCTTGTAGAGTACCTTATCAAATACTCTTTTAGTCTTACCAATTACCCCAATCATAAATCCCTTCTCGTCCATATTGTAGGTATTCTCAGGATCCACCTTAAACTCTGCGACTTTCCTGGCTAGAAGACCGAAATATAGACGGTATCTTCCACCATTATCAGCCTCATGACGACTGCTTTCCATGGGGGTGGTCCAGGCAGTGATAAGGGTGTCGTTGTGACGGTGAATGAGCCTAGAAACCCATGCCTCAGAAGGCTCCCATTGGCACAAGGGAGTCGCGAAATTGATAATCATCTGCCGCGTAGGTGGACAGTGTTTCTTAGTGAGGCTTCTGATGTATTGTACAAGCTCCAGCTCATCGCGTTGAGATAGTAGTCGGCGTTGATCATGAGCCCCTGCACGGGTAGTTCTCCGACCCTGGTGTTGTTTCGTCAAAGTAGTGCGGGAACAACGATGTTTTTTGGCAAGACTTCGGTACGAAAAAGATTCTCCAGGTCCCAGAGACTCTATCTCTGCAAGGGCTTCTTCAACAGTCATCGTGGTGGTGAGTTGGTGTGGGGGTCAAAGTAAGTGTGAAAGTTGGTGGGGTGACCCGTTCATTGAGGTGGCCCGTTCATTGATTAGTCACGGTAACGTGCACGGTCACCGTATGCGCGCCCGCGCCGTGTGCGCGAACATCAAAATAACGCCAGTTTTCAACGCGCCACCACTCCACCAATATGGACCCTGTTCAAGCTGCGATCGAAGATTATGAATCGCAAGAACCTGGAGAGCAATCAGTACAAGCGGTGGCAGATAATCATGGCGTGTGGCGGTCTACCATGCAGAGGAGAATGGATGGCCAAACAGTCCCACGAACAGAGCACACAGCCAACACTCGAAAGCTCAGCCTACAGCAGGAGGATGAGCTTGTCCTGTATATTGAGAGTCTTACTGCTCGTCGTCTTCCACCCACAAGAGCTATGATCCAAAATTTTGCCTCTGAGATAGCGCGCGAGCGAGTCTCAGAGCGCTGGGTTTCACGCTTCTTGATCCGACACAACAACAGCCTTACACCTCAATGGACCGACGCCATGGACAGGGATCGCCACCAGGCTGATTCAGGACACAGATACAAGGCTTTTTTTGAAGAGATATATGATCAGATAGCCAGGCATGAGATTGAGCCCCGACAATCATACAATATGGATGAGAAAGGCTTCCTTCTTGGAAGAATTGGGAAGTCAAAGAGGATCTTCAGCAAGGCCTTGTGGGAGCAAGGGGGGATACAGAAAAACATGCAAGATGGAAGCAGAGAGTAGATAACTACTGTAGCTTGCATATGTGCTGATGGAACTGCTATCCCTCCAGTCCTCATCTTTGCCTCAAGAAACTCTACTCTTCAATCTACCTGGGTGAAGGATATCAAGGCCACAAAGCACTCAGCTCATATTGGATCATCACCTACTGGATGGAGTAATGATGAGATGGGCTTAGATTGGCTCAAGAATGTATTTGATCGATATACAAGGGAGAAAGCTCGAGGTTCCTGGAGGATGCTTATCCTTGATGGCCATAGCAGTCACCTTACCTCTACTTTTATCGCCTACTGCTTCGAGAACAAGATCCTCTTGATCATATATCCACCTCACGCTACCCATACCCTCCAGCCACTTGATGTGGTCATGTTTCGGTCCCTTTCCTCCGACTATAAGGAAGTTCTCTCTACCCAGGTTCAGGACAGCCAAGGACTCCTGCCAGTAAAGAAAATGGATTTCTTTTTGATTTTTTGGACTGCCTGGACTGTCTCATTCACCAAAGAAAATATATTACAGGCATTCAAGTCAACTGGGGTGTGGCCAATGGACCCAGAGTCAGTCCTCAAAAAGTTCCCTCCACCAACAGATAACAAAGAAGATTCAGAATTTGAACAGCTTGAGAAAGTACTCTGTTGGAAAGACCTCCAAAGGTTGTTTAACAAAGTTGTGCCGGATAAGTCTACTAAAGAAGCAAAGACTCTGTCTTCATCTCTCCACTATCTCTCTACCCAATTTGCACTCATATTAGCTGAGAACACAGGACTAAGAGCCTCTCTTCAAGGCAAAAAGAAACACAAGGTCAAAGGCCAAGTCCTCTCCCATTTGACAAACAACAGCGGGTCTTTGACTCTGTCTCCAGCAACAGTAGAAAAGGCTCTTGAGGCTTTGGCACAGAAAGACCGAGAAGCAGAGGAAGAACTAGCTAGAAAAGCCAGATCAAAGGCTGCAAGGCAGGCAGCCAAAGAGAACAAGCTTGCCCTGCAAGCAGTAGCAGCTGATAAGAGGAAGGCAGACAAAGAGAAGAGGGAGAAGGAGAAGGAAGAGCGGGCCCAAAAGATAGCTCAAAGGAAGAGAGAGAGAGAAGAAGCTAGGTCTATCCCAGCACCTCCAAAGAAGAGGAAACAGGCCTCAAAGCCAGCATCAAACAGGCCCTCCAAGAAGCAGGCAATCAGACAACCAGGTGGCGGTGCATTGGGTGTGGGAGGTGGAGGTGTGGGCTCAGAAGCAACACTGGTATCCCCACCCAAAGTCACCAAAAGTGGGCGCAACATTAGCCTTCCAAGTAAATTTAGATAATATAACTTTGTCGCATTGATCCTGTGAGCCACCTCTGAGAGTTGCATGTAATTTGGCCCAGTGGTGGAGAAACAATTCACTGGAGTTGGGTCATGGATTTGGTGTTCCCGCGCACACGGCGCGGGCGCGCATACGGTGACCGTGCACGTTAAGCGAACGCCAAGATCGTGGTTCGTTCGATCTGAGTGAAGGTCAATGAGGGCATCGCTGTGAAAAGACGGCTCCGCGCACCCCACGTTTCTTTCCAAAAGCACGTATCGCCCGAGGAAGTAGCAGGTGTAGTCCCACGAAGCGTTGGGTGACATCGCCGTTGTGTCAGAACACTGCCCGTCATGGCGTGTTTCGACCTTGACGGCCGAGGAGTTGGTGTGAGGCCAACACAGGCTCGAGCTTGCATTCAGTGCTTGCTCGAAACCATGCCCTCGTCAGCCAAAGTCTGCTGCTACCGCTGCTAGTGACATGCTCCATCCATTAGCCCGCTGATGGGGGTTTCTGAGTCGCCCATGTCCGGTGTAAAGTGAACATGAATCGAAAACAACACAGGCCGCCAGCCTCCGTTCGTGTGCGGCGGTCCAATCATGCGAAAGCTTCACCGCTCCATCAGGATCATGTCGTCGACCACGAGAATACCGCTTCATAACAGGTACTGCGCCAGGATGCATTTAGGTACTTCGTGTCCAGCATGATGAACTGTTCGGTTGAATGACAGCTTGTCTGCATTGGGTTAACCAGCGGAAGCATCGAAGCCAGCAGCCAGTTGCAGAAATGCGAGGGCCGTGTGACACGCAAGCAAGTGCCCGCAAAAGTGGCTCCTGGTTCAGCGGTCGACAATGTTGAAACGCCGCACTTGAGGGCAGGGGGCGTGGGAAGAATTTGGGTTGTCATGCCGCACACAGATTGCAAGACTGCCTGTGGGAGTGCTTTCATCACGGCAAGGCGCGCTGCGCCGGCAGCCTCTTATTCAAGGCGTGGAGAGTGCACGGAACCACTGTTCACTTGAACACGGGTCATGCACCTCGGCCTTTTGAGCCCAGCAGCCCTGCCATGTCGACACTCAAACGTCGACTTCGGGCAGCACTCACCGCCATGTACATCATTACGAATCCCTGACTACTTGCGCTGCGTGATGCAATTGTCGGCCTAGCGATGCCTCTAGAGACCGGCCACGATGCCTCTAGAGACCGGCCACGATGCCTCTAGAGACCGGCCACGATGAGTGCGTCGGCCGGGCTCGAACACGCCTGACAAAACCACACACACATGCACAATTAAATTAACAACGTGGAATCTGCAAGACAACACAGAGCTGCGCTGCAGCTCGGCTAACAAGCTGTGTCTCACGTGGGCGCAGTAGCACAGGTCGACAAAGTGTGCCTAGCCTCATTAACGGCCTCATCCGCTGCCCGGGCTACACGAAGGCTCCATAGAACACATGTACAGCATTCATGGTGCGCCATCTAAAGCTAAATGTCACGGCCATCGCTCGGCAGTTCACAGAAGTTCACCGCCTGTCTTGCTCCGAAGACACGCCAACCGTTGACGGTAATGGACACTGACATGCCCCTGTGGAGTGCTTTGCCGAGCATGAACTGCAAAAGCAAGTGTGGGCGTGCCTCGACCCATCAATCCTGTCAGAGTCAAACACCTTACCAACTGCACCGCCATTAGAAAAGTCAGCGTTCGCGAGGCTAACATACATTGCGTTCGCTACCGAGGCCTCTGGCGCCGGCCTGCCGTAGGGCGGACGAAAGATGCTTGCAGATCTTGTTCGCTGCGCCAGCTCGCCGCGCTTCTGCACTTTCGGACTCCAGCATCCCTGAGCGTGTTCACCGCTAAATTCAAACACATGATTCGCTGCCCCTTCTGGACAGCCGTTCGAGCATGCTCTGGTGATCGTGAGAACGCCCCTGTCAATGCCAGCGCTGCAAACGCCGCAGCTCCAACTCGGGGCGCATTGAGGCCTGACGAAGAGAAGGGCTGCGAGTCGGGCTCGAGGCTATGAGTAAGGCGAAGGCGAGTGACGAGGAAAAGATGAACCAGATTTCCAGATGCAATGTTCGTCCAAGTGGGGGTACGTCACCGCCTCTGCCTACACTTGGAGGCAGAGACAGGATCAGCTTTTTCGTTGCACTTGCGTTTGTAGTCTGGTTCTTCGAATCATTTCTTTTGGATACTCTCGCTAAATCCCCGGCAGACATGCTTCCTGGGATCAACAGTGCTGCCTCAATATGGTCTGTGGGTCAAAAGTGGCGCCGCCAGCACCACTCAAGGTAGCGGATAGCGCGAAAGTAGTCAGTGTCAAGTCGGAAACGTACACTTCAATCCCAAGCCCCCGGATCCCTACCGCTATGAGCAGTGAGGCGGCTCCCAGCCCAAGGGAGCCTTGTCTTCGTATTACACTTGACGCTAAGTCCCTCTACTCAAACATCCATGCTTCTCGTATGTACCTCGACCCTACCTATCCTCCACTCTCGCCAGGCTGCATGCGTCTCGCAACACGACGTTTCCCTTCCCTCAATTGTTGTGCAAAACCGGTGGCCAAGCGCATCTGTCATCCACAGACCCATTGGTTGGCCTGTTTCACGCCCCTGCTCAATTGCCCTGGCCCATATACTAAATAGCTCGAGTTAAAGCGACCAGTCGGAACGTGTATACTCGTGGGTACCTCGCAACTGGTCAATTTAGCCTACATCGGCACCTCTAGCTCTATCTGAATCTCGTCACCTCACAACAGACTCAGCTTCACCTCCATCAACAGTCAGCGACTCTGCGTCATCCATCCTCCATTGCGGTACCCCGGGGCCTAAACGACATCACCAACACGACCTGTTGCCCCACGCTGGTCATCGCCAACCTAGCAACAACACCACATCGTTACCTCTCCGCCACGCTCCGAAACACCAGCATTGAGGCGCTGTCCATCAAACAGCTCAGTCTCAGTAGGATTTGCCGCAGCACCTGATCTTGCACAGCGCTTTGATCTCGTCAGGTGATTTCGTCGCATCTCTTCATCGAGGACTGAGATCTGTCTTCGGTCGTCGAGCCTGTAACCCCCTAAAGTGGTGGAACCAGATTCGTCAGGAGACTCTCGTCAGTGTATGGCCTAGTCGTTAGCTAGTCTTTTCAAACAGCATGGATATCAATCTTCTCCTCGAGCCTCGTGGCTCCGAGTCGCCGGCAAGTAAGAAGAGCTCAGCCTCAGTAGCTTCCAACTCAACTGCCGCGAGAACATACACAACAGCTCCATCAGCATACACCACATCCCCGCACATGGAGCTTCGCCTGCATACATGACTGGATCGCCCTCCTATGCGACAGCATCGCCTTATGGTCCGAACCCTGTCTTTCCAAATCAGGCACCCACATCAGTACCCTCAGTCTCAGGAGCAATATTGGGTGGACCCGTCCTTCCGGCAATCTCAGAGCTTCAGCGACAGCCAAATGCAACATCTCACCCGCAGTTTCGCCCTCTGTACACCGGACCTCCTGGCCCTGGATCTGGACCTGTTCACCACGCGCCACCTGGCTCGAGTCGATCACCACCCCATCAGGTTATCAAAAGGCAAGCTTCGCAGACTCCTCTTCCAGATGAGAGCCCAGCCAAGAAACAATCAAAATGGACGCCCGAAGAAGATAACCTTACCATCGAGTTGCGTGGTCAAGGTATGAAATGGGACGACATTGCGAAACGTCTTCCTGGACGAAGCTCCATCTCCTGTCGGTTGCGTTACCAGAATTACTTGGAAAAGAGAGCCATCTGGGACGAAGAAAAGAAGAACAAACTCGCGAGGCTATACGCTCGGTACGTACACCGTTAACCTCCAGGTCATTTGGTCACTTGTTCCTACGTTACGCGTCTGTTTGGGAATTCAATCAGCATTCTAACTATAACACGCTGTTTCCGCTGCGATTCCTCGATCGTCCACTAACAAACCATAGCTTCAAGGACCAAATGTGGCAGAAGGTGGCCACAGAGATGGGTATTCCTTGGCGATCGGCCGAGTCTATGCACTGGCAATTGGGCGAGCAAGAGATGAGCGCGCGTGCTAACGCCCCGGTCTTTCAACTCCATCCCTCTGCGACATCGAGCAGTTCCCCTTCGCAAAACGCTGGGATACCTGCGCCGGTACCCGCGTCTGCCTCGCATGGCTTCACTCCCGCAAACGCCGCGCAGTTGATGCATAATCCTCCAACCGTGCCTGCACAACAATACCAGGCAACGCCTCCCCCGCAACAAGGCCCGATACACTCCTTCCACCAACGCACCGATAGCGGATCGAGCCAGGGCCGACGTAGGAACGACTCATTCAGCCGCCGACGCGCCGACACAAATTCAAGGTCCAGTGTCCCACCCCAGCTCAGTCATCCCCTGCCGCAGATACATCCTGCTTCTGTGGAAGATCTCGTGAGCGGGGCGAGGACCGCTCCCACGCCAACCATGCAATCGGACATCAAGAGAGAGGGCTTCAGCTACATCGAACCTTATCAAAAGAGGTGGGATGGTGGTGCCACAGGCCCAACTCAGTCGGAATTGGACACGCGCAGCCAAGGAGGCAGAAGTCCAGACAGACTATCACAGCGTAGTGCTACGGGCAGCATTAAGAGCTTCAAGAGAGAGTCTGGCGAGTTCGAGCGACCAGCTACCAGTGCCCTGCCTTCACCACCTGTTCCTGTAGCTCCCTGAGCCTGCTTTCACTTTATGTAACACCCTGTTACAAGCGACACTCTCGTCACTACTTCTACATATGCGCGCGAGCTAGAACCGACAGGAGTTAGGATTATGATACGCCTACAAGTTGTCTACACAGAGTTCTGACGTTTCAGAACATCACCATACACAGATCGAAACAAGAACAAGATTATGAGAGCAATAGATGGGTCAAGATGGTTTCACACATACATCTAAAGCAGCAACGATCGTGGCATTTAGCGTGGGTTTAGGTTGCGCCGTGCTTTGGACGTCCTTTCATACATTGTTCCGTTTCGAACATCATAGCGTTGGGTCTCTTTGGTCAGTATCAGCCTGTTCTTGCATGTTTTAAACACTTATTTGGCGGTCACGATTGCGCATTTGAGGGTTGGGTTCAAGATTTACTTCACTTCACGACTCCATTAGCACTTTCTCACGAACGGTTGCAGCATAGCGTGGCGAGGATACCTACATTGTACTTGTTAGCTTCTTCAGCATAGCGAAGCATCTCTGCGTCACTGCATCGCCCTGCGCCAGCGCATAGACACGAGCATAGAATACCATCTCGTTCATCTCCGAGCCCAGTAACCCTCTACCGATACTTCAGACTTGCAAGTTCGGTGCCCAAGAGTCAAGCATCCCATGTCACAAGCCGTAGCGGTGAAGAACGGGACCATCGACTCGCTCGACTCGCTCGACCGCCTCGTTTACCCCAGATGATCACTTCTGATGACGTACTATCGAGAGGCTTGCATTCAGTCGGTCAAGAACCGACTACGTGGCTACCTGCAAGTCGTGCTGTCAAGTTCAGAGCCCGATTTAAAAATGGTGTGGTGTTGCTGCGCTGTTCACCTGCAAGCACAGCCACACGCCTCACCAGTTCTGCCGTTTTCGAAAAGAAGCGAGTCACGCTGCTTTCTTGCATGAACATGAACCTGGCTGAATCGATCACCCTTTTTGGTCATTCCCGAATGCCGATATGACAGCGCATATGGTCACCTAGCCCCGCAGAAGGAGATTACTCTGGATCCTTCCAAGGTTGGCGTTCGCAGTTCGGTCCCATCGACACCATGGTGCGGCGATCGAATCACTCGAGAAAATTCGCGCTCGAACGTTAGCCTGTAAGGCTGGAGGCCTATGGCGTAGAGCGACTTTTGAGGATCATCCCTGCTCCGTCTTCGGGACTTCAACACCATGTCAAACAGTCATGTCGCGGGTCTTGTCTGCCGTTCTTCACAGCAGTGGACCGGTGCTCATTCTGGCAGATGTTCGGCATTGACAGTTTCGCCAATCCAGCTGGGTAAGCCGAAAACCCAGCGAATACACCCGACACGAACGAGTGCTTGCCGGGGCTATTTGTCCGAATTGCATCCTTTTCCCGGGGTTGCATGGCTGCGAACATGTTCAAACGTGTCAACCCTGCATGGTCCAAACGCAATGTCACCGGTGATCTTCCCGTGCACCACCACCTGTTCGCCAACGCGAATCATGACATCTGACACACAGTCTCGTGCCAGGCCGCCTTGTCGCAGAGTCATTTATCTGACGGAACATGTTCGCCTTGAAATGAGATGGCCGTCTTGATCTGCCGGGATCGCTGCCTCCGGCAAAACATTCGCATTGTCTGCGCACACACCATGAACCATCCCTGATGGCCTGGGAACCATGATCACGATGATGCCCCCGCCAGCTTTTTTCCTGCGCAAAGCATGTTCGACACGAGCTCGTACTGGAGAGGAAGGTCATCAGCATTCTGTAGACCTTCGGTCCTTATTTCATCAACCGACAGAAGAAGGCATGTGCGCTGAGTTCGCCTTGAGCAACAGCACGACAAAAGGTACGAGCTTCACGCTACAACCTCGTAAGGCGGCTCGCCTCTACCTGTTTGTCTGTGCTGCTCCAGTACCGATGCAACAACTCGCCATCTTCGCCAAACTGTGCAGATCCTTGTTGTTGAAACTTCCATATCTGGCAGGACTGTCAACAGACTGACTGGTCAATATCATCAAGATCACGCAACCTCAAGGCCGCCGGAACGGCGCAGGCAGCATACAATTTTGAAGCATAACATCTCCACCTACCTAGGTAGTGGATCCGCAGAAAAAGACACCACGCGGCAATGATGCGTTCGGTGGATCGTACCAGTTGGTTCGCACCAAATGTCCGCTAATGAGACCGAAACGCAGTCCGTCGTTTTTCAACATGACTCGGCTGACCGCCGTTCAAGACCGCTCGGAAAATGCCGACGCTAGATGTTATGGGTTCGAACGCGATGTGCCAGAGGCGCTGAGCATTTTCCGGTACGTGTGGAGATCGTCACCGCATGTTCTGCAGGTCTAGAGGTTGTGCACAACAGCTGATGAGATTGAGTTCTTCTGGCGGTCGATGAACGCCTTCAGCTGTGGAGACATGGAGAGGGCGGCATCCGCATGCGTGAAAGGCAAAGTCACGCAGGTGGGTTTCATTGTTACCCTTTTGGGCATCCGCACACGTGAGAACGAGTGTTCACTCAAGCTCATCGAGACCCCGACAGTGACTTCTCATCGAAAGAGGGTGGTGTCCGGACGCAAGGAGCTAATGATACTGCCGCAGAATGGCTCCCTCAGATTCGTAAATGGCAAAGCATCGATTCGACATAATTTCGCCTACACACACCGCTTCGTCAACGACCAGCGTTTACTACATACCGCCACTCGTGAACCTCGCCACCTAACCGCCCCAAATCCGCAAGAGCCAGATCGTGCATACTTAGCTCCGGACCTCTTACACAAAATGACAGGGCCAAAGGAGCTTTCAAAACCGCCTTACCGAAGCTCTTGAGGTTTACGTTGATCCAACCTCCGTGCTCACCGGATGTCTGTCTCAAACCGCTAGCCATCTACACCGTGGAGTCGAAAGCCTCTGTGGAGAACAGCCTCTTGAGACGGACGCATTTGAACGCAAATAGCACGACGGGCAACGCCAGATGCAAGACTCCAGA
The DNA here is from genome assembly GCA_009982855.1 of Lizonia empirigonia. Taxonomy (NCBI): domain Eukaryota; kingdom Fungi; phylum Ascomycota; class Dothideomycetes; family Pseudoperisporiaceae; genus Lizonia; species Lizonia empirigonia. The sequence continues at coordinate 1,217,780 of JAADKA010000005.1, read as the reverse complement.
AGCGTTCGTGTGATGTTTGTTGACATCGGCGCCACAAACAGGCATGCAGCGCGTCTGCTAAGCCAATCACCGGACCCTTCCCAATCGAGCCGCATTCTGTGAGACTTTACCAGTCACCACCCTCATCACAGTTACACAACGCTTGGGGAAGCGGCATACCGACGTCCAATGCAGCCCAGATATCTGAGAACGCACATGCGTCTGCGCCATGCAATTACCCAGCCATGGAAGCTCCCGCTTCCGCCCTGTGCCACTGCATTTGTGACGCAGATTGAGATCAGAGCGCACGACAGAGGCGTTGACGCTGTCAGCTGTAGGCGAGCATGTTGTGTGATACTGCTAGGCAATGTGTGCTGCACAGAAACGCATGTATGCCTGATGCGAGCTACGTTCCCTGGAATAATTTGCAAAACAGGTTGATGCGGATGCGCTGTTTCCCACACCAGGTTGTGTTGTCGACCAGCGCACCGATCGTAAATACTCAGCTGTTTGAATTCGATATCACCTTAGTGCTCGTATACTGACACCAGGCTGAGACGACAGCAAGCCCGAGAATTTGACCTCTATGCCCGAGAATCTCACCTCCATGCCCGTATCTGTTCTCGTCAAGCGTAGCACAGCGTCACGCATTTACTGATTCGGCTCTGCGGCAGCTGTTTGTTGTGTCACGAGTTCCTCATCAGCGGTGACATGGATGGCTTGCAGGTCTGTACCACGCTTGCCCTGGTTTGCACAAAATATGTTGCACCCGAAGTTGTTTCATATCGCCACTCGAATTACTCTTTGCAGACATGACCGAGATGATTGCTGGCAGTGGCAGATATCAGTGTAGGGGATGAGCTGTGGTTCGGGTGCATGCGCGTGAAGTGACGCAGAATAGTGCAAGTTCGGCAGGTGATATGAGACATGAATCACGGCGTAGATCCGCATGTAAAACAACGATCTTGGGTAGAGGACATCATGAAATGAACATGACAATACATCGCGACAAGGTGCGAACATGCTCCTATTTGCTGGTTGAACGCAGAAAACAGCACTGTTGTGAGCCCGCGGTCCACGGACTACCCTTCATCAGCAAATGTTTCGCGAGCCTGCGCAAAGAAGATACGAGCTGTCCCGCTGCCAAGATTCTTGATGCTGTACGTGTTGCCTAGAAGACTTCGTCAGCATGATGCTTGAGGTTGTGGAACTTGTGCGCAGAACTCACCCCGAGGAACTTGCCATATGCCACCTTTGTGTACCGTGAATTCGTTTTCATGAACCTTGACCTCAACCGCACCTGACTGTACATTGAAGACCATGTGCATCTTTCTTGAGTTCTTCGAGCGTTTCATCTGGTCTGCACGGAGCTCAATCATGCCCCAATTCATGAAGCCGGCAGGTCCACTTCCACCTATCCGAGCATATTGGAACGAGCCATCCCCGACGGCTTCAGGTTTGATGCCCTTGTCAGACCATGCGAGGACGCCTTCTATGAGGCCAGGCGAAGTGAATTCGTTAGCAGGATCGTAGTCCTTGTAATTGCCTGTCAAGAAGCCGTCATCCTCCTCCCAGGGGTCGAGCTCTACCTCCTCTTCTTCGACAGCCGCGGAGGTCTTCTTCTTACCCTTCTTGAAGTACGTCGACGTCCTTGTTACAGGCTCCGGTGAGGGTGCTTTCAGGATCGTTGCCATGCTACCATCTGAGTTGTAGTTGATGCGGTCGTTCTTCCAAAAGTCAATTGGCGCGACACGGTGTCTGCCTGTTCGTCCAATCCGTGCAATAGCATCAGGTTCCATCTCGCGGAACACTGAAAGATGGCGACCACGACCGTACCGCGATCCCACTGAAGTCACGGACATTTTCTCAATGTCTGCCTTACTAAGGGGATTCCCGTGCATATCCACTGGCCTTCCAGCTTCATCCTTCGATGTGTTGTCAGCTGCCTTTGATTTATCTATGCCCTTTGGAGCTGGCTTCTCCTTCGGCATCGCCACGGGTTTGGTTGGCTTTTTGAAGATGGGTTCTGCCTTCTCTTTCGCAGCATCTTTAGCAGCGGCTTTTTTCGTTGTCTTAGCCGAAACAGTAGGCTCAACCGCGGCATCCTTTGGAGCCTTCGGTGGCCGCCCTCGCTGCTTTGGAGCTACATGTGCTTCCTCTGTCTGCTCAGATACATCTGCCACAGCGGAGTTGTCGAGAGCCGACGCTTCTTCAAGTACGCTAGGTTCCTGCTCGGTGAAATCGGACACACGCTTCGAGCGTCGTGATGGAACAATAGGCGCGGCTGCAGCCTTCTTGCTCTTCTTCGCCGGCTCGAGCGCCTGCGCTGCAGCTGCCCCCCGTTTCCGTGCCTTAGGTGCTTTTGAGCTCTCCATTTCCGCGACGGCTGCTACATCGCTCTTTCGCTTCCTGCCTCTTTTGGCTGGCTCCTTGACAGGTTCTGGTGCTGTCTCCTCTTCTACATGTGTTTCCTCTCCCATGAGCGACTCGACCACCTCGGCGCCTGTGACTGTATCGTCCCCAATCTGAGCAAAAAAGCTTTCCTCGATCTCGGTCATGACAGGCAACTCCTCCTCCTCCTCTTCTTCTTCGTTATTTGCAGTGATCTGTTCCTGCAACTCGCTTTCCTTAAGCACAGTGCCATGTGGGCGGCTGGGCGAGCGCTCTAACGTGTATATGTAGTTGCGCTTCCCGCGACGCTGACCCGACCCACTCAAAGCTGGTGTCTCCTGCAAGCTGGTGTCCTCGTCACCGTCTTCGTCGTCCAAATCCAATCGTCTGGCTACAGCAGAATGTGACGTCGCGCGAGTCGGACTTGATCGGCCTAAGGAGCTGCCTCGAGGTGCCATAGACCACTGTCGGCGCGGAGAAAATCCAAGTTTAGTTTTCATGGGCGATCGCGATCGCGGTGGAGGAAGGTGAGTACGGTTGTTGCGCAGAATTGCAGCGGATGTGACGATATTTGGAATGGAGCCTGTGCATCAAAATATCAGCGCAAGCCCGCCGTGGCAAGTGGCACATTTGAAGTGAAAGCACGTACTCTCTTGTATATCCATCGACTCTGACGCAGTGTTCGTGCTGCCGCACTTGAGTGGTGACTTCTCTGGCGAAGAGAAAATGCCTGAAATAGCCTCGATGCCGTGTTCATCGCGCGCGCGCTCTTCCAATGTGATTCCCGTCTTTCTGCGGGTGCGGTCAGCTGCGCGCACATCGTTGTTGTTGGGTGTTTATTTGTTTACCTTCCCTGGACACCAACATTAAAGAAGGCATTTTCGCGATTATCGCGTTTCCTTTGGGGCGCCATATCTGATCAGATCTTAAAGTAAAATCAGGCGCAGTGTTGACTGCTATGCGACGCGTGGTGAGGTTGTGGGGTCGAGGGTGTTCACCGTTTGTTTGGATGCGCTCAGGTGAGATGGATACGGACTAGCGCCCATCTGGCTTGGCATCATGAACAGCCCTGGAGCATTCATCAAATCATTAGGTCAATGCGAGAGGACCGTGACCGTGTGTGCAAGCAACTTGACGAGACAAGGTGCGCGGCTGCTAAAGGGCGGCACCGACGTTGTTATGTTAGATGGATGACTAACAATACCAGGACTCTGTTGGATTAGCAGCCGTCTTGCGTACAACCGCGGGCGCGACATCACGGTAATACAGTGCACGTATTGTTTGGGCATCCAAATTGGATGAACGTAGCAAGGTCTTTCACAGGTCAGTGAACGTCATCCTCAGCCTCCTGGGTGTGACCAGAGAGCTTGGAATACATCTACCGAACCGCAGAAGCCTCCTTTCTCATAGTCGTATTCGTTCGCAGACCATCACTACTCCCATTCCTTGCTCGCTGTCGAAGGATCCGCTCTCCTACCCACCCACATTGTATTCCGCCGAACGCAAAATCTTCCTGAATCAAGACTTTTCCGTAACCAATCCTCTTGAAGTTCGGTCATATGCAGAAAAGAGCCAAGTCCAATCATGCCGGGCGATGATATGCTTTTCGTGTAAGCGTCGAAAAACGGCAGCCAGCCGCAGAATGAGAAAATGTACAGAGAAGGAAATCGTAATCGTGTCGATGACTCGTGAATCGTGGGGCGCAATCTCTAACAAACGAACATGCCAGCCGCGTCGCAGTGAATGCGATCGGCTGCATCAAAGCTCACTCCAGATCAAGGCAATCGACGGGGTTCAGTGGACACGTTTAGTTGGGGCAAGCGCTCTGGACGTGGCCGGGCTGCTTGCAGCGGTAGCAGACGCGCTCAGAGGAAGTCTCCTGGGAGCAGTCGCGGGACAGGTGACCGACCTCACCGCAGTTGTAGCACTTCTGGCCCTGGGTGCAGTCACGGCTCATGTGGCCGAAGCCACCGCAGGAGTAGCAAGTGGTCTGGCGGGCACCACCGCCATATCCGCCCTGGGCACCGCCCTGAGCGCCACCGTAGCCGCCACGGCCACCGAAGCCGCCACCGTAGGAGCCGCCACCCTGGGAGCAGTTGCGGGCAATGTGACCCTGCTGACCGCACTTGTAGCACTCCTGGCCGCCGGCGCGACCGCCGCCGGGAGCACCACCAGCCTGGGTGCACTCGCGGCTGATGTGGCCGGTACCACCGCAGCGGTAGCAGGTCTTCTCGGCCTGGGGAGAGGTGCACTCGCGGCTAACGTGGCCCTTCTCGCCGCAGTTGTAGCAGGTTGGGGTACCCTTGGTAGGGCACTCAGCAGCGCGGTGAGAGTTGTCGCCGCCTAAATGGTATTAGTCTTCGATCTTTGAGCGTGTATCATGCAAAGCGGAAACACAGGTGATGGTAGAGCAATCGTTCGCGAGGGAAGCGGATCCGTGGTACATGAACAAATCGAACTGCCCAGACCTGACGAAGTGCGCTTCGTACGAGTAGACTAGAACCAGCAGATCTAGCTCATACATAGCATCGCACTGCTATGTTCTCCAGACGGTTGTTTCGAAGAGTTTGAGGTTTTTCGATGCGGAGATCTCGTGGGCAAAGGCGAAAATTGGGGTTCTTACAGTTGTAGCAGCCACGGCCACCGGCAGCAGGAGCGGGAGCTTGGTAATCCATTGTTTGTGAAGTGGTAAAAAAACCTGTGGAATGTCAGAGTCGATGCGCAGGCAATACGAACTGCGCGCTTCAGGTGCGCAAAGCTTGAACTTACTTTGAAGTTCTGAGGTAAGGGAGAGTTCGAAGGTGAGAAACTTCAGATATTTGCTTTGAAGTGGAGTGTTTGGAAGAGAGCGAGGGGCAGCAGGCAAACAGAGAAAATATCAACCGCCTGCAGCGGCAGGTGTGTGCTGCGCTAGTGGCTTAAATGCTAGGCTGGAAGGCGCTAGCCCCGTCACTGCAAGAGGCGCAAGGGCCGCGGAGGAGTGAACTTCGAGGTAAGAGAGCCATGGTGGTCGCAAAAGGTCTGAAAGCTCGCGGACAAACTCCACATTATATACTATTACATTCGTAGTCTTAGCTTGACTGGCCTACACCTTGCTGTCCACGGATGCCCATTGAGTACTCTCGCTTGACAGCCTCGTGCAGATCACGGCCTACCGATAGAACTAACTGTTTGAAGAAGAACATGAGCCGAACGATTTCTGCAGCACGTGGTGTATGACTTCATTGGCAAGGCGAGCGAGGCCGAGAACCTTTATGCAAGGTGACGGACATTCCCAGAAATGCTGTGGAGAGGTCTTTGGTGCACTGAGGTCAATTGTGGTGACTTTAAAGAAACAGAAGCCGTTCTCAGGAACGACGAATGCTGCACTTCAGGTGTTAAACAGAGTTTTGGTTCGTGGGTCAGTCAGGACTTTATATGAAGCGTGCATACAATAGCGAGGAGGCACGAAGTGTAAAAGGCGGCTCTGAGTGGGATGATCGAAGGGCTTCCGAGTTAATGGTAACCGTATGACTATTGCCACACTTGCGATGGTGGTTTATAAAGGTCTTTGATGCAGTTTTGGCGATTCCAGCCTGGTCACACGCGGTCCAGCTTCAACACGCAACCAGAACGACAAGACAACCACCACAGCGAGAAAGCGATCAATTTCCAGAGCCTGTAGCGCGTACGAAGCTTCGACTTTAGGCAGGCATGACTAAGACCCTCTTTCTAGGACTTTGACATGGTCAAAAAGCAACCCTCCAACAACCACACCCCACCTATACGCGACGACAAAAGCAAAAAGACATGGACTCGCGGGGAATCGAACCCCGGACCACTCCCAGAATAGATTCTAAGCACTTGGTGCTTGCGAGATGCTAAGGGAGTATTATACCACTAAACCACAAGCCCGTAGAACACTTTAATGAACAAATTTTAAAATTTTAAAAATATAACGTGATCTACCATCGAGTGAAACAACCCATCGAGTGAAACAAAAAGACTTGGCACGACCAACTCTACAACTTCAAACCTCAATATCATCACTATTAAAAAGTAAACCTACATACGCTGTACTTGCATTAGATTCAGAATACGTTTCTGTATCCTTTTTACGTGTTCGCGCGTTATGTCCAGTCCCACCACAGTTCCCACAGCGCCGGACACCTGGTTGCGCCCTTTCTTGATAACTACTACTGCGAGTCTTCTTTGACCGCTCAGCAGCCACAGACACCTCAGCAGCTACCTGCGCTGCTGCCTCACCATACTCAAGAGTCCCGCCATGCTGGAGGCGCTTGCGTTTACGCGCTTTCCTCTTAGTTATGACTGCTAGTTGCTCTTCAAGCTCAGAAATCCGGGCAGCTTGAAGCGCGTTTTGGTGCAGCATTAGCTCACCACCTTTAATAAGCTGAGAAAAGCCAGCCTGGGCTGTAACAGGTGATCGAGTAAAGGAGTTGCTTATAAGCTTTGACTGAGATCCAAACTCGTGCGTATTGCTTGGTGTCTTTGACTGCCATGGTGTCTCCTGTGGTGGGGGTGCTGGTGGGGTACGCAGCCGTACTTCAAGGCGATCTAACACCACCTGCGCGTTGATAGGGACTAGTCCAGACGCCTCAAAGGCCTTTTGACAGTTTGCCTTTGTAAACACGTCAAAGAACGCGTCTCTAAAGGCTGGTAGGAAGCCTTCCTTGTCAATGTGGAAGACGCGTCGGCGTGCCAAGTCTCTGACGCGTTGAGAGTACCTGCGCTTCAACGGCGAGAAGCAGACCACGTCAAGCGGCTGGAGGATGTGCGATGAGTGAGGTGGCATACAGAGAGTGAGGATCTTATGTTCAAGGCAGTAGTCCTTGAAATCCTGGTTGAGGTGGCTCTCATGGCCGTCCAATATGAGCAGCCGGTACACCCCCACCTGGCGCGTCTTTGTATGCGCGTCAAAGTGCTTCAACCACTCTAGACCAAGCGCGTTGTTTGTCCAGCCGTTCTCAGAGACTGAGAGCTTCCAGTTGTGCGGTATATCTGTCTCCTGGTACCACGCAGAGATGTGGACGCGTCCTTTGTAGATGATGAAAGGCGGGGTCGCATACCCAGCAGCGCAGATGCTCTGGATGACTGTAACCCACTCGCGGTCGCCTGGCTGGACAAGCTCAGGCCTTCTACGTCTCTCAGAGCCTGTGACGACTTCCATAGAGCCAATCACGCCCATCTGGAAGCCAGTCTCGTCGAAGTTGTGCACGTCGTCGTCGTGGATGCCGTACGTAGCTTTGGTGTCCTCTACCAGCTTAAACCACGCGCCAATTATCTCTGGATCCTCCTGCAGTATCCTCTGCCTATCCTTGGCTCAGTTGAAGGCCATCTTAAGCTTATCTGAGCGCGTTACAAATCTCTCAGCCCAGTGCTTGCCTACAGGCTCTCCACTACGCACACCCAGTACTTTATCTGCCATATCTGCCACCTCGCACAGCCGGGGTGCAAATCCTCGTGAATCAAGGTCAAGAATGTATTGGATAATTGTCTGCTCTTCAGTTGTAGTAAGCTTGTGTCGGGCGTTACGAGTTTCTGAGCGATGTGTGATTCCGTTGAATCGACGAGCTAAGGTTGTGTGAGGTACGTTAAACGCCTGCGCAGCGCGTCGGAGGCTCTTAAATTGATAGTTAGTATAGGCAGAAAGCGCAAGTTGGATTCTGCCTTCTTTGTTAGATAATTGCGCGTCTTGTTGTTGAGACATTTCGCGTTGATGAGGGAGTAGGTAGTCTTGGCAGAAACTGTTTCACTCGATGGGTTGTTTCACTCGATGGTAGATTACGTTAACGTAAAGCACCACCGAGCCGGCAACTTTTCCTTGGCATTGCGAACACCATGTACAAAACAAGCAATTACTTACTACCCTCTGCAGAACCCGCGTACGACGCACTTGTATTAGATGCAGAATCTTCTTCTGCATCTTTTTGGCACGTACGAGCGTTGTGCCCAGTCTTTCCACAGTTGCCACAGTGCCGTTGACCTGGCTGGGCTCTTTCTTGACCACTACCACTGCGCGCTCTCTTTGACACCGTACGAGCTGCAGCTGCGCTCTCAGCTACAGACAACGCTGCAGCACCATACTCTATTGTCCCACCATACTGAATCTGCTTTCTTTTACGCCCTTTGCGCTTAGTAACCTCTGCTAATTGCTCCTCAAGCTCTCGTACACGAGCCTTAATAAGAACATTTTCATGCAGCATCTCCTCAGCTCCTTTTACTAGCTTTGAGAACCCTTCCTGAGCAGATGTTGGTGACCGTACGAAGCGCTCGCTTACAAGCTTTGACTGCGACCCAAATTCGTACGTATTGCTTGGTGTTTGGGATTGCCATGGTGTTTCTAGTAGAGGTACTGGTGGAGGGGTATGAAATCGCACTTCAAGCCGATCAATGACTACCTGCGCGTCAGTAGGCACTAGTCCTGATGCCTGAAAGGCCTTCTTGCAGTTATTGTACGTAAACACGTCGAAAAACGCGTCTCTAAAGGCTGGGAGGAAGCCTTCCTTGTTAATGTGGAAGACGCGTTTGGATGCCAAGGCTCGTACGCGTTGGGAGTACTTCAGTTTCAACGGTGAGAAACACACCACATCAAGTGGCTGAAGTATGTGTGATGAGTGAGGAGGCATACAGAGGGTTAAGATTCTGTTCTCCAGGCAGTAGTCCTTAAAATTCTGGTTGAGATGGCTCTCATGGCCGTCCAAGATAAGCAGCCTGTACAACCCCTTCTGACGCGCTCTTGTATGCACGTCAAAGTGCTTCAACCACTCAAGACCAAGCGCGTTGTTTGTCCATCCGTTCTCAGAGACAGAGAGCTTCCAGTCGTACGGTATATTAGTCTCCTCATACCAGGCAGAGATGTGGACACGCCCCTTGTAGATAATGAAGGGTGGGATAGCATACCCAGCAGCGCAGATGCTCTGGATAACTGTAACCCACTCCCGATCGCCTGGCTGAATAAGGTTTGGTCTTGTACGCCTCTCTGAGCCTGTAACAACCTTCATTGAGCCAATAACTCCCATCTGGAAGCCGGTCTCATCAAAGTTGTGGATGTCCTCATCTAGGACCCCATACTTGTCTTTTGTCTCCTATACGAGCTTGAACCACGCGCTGATAACCTCTGGATCTTCCTGGAGTATTCTCTGACGGTCCTTTGCGCGATTGAAAGCCATCTTGAGTTCTTCCGTACGCGACACAAATCGCTCAGCCCAGTTCTTGCCAATAGGTGTCCCACCACGTACAGCCACACCCCGAACATCAACTTTTCCAGGTCAGCGAAAGGTCGATTTCCATCGATTTTTCGTTCAAACACGACTCAAATGCCTTCTTAAATCTGTTTCCCAACGTCCTCTCCCCGCTGCAGGCGTTGTGGCAGGCGCGCTGCCCTCTTTTGTCTTTCAGCTCTTCGCTGAGCTGAAATGTCTTCAAAATGGCCCGTGCGCTACTCAGATTTTCACGTTCGGTCGAAGGCCACAACCACCACCAAGACAAGGAGACAGTTTTGCCACTCCTTGTTCTTGCAGTATAAGGGCATCGCCAGGCCTACCGCAAGGCTCTCCACGCGAAGAGCTACGGCGCAATTCGACAGAGCACCGGCTCTCCACACCCACAACGATGAGAGCTGCTTTCAGCTCTCTGAAGACCGACTGTCAGCGTCCCAGACCTGACACAACACGCAAACAAGGCAGCCAGCATGGCCTTAGATTTCACGACCCTTGGGGATAAAGAAGAAGGACAGGCCTGGCTCTGCCTACCTACTACACCTATCTCCTCAGACACAGGCATGGCCAAGCCTAGTACAAAGGCTCTCCTCGCGCAGAGCCACGGCTTCGATTCGGCAGGGCACCGGCTCTCCACACCTACCTACTCTTTCCTTTTCTTTCTCTCACGGCACTAAAATGCCTCTGAACACACACAAGGGTCCCACCCTAATGTACACACACTGCTCAGTCTCCCCAATTGGAAGGGGAGCTGTAGCTCTGAAATGGTAGCAATACCCGCGCAGGCAAGAAATGCTTTCTAAGGTAGTGTGTCAGCACTGTAATTCCATAGCTTAGCACGTCCTATATGCCCTTCGGGAGGCGGTGATGGTGGACTTAATCCCCATCCTATGGACGAAAATCGAATACCAACCAACCAACCAACCACGTACAGCCACACCCGAACATCAACTTTTCCAGGTCAGCGAAAGGTCGATTTCCATCGATTTTTCGTTCAAACACGACTCAAATGCCTTCTTAAATCTGTTTCCCAACGTCCTCTCCCCGCTGCAGGCGTTGTGGCAGGCGCGCGGCCCTCTTTTGTCTTTCAGCTCTTCGCTGAGCTGAAATCCCTTCAAAATGGCCCGTGCGCTACTCAGATTTTCACGTTCGGTCGAAGGCCACAACCACCACCAAGACAAGGAGACAGTTTTGCCACTCCTTGTTCTTGCAGTATAAGGGCATCGCCAGGCCTACCGCAAGGCTCTCCACGCGAAGAGCTACGGCGCAATTCGACAGAGCACCGGCTCTCCACACCCACAACGACGAGAGCTGCTTTCAGCTCTCTGAAGACCGACTGTCAGCGTCCCAGACCTGACACAACACGCAAACAAGGCAGCCAGCATGGCCTTAGATTTCACGACCCTTGGGGATAAAGAAGAAGGACAGGCCTGGCTCTGCCTACCTACTACACCTATCTCCTCAGACACAGGCATGGCCAAGCCTAGTACAAAGGCTCTCCTCGCGCAGAGCCACGGCTTCGATTCGGCAGGGCACCGGCTCTCCACACCTACCTACTCTTTCCTTTTCTTTCTCTCACGGCACTAAAATGCCTCTGAACACACACAAGGGTCCCACCCTAATGTACACACACTGCTCAGTCTCCCCAATTGGAAGGGGAGCTGTAGTTCTGAAATGGTAGCAATACCCGCGCAGGCAAGAAATGCTTTCTAAGGTAGTGTGGCAGCACTGTAATTCCATAGCTTAGCACGTCCTATATGCCCTTCGGGAGGCGGTGATGGTGGACTTAATCCCCATCCTATGGACGAAAATCGAATACCAACCAACCAACCAACCACGTACAGCCAACAGTTTATCTGCAATATCTGCCACCTCACACAGCCGGGGGGCAAATCCACCCGAATCAAGGTCAAGGATGTATCGTACGATCGTTTGCTCTTCTGTCGCAGGGAGCTTTCGGCCGTTGGGCGTAGCAGACAGCCGGAAGGTGATTTTGTTCTGCCGATCAGAGAGCCGTTGATGTGGGACGTTGTATGCTAGAGCAGCAAGATGCACGCTCTTAAATTGACCTGATTCGTACGCCTGGAGTGCGAGGTCTATCCTGCCTTCTTGCTGGAGTAGCTTAGCTTTGCGTTGTTGAGCCATTGTTGTTTGTACGTGGTGTTCGCAATGCCAAGAAAAAGTTGCCGGCTCGGTGGTGTTGCCGGCTCGGTGGTGCTTTACGTTATTGCTTTTGCTCTTGCTTTTATAGATACGGACTTAGATCTAACTAGTGCGTCTAAGTGCTACAACAGAGTTAGCTACCGTGTATACGTGTTCTTTGAGTTAGTATCTACACTTTTATGTAGCACCTTAGTAGTAGGGTTATATACGTGACCTATTACTAACCTCACTAACGTGGTTTATCATCGAGCCGCCAGGTATCACCGAACCGCCACCCCTTGCCAACTTTTTAAGACTTACCAACTATTACAGGACTATTACGCTCAACCACAACGCTGCACTAATAATTACAATCGTTACAATTACTCTTTAGAAGCAGCGCTATCATCTGCATCTAATATTTCTGCAGTGCAGGTGCGCAAATTGTGGCCAGTCTTGCCGCAACGTCTGCAGTGCCTCTCTTTGCGCACCTTCTTCCCAGACTGTTCAGATGCCTCACCACCACCACCATCCTTTTTAGCTACCATATCCTGTACCTTACCAACCGTAAGAGCCTCCTCTGTCTGGATATACTTTCTTTTGCGACCGCGCTGCGCTGTCAGAGCCTTAATAGCCTTCTTTATGCCATCCATTTCCCTTCTCTGCAACACGTTGGCATGGTCTATCCGCGCAACCCCTCTAGCAAGCGAGTCAAGTGATTTCATAATAGGAGACAGGGGCGAATCTCTGTGCAATCGCATGCGCTCGCGGATATACAACGTTTGCGACTCAACCTCCTTTGCGCTGGTTGGTGTTTTGGATTCCCATGGGGTAGTCTCTGGTGGTGGTGGTGGTGGTGTTGGCGTGCGAAGGACCACATCAAGCTTCGATAGCACTCGCTCTGGGTCAAAAGGAACTAGTCCCGCGCCTCTGAAGCCTCCGTGGATATTATCTTTTGTAATAGCCTTGTAATAGGCTGTCTGGAAGCCAGTGAGGAAGAACTCTTTCTTAATTTGTGTCTTTGAGTATCGTGACCAGGCGTCAACCTCAGTCGAGTACGCCCTCTTCAAGGGGCCAAAACAGGCCACGTCAAGCGGCTGCAACAGGTGTGACGAGTGCGGGGGCATACACAAGGTGATAATCTTGTGTTCTGCGCAGTATTCCTTGAACTCTGCAGAGTTGTGGCTCTCGTGGCCATCAATAATAAGCAGACGGTAGGCGCCAACAGTACGCTCCTTTGTAGACGCGTCAAAGTGCTTCAACCACTCCAGACCAAGCTTGTTTGTTGTCCAGCCGTTCTCGCTGGTTGCAATTACCCAATCACGAGGCAGATCAGGGTACCAGGTTGTGATCAGGACCTTGCCTTGGAAGATGATGAAGGGTGGGATAGCCCAGCCAGCAGCGCAGACGCCGGTGATGATTGTGACCCACTCCCGATTGCCTGGCTGGATATTCTTAGGGTCAGATCGCTTCTCTGAGCCTGTGAACACCATCTTAGACCCAATTATGCCCATCATGAACCCAGTCTCGTCGAAGTTGTAGGTATCTCCATCTAGGATTCCGTACTTCTCCTTTGTGTTCCTAACCAGCTCGAACCAGGGCGTTATAACGCGTGTATCTTCGTTCAGGGCTCGTTGACGATCGTACGGTCGGCTACGTCGAAGCTTGATCTGTTGGGTACGCGTGTTGAACCTGTTTACCCAGAGCTTGCCAACAGGTCCTTCACCGCGTGCGGCAAATTCGCCTCTGAATACACACAAGGGAACCACCCTGATGTACACACACTGCTCAGTCTCCCCAATTGGAAGGGGAGCTGTAGTTCTGAAATGGTAACAATACCCGCGCAGGCAAGAAATGCTTTCTAAGGTAGTGTGGCAGCACTGTAATTCCATAGCTTAGCACGTCCTATATGCCCTTCGGGAGGCGGTGATGGTGGACTTAATCCCCATCCTATGGACGAAAATCGAATACCAACCAACCAACCGCGTGCGGCAAGTAGATCATTAGTTATATCTTGCACCATAGTCTTTGTCGCGCCTATTCCTTGCGTGTCCAGCTCAAGTATACGGTCAACTATCGCCTCCTCTTCTACCTTTGTCAGCTTCTTTAAATTGGCCTCGCGATCGCGTCGTGCAAGCCCTCCAGCGCGTCGGTCTCTTAACGTTGATCGGGGAACACCAAAGGCCTTAGACGCGTGATTTATACTGTCAGGCACAGTAGCTTTTGTAGCTTGGATAGCAAGGTATAGTGTACCTTCGTTATAGGACGATTGCGCGTTGCGTTGTGATGGCATTGTAATAGTTGTCGTAATAGTCGCAAAGTTGGCGAGGGGTGGCGGTTCGGTGATACCTGGCGGCTCGATGGTAAACCACGTTATTTATAGTAGTTATTAAAGTTCCTTCTACAAGGTTATAAATGTTATTCGATCATCGAGCCGAGCTTAAAAGACTTTGACCCTCTAGCTCAGATATGCCTTAATATAATTATAGTTAGAGGGCGATTAGAATAGCTTCTCGATCTCTACCTGTGCGACTGCCTGCGGCGAGTGGGCAGCGAAGCTGCAAGCTATTAGCATCTGCGTTGAAAATTTAAAGCAATACATACCTTCGCCGAAGCTTCAATACCCGTTTAACTCTATCCTTCTTGTACACTTTCACGAGATCTTCGAGTGGAATCTTTTTTGCTCGCCGGCAGCTATTGCTATGATATTGTTAAAGAAGTCTATAGGAAACGCTACTCTGCCAAAGAGACGGGCACCAAAATGCACACCTCTGTATTGTGCCACGCAGGCGGCCACCTAATAGCCCCTACTATCGCATCATGTAAACGCGCTGGTGTGAATCTGTGTTATGGTGAAATTAAAGTGGTCATGTCGCATCCGTTTTCGAGTTCCGGCTTTAACTTTTCGTTTCCGGACTTTGGATTTCGAAGTTGGAGCAAGCCACGCTACCGGTAACGTGCCCGTGCGCAGTGTGCCCGGATTCACAGTGTGCCCCGCAGAACACCAACGCGCGTCTCAACACCACAACTCCAACGCGCGATAACTCCACGACCATGGCTCCGATTGATGAGGCGATCGAGGATTTAAAATCGCGAGGTTCAGAAGAACAACTTACGTTGAAGGAAATTGCTGAAAAGCATGGCGTTGACCGGTCAACTCTGGGGCGGCGATGGAGAGGCGTGACAGGGCCTAGGGATGCTGGGCATGCCAGCAGGCAAGCTCTCAACCCAGAACAGGAGTTAGAGCTTGTACGATATATCACTAAGCTTACTAAGCAAGGCCTACCTCCTACGAGGGAGATGATCAGGAATTTCTCATCAGAAGTAGCCCGTCAGCAGCTCAGCGAGAGCTGGGTTACTCGCTTCATCAACCGGCACGAGATCACTCTCTCAAGCCTACTCCAACGAGCTCACCAACCATCTCCACAAGGCTCAAGGCCTTATTCCAATCAAGAAAGGGGACTTTTTCCCACTCTTCTGGAGCGCCTGGATATCCTCCTTCACGGAGAGCCTCGTATTGAAGGCCTTGGAAGCTACTGGGATCTGGCCGATGGATGCCAACGTTATCCTTCGTAGATTTGCCAGCACACCAGAAGCTGAGAGAAGCTCATCATCAGGGCTCTCTGACAATGATTGGAGAAAGATGGATCGATTAGTTCGAGCTGTTGTAAAGGATACCGAACAGACTGAGTCAAAAAAGCTGCGTTCAAGCGTTCGCCATCTCTCTGTGCAGAATGAGCTTTTAAAGCATGAGAATGAGGGCTTAAAGGAGGCTCTTCAACACAAAAAGAAGCACAAGAAGAAGGGCAAAGCTCTTGACCTTGAACAGCGCCAGGAGTATGACGGTAGCGCCGTCCACTGGTCTCCTCGCAAGCTGCGTGAAGCTCGAGCTAGAGAAGTAGTACGGGAGCGAGATGAGATGGAGGAGAAACTCCAAAAAGCACGGGCCAAAAAGCAGCGCGAGGAGGCTCAACTGTAGCGTCAAGTTGAGCTCGAGGAGAAGCGTGTGGAAAGGCAGAGGCTCAAGGACGTCAGGGAGCAGGAGAGAGCTGAGAAAGCAGCTGAACGCGCGCGCAAAGTTGAAGCTCAACACCAAAAAAAATCTATCCAACAAGCTCAACAACGCAAGCGTAAAGCCTCACGAGTAGTCTTACCAAGTAACAAGCGTCAAAAACGCGCTGGCGCTGCTCACGCTGGTGTTCAAGCTGGAGATGAGCTATCTGCTACTCCAGCCAAAGTCACATCACGTGGCGGCAACGTCAATCTCCCACAAAAATATAGATAGTACAAGTTGATCGCAAGCATCTAATTACTACAAAACTATATTTCTATCAATATTAAGCTATTGCGTGGCGCTGTACAGCCTCATTTTGAGATTGGGCATGTGGTGTTCTGCGGGGCACACTGTGAATCCGGGCACACTGCGCACGGGCACTTTAAGGCTTCAAGTGCCAATGTGCATATGTCGGCTTTCTTATCGCTATCGAACGATTGAGCCCCGCAACCGTCCGCGTGTACCTGCCAAAGAGGGGTAGGTGCTAGTCTTCAGCATTACCGAAGGGCAAGAGGCGTGGGCGCATAAAGTGTACATACCAGTTCTCCTGACCTAAAGAGTGGGCTTTTCGCTTTTCCAAGGTTCTCTCTTCATTCGGACTACCACCCTCATCTTCGTGTCCTCGACTAAATCCATCTGTACTTTCACGATGCCTCTATCGTCCGAGATCACTAAGTCCATCGAAGATGCTGTGGTAAGGAACTTCAACAATGAGATTTTATTCGTTCAAAAGATGGTGCAATATGGGGGGCAAAGGGGCGAGGAACACGAAGCGCTAGAAGAGATGTATCGCCAGTACACTTCTCGCGGGTACAACACTACCAAACTTGAAATGGATCAGCAAGTTCTGTCGCAGCATTCTGGGGCTGGTAGATTCAGCGACACACACTCCAAAGCTCCGGTGGTAATTGGCGTACACGAGCCAAGATCATCCACAGCTGGTGGAAAGAGTCTAATCCTAAACGGCCACATCGATATTGTACCCAATGGGCCGAAAGAACTCTGGACACATGACCCGTACTCTGGAATCACTGAGGGAGATTGGCTGTACGGTCGTGGGAGTGCCGACATGCGTGCTGGTGCAGTCGCAAACTTGTACGCTCTGGACGCGTTGCGAAGCATCGGAAAGCAGCCAGCTTCAAAAGTTATCATTGAGTCTGTGCCGGAAGAAGAGTCCACCGGCAATGGCACAATGGCAACGCATCTTGCCGGGTACACTGCCGATGCAGTTCTCATTCCCGAGCCTACCAACGAGGAGCTTGTTCGTGCCAACGTGGGCGTCATCTGGTTCAAAGTTGCCGTTGCAGGTCGACCGGTCCATGTTCTGAAGGCAAAAGAGGGATCCAACGCCATCGATTCGGTATGGAAGATCGTAGGCGGGTTGAAGGAACTGGAAAAAGAAATGAATGACCAGAAGAAAGGGAGACTGTACTTCGAACACATGGCTTCGCCGATCAACCTCAATGTCGCTATGATTCAGGGTGGAGACTGGGCAAGCTCTGTACCAGCGTGGTGCACGATTGATTGTCGTGTAGCGCTCTTTCCTGGGGTCACTGCACAAGAAGTGGCAGACAAGATCGAGCGGAAGGTCACCGATGTATCTCAGACTGACTCATTCTTGCGCGACGCACCTGCGAAGGTCTCGTGGAATGGATTTTTTGCGGAAGGATACGTGTTGGAGCCTGGCAGTGAAGCAGAGGAATTATTAAAGACGGTACACCAAAAAGTGACCGGTGCGGAATTATCAAGCATGACAATGCCTGCCTACCTCGACACCAGAATTTTCGCTCTAGAGCAGAAGATACCATCATTGTGCTACGGGCCGATTGGCGAAAGCTTGCACGGATTCGATGAAAGGGTTAGTGTCAGCAGTATACAGCGAGTTACCACGACGATCGCTCTCTTCATCGCGGAGTGGTGCGGCTTAGAAGACATTGTTGAATGAGCTCATCTGTATCGGGAATGGCAAGAGTTCACGAAATCAAAAGCTCGACAAT